>OZ025714.1:0-210000 GCA_964019335.1 Diplonema japonicum | reverse complement strand
GTGACTGCGGTTCTGTTCCAAGCCCCGTTACTGGGGAAACCCGATACAAATGTCCAGTACTGTATGAATCTAGTGGTCCCGGAGCATAAAACAGACAGATTTGTGTATTTGTCATCTTCGGTTAATGACAGGCTGCAGTGGATATTGAACAGGCTTCTTGCTCTTCTATCGTCGGACATCACTCGGGAAGATTTCTGCAGTGCGTTCATGAAGCCCCTCTCTCTCTTCATCGCGCACCTTGATGTTTGGGTTTCCTCCACAATCCCTCCAGATATGCACATCAATGCCACCATTCTAAACGACGGTACCATTGACAAGGACTTCCTTGCGGCTGTCATCAGCACGCATCTTACATACCACCAGCGTACGGTAATCAGAAGCCGACGCCCGCTCATGGCGAACCTATGGTTGCGTGCGCTGTGCTTGCAGTCGTCCCCGGATGTTTGGCAGTTGTCGCGGTTGCTTCCTGAAACAGAATCGGCTGCTGCCTCCATACGGTTCACACCGGAGCTTTTTCTGCAAGGCGTTCTGAGCACCGTTCCTATCCCGGATTCTGACGTACAACTGTCGAGGAATCCATGCTGTTTGATCGATGTTGATGCCCAGCAGATCATGGTCTGCAAACCTTTTAATGTATGTATTTGAAGGGAAACAAAAAAAAAAAAAAAAAAAAAAAACACAGAGCTATTTCCGGATGAGGGAGCACAACAAGAAGAACGCCATCACGGCGCCGCAGTCCGATCTTTTCCACGCGTTGCCGTCGTTTAAGGCCGCGGTGTGCGTGAAGAGCATGGTGTCGATCTTGTTGCAGATCCACAGTTCCCTCAGAGCGGGTTTCGCAATGGAGTGGCGGCGGTGGTACTTCAGGAAAGCAGCCGCGATGGTACACTACGTCCAACGACATATCACTGCTAACTATCTAAACCATGATGATGTGGGAACAGCACAGAACAGCATTATCCATGGCGACATGAGCACTAGTCAAAACGGGTCTTTCTCCGTCCGGTCGGTGCCCTCAGGGGTTGAGGCGCAGGAGGAGCTTAAGCGAAACAGGATGTACCTTTCTTCTGAGAAAACTAAGTTCATGAAAAATCTGCTGGAGCTGCCTACAGATGAGGACGTCTTGCTTGTCTTGAGCGCAGCTGAGCTCCTCCGCCCCGGAACGTACAGCAAGGTCTGTGGTGATCCCATCCATGTGAAAGACATTGCCATGATCGTGAGGTCTCAGATTGGGATTTGAGAATTAAAAGTGTACTACGTTTTTTTTTTTTTTTTTTTTTTTTACGTGTGTTTTAGTTTTTTTTTTTTTTTTCGCCTTGTCTTTTTTTTTTCTCTTTTTTTCTTTCCAACTTTTTTCGGGAAAAAAAAGTTTATGCTTCGTCTCGCTCCCCCCCCCCCCCCCCCCCCCCCCTCTCTCCACCCCCTTTTTCTTGGTTCCGTATTAGTAAAAAGATGACAAAAAAAAAAGAAAAAGGGAAGAAAAAAAAAATGAAACCGACGGGGGAAAGAAAAAAAGAAAATCAAATTATGAAAAAAAAAAACTTTTTTTTTCTTCCGCAAAAAAAAAAAAAAAAAAAAAAAAAAAAGAGGGAAGGGGGGTGAGTGGGTGCGGGATGACAGAAGCGATGGGCCCCGGAAGGGAGCATCCGACAGCACATCCCCAGCAGAGCGAGAGTTTGAAAATGCTAAGGACCCTGCAAGAGCAGCACGTGCTGATGGAGAAGAAGGGAGATGAGCTCGGGATGCTGCAGTGCGAGGAACGCCTCCTCGCGTGCAGGAAGGAAGTGGTCGACAACGAAATGGCAGAACCGAGCGACCTCGTGGCCTCCGCAGAGAAGCTCTGCATAAAGTACAACAACATGGGTGTTAGATGCTTCAAAGGAGGTAAGTACGAGCAGGCCATGGCATTCTTCTCAAGATCCATGAAGCTTACCGACGACGATGCAGGACCCGCATATTTCCCTAATGCGGACGGCCTGCGCTTGAAGATGCGTGCTGCCACTCTGAACAATCTCGGCTGCATGGAACGCAGAAGAGGAAATTTCGACGTTGCTCTCAGCCACCTCTCCAACTGCTCCAAACTGGAGGGCAACAACAGCGCCGCAACTAATCTGAACATCTCAGCAATACTCACACAAGCCGGGCGGCATCAGGAGGCCATCGGAGCCGCACGCCGATCGATAGGCCTCCTCACTTCGCGTGATAGAAAGACCGACGACCTCTCGCTTCTCGTCATCGCTTATCACAACCTAGGCATGGCCCAGGAGTGTTCTCCAATTTTCGAGGATCGTCAAGATGCTGCAAAAAGCTACAACATGGCGCTTCAAATCTCCAAAAAGGAGCTCGGGCCAGGGCATTCCACCACCCTCGCCGTCTCAAGGTGCATTCAGAAATACAAATCCAACTCCCAGCAACAGCAGCAGCAGCAACGACAGCAGCAGCAACCCCAAGCAAGTCTCGGCATCACACGGAACCGGAAGCACAATAAACCCATAAAGGGAAGCCCCACTATGGCGTCTGAGATCACCACCCTTCCACCGATCTCACCTCTTGCGCAGGTTTCCCAAGCCCCGTCCCAAAGCCCCCATACAGTGAACGACATGCTCACCACAGAGGAGCTTCAGCGGGAACTGAACCCATCGTACTCTGGGGAGACCGGGTTGATCCTTGTCGAGAAGCACCAGACAAAGAGGCGTCCAGCGAAGAAAATTAAAAAGCCCGCCAAGACCCGGCCGATCCCAACGAGGGTGGTGCAGGAGATTAGTCCGCCCGTGCCTCCGAAGGAACCGAAACCGGCCAGACGCGACAACATCATGACAAAGGCAGCGAAGCGGGAGGAGGAAAAGGAGCGGGAACGCGAAAAGGAACGCGAGCGCGAAAAAGAACGGGAAAAAGAACGCAAAAAGGCAGCGCAGCGTCCTGTGCCGCCGTCCAAACCCGTCGAGGACAGGGCACCAAGACAGCCACGGCCCGTGTCTTCCGAAGAGAACAGGAAACCGCTGAACAGCACGAATCCGTCTGCTAACGTGAATCACAACAACAACAACAATAACAACAATAACAACAATAACAACAACAACAACAACAACAACACTAATACGCAGACTGAAAACACTACCACAGCTACAACGGCGGTGCACGTTAAAGAAACCAAAAGTGCGCCTATCAAGCAGCAGCGTCGGGGGAGGTACGAAGACGCAAAGGATGAGGAGAGGAAGAAGGAAGACGCTGTGACTTACATGCACCAGCTTTTAATGAAGCTTCTCCGAGACGAGGATGTGTACGAGCAGCAGTTCCAGGCTGCCTTGAGGATACAATGCGCACTGCGTTGCATGGCCGCCCGCTCCAGCGTTGAAAAAAAGAAAGAGATCCGCCACCGCGGCGAAGTGTCCCGACTGTACCGTGAGGACGACAACGCTAAGGTCGTCACGAGGTTCATGCGGATGGTGGCAAAGCACAGCGCCGCGAAGCGGAACGAACGCTTTGAAGAGCAGGTTGTCTTGGAAAGGTGCAACAAGGCAGCAATCATGCTTCAAAAACACGCGAAGGGATGGCTGGCCCGACGGAAGACAAAATGGTTGAAAACCTACTACAAGAAGATGAACTGGGCCGTCAAGGCCATTCAGTGCTTTTTCCGCCGAACGCACGCCATCATCGTCACCAAGGCGAAGAAGGCCGCGGCCCAAGAAGGCCTCACACAGCGGCGGCGCACAGAAGCTCTCCGCGTGGCTGCCACACGAATCCAAAAGGTCTGGCGAGGCTATCATGAGAGAAAGATTGCAGACGCGTTGAAAGGCAAGGTCAGAAGCCAACGATTGTTGGACGGCGAGGCACTGAGACAACATGAAGCAGTGCGGATAGCGGTATTTTTTTTTTACACACCCCTACCACACCACACAGGCATGGTGGAAGGGATACCTTTCCAGAGTCCGAGCATACAAAAAACGAGAAGAAAGAAATGCCCTCAAACTGAAGACAGAGTCACGAGAGGTAAGCATCCCCCAAACCCTAACCAAAACAACCACAGGAACGAAGCTACGCGTGCCTGATAATACAAAACAGCTGGAGAAGGCACCACGGGATGATGCAAGCTCAGGATCTTCTGGAAAAGCAGAAAGTGGAGCGAACCAAATGCTTGAGGGGGAGACGGCAGCAAGCTGCGGTTTGCCTCCAGTGTTTCTATAAATGCGCGCGGGCAAGGGAAGAGACTAAAAAGCTGAAACAGACAAGAGAAAGACTATACGTGAAAAGCAAGCAAGACTACTACGCAACAACGATAGCAGCGGTGTGGAAAGGGTACCTCGCAAGGATAGGATACGCGTATAGAAAGGAGATGGTGCAAGAGATAACGACACTCAAGGTTGCAGACATGAACGCTGCAGCAGTAAAGATACAAAGCGTGGCAAGAGGAAAACTGGTTAGAAACGAGATGAACAGAAGAAACGAAGCCCCTCTTCCACCCGCAATACATCCTTTCCTGCGTGACTACGCCGAGGCAGAGGCAGAGGCAGAGGATCAACACCCTTTAACACCCATACCGCCCCCATCTCCACCTGTTGCGGATGACTGTGCCACCAGAACTACGTGCATATCACGAGGTTCGTCATACACAGACGACCTTCCAGGGTACTCCGCGTTGCGCTCGCTGATACGTCTTACCGATGACCGAAAAGATGAGTTCAAACAGCTTAGACTGGTCTACTCGCAAGCGGTTACCGCGGTTACACCGGAACCGCCGCCGCATGCTTCGTTCACATCTTTGACAGGATCGGAGTACATGTTCACCATTGAAGACGCGCGGCCTGTTGTGTATCAGGATAAGCTTTTTTCACATTACGTCACCTCTGTCACATGGAACATGGAAACGAAGTATGTCACCTTGGAACGTGCCGTCCCAAGCGGTGAGGACACGGTTAACGTGCGGTCGAAGTGCTTGCTGGCGTTCATCGGTGATATGGTTGCCGTGTGCTGTTCGGCTGGGATACCGCACAACCTTCACGACGCGGTACAGGAGCTGGAGCTGGCAAGCACGGTTAAGCTACAAAGCATCGCGAGGAGATGGCACGCGAAAAAAGAAGTTAGAGCGCTGAAGGAGTACCACGCGCAGGTCGCACGCGACGAGCTTGAAACCTTTGCTGTGGAATACATCCAAAAGGAGCTCAGACGGCTGTGGGCGAAACCCAAAACAGCGAAACTGAAGCAAGCCGCCCAAAACGAAATTGAACGGAGGGTTGCAGAGGAGAAACGATTGGACGCCATCTACATGGAGCAAGAAGAGGAACGCCTGAGGGAGGAGGAGAACAAGAATTTCGACGTCGATGCCTTTGCGTCCGAGATGGACTCGGACAAACAGGAACAGAAAGAGCAAGAAGCCGCTGCAGCTAAAATCCAAGCCCTCCACAGGGGGAACCGCGACCGCTCCAAAGCGGAGGACCGAAGACGGGAGAAGGAGCACCAACAACAACAACAGCGCCGTCGATCGACCACCCTTGTCCCCCACCCACCCGTCGCGCTAACTCCCGACGAGGACGAGGACCGCTTGCAACGCGACCAGGTATAAAAATACCTTTGTTTTCAAAAAAAAAAAAAAAAAAAAAAAAAAAGGAACTCATCCTACTTTACATGGACGGTCAGAAACAACAGGACAATATAGACGCGAAAGTACAGGAGCTTGTGGTATCGGGGGATTAAAAAAAAAAAAAAAAAAAAAAAAAAAAACACAGGACGCAAACGCCAAAAGATACCTCGAATCCGTGATACGAGATGAAACCATCGCTGCGAAAAAAGCGAGGCCGACATCGCGACCGGTCTCCCAACACGGCAAGGAGGAGAATATCAAGCGGGAGGAAGAATCAACGACACCTGGACGCACCGAGAAGCAGCACAACCAGGAACAACCCACGGTGACAACAAAACACCCGTTAAAGGTGTTGAAAGAGGAGATCGAAGAAGAGGAGAAGAAGCTAGCGGAAGGGAAAGGAAAGGTAAGCGGGGGCTTCGATACCGTAGATGGGATGTGCTTCAATGCGTTGGACGTCGCAACAGAGAATGTCAAGCAGATCAGTTCAAAAGACCCAGCAAAACGCGCAGCCGCGGCAAATCGGATACAAAGAATGGCACGAAGCACCGCAGCACGCAAAGAAACCAAAAGAAAACAACAAGTAGCAACCGCAATGCGCGACAACGAAGTCGCCCTCGCAGCAACTTACAAAGACCCCAACCCAACGGCATGGAGCGAAGCCGATCACGCTGCAACAAGAATCCAAGGCTTGTTGAAGATGAAACAAGCTCGGGGCACGACAGACTACCTTCGACAGGATATGGAAAACACAATAAAACAACAAGCTTTACAAGATGAACTGGAAGAGCAAACCACCGCCGCCATCAAAATACAAAAGCAGGTCAGGGGCAAAATAGCACGCTGCAACTACTTAGAGCGGGCTTCGCTCTCCGGGACGTATCGAAGCAACATCGTGACTGTGGAGAGTAACGAAGACAATGCTGCCGTGTCCATCCAATGTGCCTGGAGGTCGTCCACCGCAAGATGCAAGGCCCAAGATCTACAAAAAGCAGCTTCAAGTTCTCAACAAGAGGAAAATTTGTACGAGAAGGCCGTCACCATCCAAAAAACCTGGCGAGGCCACAGCCTTCGCTCCACACACCACCAGGCAGCCTGCACTATACAAGGCATTTTTTACATTTATGTTGCCAAGAAAACCGTCCGCACCAAGCAAGCAGCTGTTCTCGATTCGATTGCTTCTAACGAAGCAGCCGTTGTTATCCAGAATAGCATGAAAACCCACCACGCCAAGAAAGAGAAACACCGGTTAAAGGCGTCAAGAGAGTCGCAGAGAAGGGCGAAGCTAGAAGCAGAATGATTCCTCATTCTCTATTCTCCTTCTCCACCCTTATTATTTTTTTCTTTTTTTTTAAAATGTGGATATCCCATTCCCTCCATCGTTTTCCCCCAATCTATTTTTTTTTACACACTCTACTTTTATTCACGATATTCTCGATCATCGTCGGAGGGGGAAAAAAAAAAAAAAATCAGGTGGAAGAAGAAAAAAAAAAAATGTCTGAAGAAGCCGACTGGGAAGCCATGATGAAGGTAGAAGTGGAAGGAGACAAGGGAGGAGAGGCTGTGGGACAGACACCAGAAAAGAACTGGGATGAGAGCATCGCGCTAGTGGAACAAGGGAACGTAGACGGGGCTGTGGAGCTGAAGGAAGAAAAGCGAAAACAGGAAGTCAAGAAGAAGGTGGTTTGTCCACTACCACCACCACCACCACCACCACCAACATCAGCCCCTTTGCCCGAATCTACTGTAAGAAGGTTTCTAATACATCACCAATGGAAGGTCTTGAGCATGGCGATCTTTCTGTGGACTACGCTGTTGTATTATATCCACGAAAGCGTACGGGGGGTGCTCATCGACCGCCTGTGGTGGATTGGTTGCTTCTTCCTCTCCATGTTTCTTTCCCTCTCTTTCTTCGACAGAGATAAGACTGTTCTGTCAGCGTACTCCATTTTTAACCCAAACTTTGAACGTCTACCCGGCCAAATGACCACTGAGGACCTTATTGGGGGCATGACAGGCGCGTCGCTGCTTAATGTTCTACCAACAAGCAATCTTCAGAAACGGAAACCATCGGCAACCGCCGGTCTCACCCCTGAACTGCATGAAGCGCTTTCAAAGGGGAGGTTTTCAAGAAACGAGAGCTGCCCTTGCGGGTCCGGGGTGAAGTTCAAATCCTGCTGCTCAGAAATGCAAACCCGTCTGAAGGCGATGAAGGCGAGGGGCGATGTCGGGGGGGATTGAATTTTTCCTCCATTCATTCTTTCTTCCACGCCGCTGGGTGTGGACAGTAACTGACCCATGCGTACACCCCCAGTAACGGCGCACGCTAAGTACCTGCTTTTTCTTTTTTCTTTTTTTCTCTTTTTTCATTTCCCCCAAGAGATCCAAGAACAAAAAGAGAGAAAAAAATAGAATATGGCCCAATATGAAGGTTTTGAAGACTGGGATAAGTACAAACCTTGGGTTTTTCGATGCTCGTACTGCTCAGTGAGCTTTGCGTTTGTGCTGTGCATCGGGTTGTTGGGGATGAACGGGGTCAAGCAGATCCACGAGGACAGGGAGTGGGCGAAGCTAACGGACAGGATCCACCTGGAAACAGAGTGCAACATAACGGGGAGGTCGAGCAAGGGTCTCGAGAGGAAAGAGTTCACGAGCGACTGCGACGGGGAACCCTGTCCTGACGAGTGGCGGTCTTGGGTGGTTGTTAGGTATTTCACTACAAAGGATGAGTTCATCGAGGCTATCTGTTATTCTCACATAGATGATTCTTATGAACGTTCAAAATCGGCGGCGGAGAATTTTTTCAGAATTTTCAATCCGGTGATCACAGCACCGCAAAGATGCTGCTACAACCCCTCTGACACGTCGGAGGTCCGTTTTTGCTCTTGGTCGACACATGACAGCTACCTGGGTACTACCCTCATTGTGGTCTCTGTCACATTCATTGCTCTCTGGACTATCTACACCTTGGCCATCTTCATCATTAAGAAGACAAACTGCCTTGAAGATAGCGATTATGTCGATCACATCCCCCTTGACGGGCCCGCCGACATGGAACTCACAGATAGAGACCTGTGGTCGGACAGGCCCCTGCCTTAGGTTTCTTTTTTTTTTTTTTTTTTTTTGTAGGATAGATTTTATTTTAACCACTAAGGACCATGAGGACATATGTGTCCTTAAGAAAAATTATCTTTTCTATGTGACACTTTTTGTGCCACACAGCCCCTGGACTTTACTAAGACCCATTGTTCCGCGATTCTTTTTTTATTTGAAATACCCTTTTGCGCGAAGAACAAACACAAAAACCCGTCCCCAAGGGGGTTGCTTGGTGTCCTTTTGTACTTGGTATTTGAGAGCAGCTCTCAGGACCTTCTGAAGAGCTTCTTCCAACTCCAGCACCACCTCAGATGAGGGTGGTGTGCGTTGGGGGGACAAATATCAACCGTATACCGGCCAAGAAATGACATGGGTACAGGGGTCCAGCAACATGGATAGGCTACAACTTTTCAGTTTGTTTCATCACAAACAGCTTGCTGAGGTCCATTATCAGCTGTTCAAAGGTGTATGCCACATCCAAGGGCACCACATTCGACGCAGACGTGGTACAACTGAACACCTGGATCGCCGTCTGGGTTCTGCCCGCCTTGATGGACGAAGTCTGCAGGGCGGGCGTCAAGGACTACTGGTCTACAAGGAAGAGATTACAACGCCTTACATAGGCCGTGTCCTGGGCCGCGACACATTTCTCCATATCTTCTTGTTGTGTCCACTTTGGCTCACAGGGCAACGGGACACTATCAAAAGTGGAGATGCTGCATTCCCGGACTCCCCCAGCTGGAAAGCTGCATACCACCCCCGGTCAAGGGCTGAGCATTGATTCGCTCCTTCTCCCGCCTTAAGCACAGCGTTTTTCAACCAGCTAAACGCAAGCGCTATGGCGTTAAGGTACTCCGCCGGGGTGCGCGCTTAACATTAGAATTTACCCTGGTGGGGACCCAAAGGACACGGTACCATGTCTTCTTCGACAGTTCGAGCATCGTGGTCACTGGGTTGCGAAGGGTAATCTTTATTCTAATTACCAGTTCTTCTGCTCTCTTTTGAGTACGGGTATGCATGCTATCGGAGGTTCAGCGCAACAGATAAATACAACCCCGTGGGCACGGTTCAACTCCGGAAGACGACAGTGGGCAGAAAAACGAAAAAGGAGGCCAGCAAACAAATCTCACGCCATGACAGAGTTATGCGGCAGAGTTCGGACAGCATCTGGTTCCTCTTGTGGCACGGCCGTACTAAACCCGTGTTAACCTTTTCGGCTTTGCCTATAATTTTGCCTTTAATCTCTACGACTTTGCCTATAGTATGAAATTCACCTCAGGCTGTGCCAAAAATCAAAAAAAAAAAAAAACAATTTTACACCTGCAAAACGTGCAATGTTGCCCTGTGCCCTGAGTGCTTTGAGATTTTTCATACAAAAAAATGACTACCCTGACATGATAAAATACCGACAATTCTGGGGACGCTTGAAAAAAAAAAATCCTCAAGGGCTTCAGCGTCCGCTAGGACCCAATGTTGGAAGAAAATCGACATCTGTAGAAGAAAAAAAAAGTGAGGGAGGCTGTCCTCCGCCCAAGCGCCCTCGAGTGGGTTGAGCAAAGTCGCTCGTGATGCTCAGTACTTTGTCGTATATTTCCTCTCCCGACCCCGTATGAACACTAAGTAAGCCCCCCTGCATGGAAAATAAACTGCTTTTTAAAGGGTATAGTGTACTTTCCTATGGTTAAACTCTCGCATTTTTTTTTTCCCGGGTTCATAAATAGACGGTCCTTGGTACTTTTTTCGCCAAAACCCCCGGTCCTTTAGTGGTTAATATAAGGGGTGACGATAAATAAGTTAGGCTATCGGTGATTTTTTTTTTTTTTTTTTTTTTTTTGAAACGGTGAGCATTCCCCCCATGCAAGAAGAAAAAAAAAAAGAAAAAAAAAATGGCAAGCGGTTTTTTTTTTGTTTTTTTTTTTTTTTGTTTTTTATTTCCACATCTCCTTTCTTGCAAACTACGTTTTCTTCTTCTTCTTCTTTTTTTTTTTTTGCCCCCTCTGGTCCCTTCCTTGCCCTCTTATTATTATTATTATTTTTTTTGCAAAGAAGAAGAAAAAAAAAACTTTTTCGAGGGGATTAAAAAAAAAGAAATGTAGGTGATGTTTCACAGAAAAATTAAGGTACCAGCCCCCCCCCCCCCCCCCCCCTCACTTTCTCCCCCCCACTCTTCTCCCCCGCCTCTTTCATATTTTCGGTATTTGTTCTAAGTAGTCCTTTATTTTATTTTTTACTCTTTTCTTCCTTTTGACGATTCACAGTGCCCCTTGGTTGTTAGGAGACACTGCGTTGAATCTCTCTCAGGGTGGTTCCTCATTATCCTTTGCTCCTTCTCGCCTTCTTCCCGCGTCCCTCATCAGCTCTGTGTCTGCGATTATGTCCTCGATACATCCTCTGCACAAAGAAAAAAAAAAAAACACACACACACACGAATATGCAATTTTGAAACAAAAAAAAAAACCTACAATAACTAATAACTAACAAACCCCCTTACAAACCCCCCCCCCCCCCCACTGTGCGATGAAGGACTGGATAGAAGAAAGAAACCACGGCCTGCAGTGCAGATGCCTGGGCTTGGCAGTCGCCCCGTTGGGCTTAATGGCGATAATCTCGGGTTTGGTGACCTTGGCGGTAACAGAGAGACACGGCGTGGTAGTATGGGAAAAGAGCAAGGCGGCCAAGGAAGCCATCGTGTTAAACACTGACAACCACCTGAAGAGGGAGGACAACGGCAAGCTTGTAGGGGCCTGGGGTGTACCTGTTCTGAGCAAAGGAACCCCTCTGCCGGGAATGCCCAACATCACCACAGCAGCCTACCATGTAGTTCATGAAGAATACGACCCCGACAAAAAATCCTGGATCGAGAAAGAAACAAACACACAAACATTTTCCATCAGCATCGGTACCCAAGGACACACCACATGGATTTTAGACTGTTCGGACTTCGAGCTTCAATCATGTCCATTATGGCAAGACCAGTACCTGTCGCAACATGTTTATGACATCTCGCCCACTACGCGTTCTGTCTACACGTACTTGCCCAAGCCTGCCAATGTTGCGTTCCTTGCTTTACAATCGTCGAACGACAGGCTTCTTCCTTGGTCGAACCCTGTTGATTCTTCAACGCTTATTGTGTTTATACCGGATCCTGTGGGCAGTGCGAGGTTTGATCAGTTCGTCAAGGCTCATGCTTCTATTGGGCTGATGTACCCATTGCGGGCCTTTGGGTGGTTTGTGGTGTGGATGGGCGTGCACTTGGTTCTGTCTTGGCTGGTCCAGCTTTCGAGAACAGTCCCATTTGTGAACGGTATTGGGAAGAAAAAAAAAAAAAAAGAAAAAAAAAAAAAAAAAAACCCCAGAACACTTTTCTTGGCTAACACGTCTCAGCACTGTTATGATGTTTGTACACGGTAATGCTGCGGCGTCGGTTGTGTCGATTCTCACCATTGGAATTACATGGGCAACCGTGCAACCTTCGTTGGGGTATATTTTGAAAAAAAAAAAAAAAAAAAAAAAAAATCAAATTCTATAGGATACCTCTTGCTCTTTGTCTCGTAGTGTTCATAGGAGTCATGTACAGGACATGTGCCCAGAAGGATGTCTACACCCAAGCGCCTGTGGACGAAGATTTCGATATTGAAGAATGTCTCACTGAGTGTCTGTCCACTGATGTCGAGTCTGTTTGTATTGATGAGAATACCGGGCTGAGGCCCCCTTCTCCCCCGTTAAGACGGCCTGATGATGCAGAGGCACCAGCAGTGCTGGGTGATTTCAGCATGAGCAGCCTGGAATAAAGTGTGGGGGGGGGGTTTTTTTTTTGTTAGAATTTTTTTTGTTATTTTTTAAAAGTTGTGTGTTAAAAAAAAAGGGGGGGGGGGAGGGGCGGAAAAAAAAAGATTTTTTTCAGTATAAAAGGAAAACCTTGCTATTTTTTTTTTATTTTATTTTTTTTTGTCTCTCACCGGATATCGCTATTATGAGCAAACAATTGGGGTTAACAGAGGAAAGGCATATATTGGGCCGTCTAATAAAAAATACAAATGTTTGGAGCCGAGTACCTAACCTCACAATTTCTTCTTTTTTTTTTTTTTTTTTTAACTTCATGAAAGGTTTACCTCCGAAAAAAATATTTTTTTTAAAAAAAGAACGAAAGAAAAAGGAAGAAATGGTCATCTTGTGAGGGGATGTCCAAGGAAACAGAAAAGGGGGAGCATCGAGAGATAGACCCAACCCCCCCAAAACAGACAGTCTTCATCAATGGGACTCTTCATCATTGCCAAGCTTTGTTGTTTTACGGAGAATGGTTTTTATGTGCCATTTTTTTTTTTTTTTTTTTTTTTTAGAGCGGAAGAAGCTTTCGTCCCAACGAAAAGAGGGGGGATGTAGAAACAAAAAAAAAAAAAAAAAAAACTAAACCAACGCAAAGAAAAAAAAAAGAAAAAAAAAAAGAAATGTTGTATTAAATGCGGCACCAGAGGCCGGTACAAATCATTCTTTTAAGTGATTTTATTCCACGACATTCTGAAATTACTTCACCACTGTCACTCCCTTGACACGCTCACGTGGTCTTATGCGGCACTATAGGCGGCCTTTCCTGCCGGTCGCTGGATTAGGAGATACAAAGGGGGGGGAGAGAAAAAAAAAGAAAGAAAAAAAAAAAAAGAGAGAGAACAAAAAAAAAAAGAAGAAAATTCTGGAAACAGGCACTTTTATAAGCCCTTCCGTTTGCTTTTTTTTTTTTTTTTTTTCCCAGTACCTTGCCTACATGATGCAGGTAGAAAAATATGAGAAGGGAGAGGGCAAAAACGACCTCCTTGTGCCTCATGATTTTTTTTTTTTTTTTTTTTTTTCCACTTTTTTTTTCTTCTTTTTTGCGTTGGAAAGAAAATTGAACGAAAAAAAAAAAAAAAAAGAAAAAAAAAATGGGGATTAACAGAACAGGGTGCTACAACTTTAAGTTACCTACATGCAAGGTCAAGTTCGGAGTTCAAGTGTAGGTGTCTTTTGGCCATGAAACATGAGTGAAAAGAACGAAATTTGAACTTGATTGGAAACAAGTAACCTTAAAGTTAGTGGATGAAAGTTAAGGAAAAATTCCCTTCCAAAGTTACCCTCGGCTCTGTTGGTTTCCAAGTTTTCATTTTTCTTCATCCTCATCTTTTTTTTTTTTTTTTTTTTTTTTTTTTCTCTTGTGAGCGCGGCCCTGCGAAGCTACGGGGTGCCTCTATCATTCTTTTCCAAAATCAGGTCAGTTCCTTCTTTAACCCGTTTTTATTCAAATAAGTTACGGACTTTTTTTTTTAAAAAAAAAACCCCCCCCTTCCCCCTTCCCACCTTCACTGAGCACACACACTTGTCTCTTTCTCACCCCTATCCCTTTATTTTTATTATTAGTACTTCTTTTTTTTTTTTCCACATGCCCTTCCCCGACTCATTCATGGAGTAACGGTGTGATTTTCTCTTTTTATTTTTTATTTTTTATAATTTTATTCTGACTTCCAAAAAAAAAAAAAAAAAAAAAAAAAACACAAAACAGGAAAAGGAAAAAAAAAAAAAAAAAGGGAAAGAATGATGATCGGCACCACAGGAAGACGGGCGTTCAGCGCCACCGCGGCCAAGATGGGGAAGATACAGATCAAGAACACCATTGTGGAGATGGATGGTGATGAGATGACAAGGATTATGTATGGAGGGAGAAAAAAAAAAAAAAAAAAAAAAAAAAAAAAAAAAAAAAAAAAAAAAAAAAAAAAAAACCAGCTGGAAGGAAATCAAAGACAAGCTGATCCTCCCCCACGTCGACGTCCCTCTTGAGTACTACGACCTCGGGATGGAGCACAGAGACGCCACAGATGACAAAGTTACCTCCGACTCCGCTCACGCCACAATCAAGCACAAGGTGGCCGTGAAGTGCGCGACCATCACCCCAGGTGTATATAATTTTTTTTTTTAAAAAAAAAAATCTACACACAGACGAGGCACGAGTGGAGGAGTTCAAGCTCAAGAAAATGTGGAGGTCTCCCAACGGAACCATTAGGAACATCCTTGGGGGCACCGTCTTCAGAGAACCGATCATGATCAGGAACATCCCGAGGGTGGTCCCCGGGTGGACCAAGCCCATCATCATCGGAAGGCACGCCCACGGCGACCAGTACAAGGCAACCGACGCACAATTCGACAAGGCAGGCACACTGACAATGACCTTCACACCGAAGGACGGTTCTGGTGTGTGTTTTTTTACAATTTTTTTTTTTTTTTACAAAAAAAAAAAAAAAAAAAAAAAAAATCCTTCGCAGCCCCGGAAGAGTTTAAAATTGCAGAGTACGGCGATGATGGTGGTGTTGGCATGGGTATGTACAACTACCGCCAGTCGATCGTTGACTTTGCGAGGTCGTGCCTCGCATACTCCTTGGTGAAGGGCTACCCCTGCCAGCTGTCGACTAAGAACACAATCCTCAAGCAGTACGACGGGATGTTCCTGCAGGTCTTCGAGGACATCTACCAGAAGGAGTTCAAGAGCAAGTTCGAGGACGCTGGCATTTGGTACGAACACCGTCTGATCGATGATCTTGTTGCACAAGTGCTGAAATCGAACGGTGGTCTTGTGTGGGCCTGCAAGAACTATGATGGTGATGTCCAGTCCGACATTGTCGCGCAGGGCTACGGGTCGCTTGGGTTGATGACATCCGTGCTTGTGTGCCCTGATGGTGAAACTGTCGAAGCTGAAGCTGCGCACGGTACCGTCACCCGCCACTACCGCCAGTGGCAAAAGGGTGAGGAAACCTCCACCAACCCCATCGCGTCTATTTACGCTTGGACTGGGGGGATTCGTCACCGTGGGAAGCTTGATGGTAACACCGAAGCCGTCCACTTTGCCGACACGCTTGACAAGGTCATCGTGAAGTCCGTCGAGCAGGGTTACATGACCAAGGATCTTGCGCTTCTTATCCACGGGAACAGAATGACCAGGGAGAACTACCAAAACACGCACGAGTTTATGGACACGCTGGCTAAGAACCTCGCCACTGCCCTGAACTGCTGAGCAAAGGAGAAAAGAAAAAAAAAAAAAACTCCCCCCCCCCCGTTTTTTTTTTTCCCAGTAAAAACGTTTTTTTTTCCCCCTCCCATTTTTTTTGAAAATAAGGAGAAATAACAAAAAAAAAAAATGGTGTTGTGATTTTTTTTTTTTTTTTTTTTTTTTGCGGCAGTGTCTGACTCTCAAAAAAAAAAAAAAAAGAAATTGAGAAACAGGGGGGCGTCTCACAAAAGACTTCCTTTTTGACTTCCTTACTCATTATATTTTATTCCCTTTTGATTCCGACTGTAAAATAAGTATTACCGGAACGGGAGGAAAAAAAAAAGATTTGGTGTTATTTTTTTTTCTCTCTTTTTCTTTCTTATCCCCACTTCCGTCACCTAATTTTCTCCGACGATTTTATGCCTTTTTTTTTCTTCTTCTTCTTCCCCCCTGCTCTAATAACGTTAATATAGAAAGAAAAAAGACGAAAAAAAAAGGGGGGTTGTGTGTGTGTGTTTTTTTTTTTTTTGGTTTCTTTTTTTTTGGGGGGGCATAGTTCAATTCCCCTTCCACCCCCCACTCCACTCTGCCCTTCTTTTCCCCCAAATAAAGTATTTTTTTTTTTATGCCGCCCCCAAAAAAAAATTTTTTTTTTTGAAAAAAAACCCACCTTCCTTGTTTTTTGAAGATTTTGTTTTTACCTTTTTTTTGAAATATCTCCCTGTATAATCCAAACATTATTTCACAAAAAAAAGGAGGGGGGGTAGGGAGAGGAGGAGAGGGCGGGGGGCCAAGGCAAGACGGGGGGCGGGGGAATTAAAAAAAAAGAAAATGGGATGTTGTCAAAGCGACCCAGCCCCGAAGCCGCGGCAGCTGAACAAAAAAAGCAAAACCCAACGGCCGCAAGACAGGCGGAGAAGCCCCCAACAACAACAACAACAACAACAACCACACCAACGACAAAGATCCCCCAGCCCGATCATCCGCGACACCTCCACAAAACTGTCCCCTATGCACAATCAAGGAGTCCCATATATGCGAGCAATATCTCAATCCCAAGGAAATGCAAGCTATCAGTCCCCTCCACCACACCACGGCATGTTCCCACGGCGTGACAGTTCCATCGTCACTGTGGAAACAAACAATGGAACAGCGGACTCCCGCAATAGATTACTTGAAACGATGGAAAAACCAACTTTCGACAGCTACTCTTCTTTCCCTGTTGCTCTTGAAGCCCCGAGACTGGGCATGGTGAACCCTATTGAGAATGGTTTAGTCCATGAAACACCCCCGCCCTTCCGACACGGTCGATCACTGACATTAGAAGAAGGCGGCCGGATGTTAATGTCCTCACAAAAAGGAAACGCGATGCTTAACCGTCGAATCGACCAGCTCACTAGAAGCCCTGGAGGAGGCGGGTACTCACCAGCCAACGTCGACAGCCCTGAAAACCAACACTCGTTCTACCATGACGATGACAACATGCAGCCTACAATCACATACCGCAACACTATGCAGGAATCGAAGTATTCCGGTGTAGGCGATCCCACCTTAGCTCAGCCCACAGCACGGGCGAATATTCTGTTCGGGATCGCAATGCAAGGTGGGGACATAGAAGACAGTGGTATTCCTGTCGTGAAGCTTCGGAAGGCTATGGAATGCGACGCTTCGTTGAGGCAGTCGACAGGTTGGCCTCCAGATGAACACGTGGCACTTCTCGACCTCCTCCTTGATTCGTCCCGTGGTGCCGTTCACGGTACCATTGTGACTCAAACCGCCATCAAACATTATTGTACCTGCCGGTGGCTTTTCGAGCAAATAGATGTTCGAAGAAAAGGTGAGTTCACGGCGTGGGACCTTGCCACTGCGTTGCGGGACTCCGCAGACGTTAGTCGGGAGCTCGCCATCCCGCCGTACCTAGCCACCCCTCTCTTCCGGCAGATATCCCCAGGGAGCCCCACCGCGACCCTCAAAGAATTCTTCACATACTTCCACAACATCCCTCTTCGGTTTGCGTCCGAACCCATACAGTCGTACAAGAACGTGTTGGAACGCTTGGTGCCAGTACCCGATGCAAAGGGATACGTCCAGGCTGCCGAGATCATAGACAGGTTCAAAGCAGATAGATACCTACAGCTAGAGTTGGGATGGCCTGAGTATGTTATTTTTCCAAAAAAAAAAAAAAAAAAAAAAAAAAAAAATCTCAGCCCTGCATCGGTGATCGGCAGCCTTGGACCAACCCCGACTTTGGAAGCGGTGGAAACCCTTCTCAAGATCCGGTGGGCATGGTCACGAGCAGACAGTGCACACGACGGGTTCATAGGAGCGTGTGAACTAGGCGACGCTTTGGAGGAATCAGAGGTGGCACGGTGCTTAAACCGGCGAGTGGGCGACGTGAAAGAAGTCTGGAGAGCACTGGACACCAGTGACACTGGAGTCACAATGTGGTACGACTTTTACAGGTTTTTCTCTGAAGAGTTGAAACGGAAGCTGCAGGCTCCAAAGAGAAAGGCGGCTGTCAATGCAGTTACGCAGGCGGCTCTGATGGCGATTGTGGTGGGTGCTGTAGCTCGTCGTAGGGTGTCCGTTGCACCGCAGCCCTCCAAGCCGCCTGTTCCAACACCTCAACATGCGTTTAGCTCCCCGCAGCACACCCCGCAGCCACAGCCTCCTCCTGTTGCAGTGCCGTTTAAGTCACCGCCAACACCGTCTCCTGCTATTCGAAACGTTACACCGAAGCATCGGTCGGTGACACCGCCTCGTCCTCTTCCACCGCCGCAGCCTTCGATACCAAGGGCCGCCACATCAGAGCATCTCCCAACACCGAAAAAACCGACGAAACATTACGATATTTCCACTCCCATGTTCCCGCAGCAACCAGGGGACAGGTACAACAGGGTCAAGAAGCTTGGAGAAGGGAACTTCGGGATCGTGTATCTTGTGGAGAGGAAGTCGGACGGGCTGCAGCTGGTGACGAAAGAGCCGAAGCGTCCAGTGGGGTCGATGACACCGCAGAAGAAAGCCGCCGATGCAAAGCGTATGAGAAAGGTGCAGAAAGAGGCTGCACACTTAATGCGCTTGAAACACCCGAACATCCTGCGTTTCATCGAAGCCTACTGGGAGCACGGCGCGCTTGTTATTGTAACAGAGTACTGCGATGGAGGCGATCTTGCAGCTTGGCTGACCCGGCACAGGTCCACGGCATCAATTTCCACAAAATGGACGATTTTCCAACAAATCGCAGAGGCGATAAGATACATGCACGAAAGGAGCATTCTGCACCGCGACCTGAAACCCGCGAATATTTTACTAACCACAAGAGGGGTTGTTAAACTAGCTGATTTCGGTCTTGCCCGCGCTCTCCTTCCTGAAGAAGAGGTGGCGACAACCATTTGCGGGACCGAGTTGTACATGGCACCTGAGGTGCACAATCGAATGCCTTATGGGATGCCGGCGGATATCTTTGCGCTCGGGTGTATTCTCTACCAAATGGCGAAGGGTAGGAAGCCTTATGTGAACTTGTTGGAGCTCTTGGAGTGCAAGCCGCCTGCAGATGCGCCGAAATATTCGAGCAGGCTCGTAAAAGACATGCTTAATAGCCACCCTGAGGCCCGGCCGTCCATCAATCAGGTCCTACGACGGTGCCCTGACTACAAGCCAAGAAGACGGCAGGCAAAATTGCTTTTGTTAATATGGTCGAGAAACCAGCATAAAAGGTGGCCCGAAGCGCGGCACGTATGTAGAAGGGAAAAAAAAAAAAAAAAAAAAAAAAAAAAAAAAAACAGGCGTTGCGAGTGCTGTCTTACCTCATGTTGCTTCCTTACTGAAAAAGTTTTTTTTCTTGTATTTTTTTGGGGGGGAGGGAGTGTATCTGGAGGGGGGGGATCCATGATGTAAGTCAATAATTTTTTTTTCCGGTCGCTCTAATAATGCGATGTTGTTGTTGGAAAAAAGATGTTAGAAAGTTTTCAAAAAAGTCTTCCCTCTAAACATAGAATCCGGTTTGCGCAAAACAGAAAGAGAAGTAAACGGAAGTGGGGGGGGGGGGGGGGGGAAGGATGTCAAGAAGGAGGAACAATAATAATAATAAAAATAAAAAAAGATAGATTCCACCCCCACCCCCCGCCCCTTTTGTTTTCCATCCTCCATTCAAACAAACAAAAGGGGGGGGAGTAAAAAAAAAAGGAAAAGAAATGTGATATTTCTTTACAGTTTCCCTACTTCCCTCCGCCTTTTCGTTTTTTATTCTTCATTCCCTGTCTGTTGTGTCTCTCGCCCCCATTGATTCCCCTCCCCCCTTGCTGTTTTTTTTTTTTTTTTTTTTTTTTTTTTTTTTTTTTTTTTTTTTTTTTTTTTTCCCGTAGTCTGAACCTACTGTCCGAGCCATTGTCCTAGAGAAATGGGGAGTAAAAAGGAAGAAGAAAAAAAAGAGGAGGGGAAAATGCAACAACAAAATGCAGGGTGTTTGTGCAGGAAGCACCTTTTTTTTCCTCCCTCCCCCCCCCCCCCCCCCCTGTTATGGCTCTAAATTGAACTGACGAAAGATCATGCAAGTATTTTTTTTTTTGAATTTTTTTATTTGTCCACTTATCCAGATTTCATATCTGGAGGTCCTTTTTTTTTTTTTTTTTTTTTTTTTTTTTTTCCAACTGGTATTTACTTTGTATATTCATAGCCTTGTCATTTCGTAAAGGGGGGGGGATAATAAAAAGAAGGGGGTAAATAGTACAAAGAAACCCGTCCTCATCTTTTCTGCAACACAGCACGTCTCCAAGTCACGGAAGGGAAGAAAATCATTTTTTTCACTCGCTGGCTAACCCCTCTCCCCCCCCCCCCCCCCCTTTGTTCACCATCCCACACACCTGTTACATCTCTAGTGCATTAAACCTGCAAAAAAAAAATCCCCCACGCCCCTACCACTTTTTTTTTTTCCATCCCCAACCTTTTTTTTATTGGAAATATTTCATTTGTACATGGAATTTTTTTTCTCACCCTCGCCCCCCCCCCCCCTTTTTTTATCCTTCTCCGTCACTCTTAAAAAAAAAAATAAAAAAAATAGTATAAAAAAAAGTTATTTTTTCAATTCAAGAAGCCAGCACCCATAAAAAAAAAAAAGAGGGGGGAGAACGCGAGAGAGCAAAAAAAAAAAAAAAAAAAAATGAAACTATCGAATTTTTTAGAGCTGGGAGGGGTAGTGGGTGTGCATGCTGCCGCGTCGAAGGTTTTCAGCCAAAGCTGGGGGAGGAAGCATTTAAAAGGCACGGAAGAGGAGATAAAAAACAGGAGGGCGGCCATATGCGCGGCCGTTGCGTTGCTGGTGATGGGCAGCAGGTGGACCCCCTCGAATAAATCCCTGCTGATCTCGGCCCTAGTAGCGAAGCTCTTGGCAATGTTTGAGGACGCTGATACCTCCTGCAAAGCAGCAGTATGTTACGTTTTCTTCCCAATCGCCAGTGTTCTATGGGCAAAATGGCCTAAGGCTGCATCGGGCATCGACACCACGGTACACCCAGAGTTCACATCCACAATGGGAAAACTCCTCGGAATTCCTTCCCGATCAGCTGTTGTAAAATTCGGATCAAACCCAACTGTTCCTTCTATGCCGGAGTTTCTTCAGAACACGGTCCGTGGTGGGGTGTGGGGGTTTAAGGCGCTTTTCACGGTGTATTTCCTTCAGGCAGTCGTGGGGTGGCTCACGAAGAAGGATAAAAAACGGTCTGACCTTATCGCAAGGATTAAGAACGCTTTCAAGAAGGCTCTTCGAACTGAGGCAATTTACATGGGGTGTGCTACTTGGTCGAATGTTGCGTTTGGCTACTACGGACAAGAACCTCCTCTTCACGGGGCCGGCCCTGTTGCGTTGTTCGCTTTCGAGCCGTTGAGCAGGCTTCGGACTATTGCAGAATATTACATTGCGCACTTTGTTTTTGCGCATTATCAGGAGCTGAGGCAGAGTATTAACCGTTCAGGGGGATCTTCTCTTGTTGCCGCGTCGAAGGCCGTGAATACAGGGATTTTGTCGATCGGGCTGCCGTCGGTGATGCTCTTGTTCTCGATGCTTGGAAGAGACCCTCCTCTTCTTGGTGCTTTGAAATCGATCACCTTGTAGAGGGGGAAAGAAAAAAAAAAAAAAAAAAAAAAAGATTTCTTAGTCACGCGTTCGCGGACGAGGGGTCCTTTTTTTTTTTTTTTTTTTTTTTTTTTTTGCTCCTACACCAAGGGGTCCACCCTACCTACATTGCGTGGATTTTTTTTTTTTTTTCCCCTCTCTACTTGCTACTTTCCCGTCTGTGTTTAACTCTTTGTGATCCGATAGTGATCATCTTGTGGGCGTTGCACCGGCAATCGATACTCCGGCAGAAGGAGTCAAGTTTTTTCTTCTTCTTTTTTTTTTCTCCCCTCCTCTCTCTTTTTTTTTTTTTTTTTTTTTACCGTTTCCCCCCAACAATATGCAGTTTCGTTTTTTTTTTTTTTTTTTTTTTTTTTAAAGTTTCTTCATTAGTATTTTTTTTTTCCTTTTTTAAAGAAGAGGCCTTTCACTGTTTATGGGATGGAGCCATCGGGTTTTTTTCATACCTGCAATACTTTTTTTTTTTTTTTTTTTTTCACTCTAAATAAAAAATTAGGGGAAAAAAAAAAGCAAAGCAAAGTCGGGGGGAACAGCTTGTTATGTAACCCATTCCATGCAGAAAAAAAAAAAAAAAAAGAAGAAGAGGGAAAAAAAAAAAAAATAATAATAACAAAAGGCAGTGCTCAAACGTTACTCTCTCTTCTTTTTTTTTTTTTTTTTTGTCCTTTCTTCTTCTTCTTTCTTTCTTCCTCTTCTTTTTTTTTTTTCACCCCTTCCCCCTTACTTTCTTTCCCGGACTTCAAAACACCTCACAGTTCCTCTTCTGGGAAAAAAAAAAAAAAAAAAAAAAAAAAAAATGAAAACCTCAACAGTAACACTATTAATACTACTATTTGTAACGCAAGCCCTTGCGAACCCTTGCAAGGACACCATCTGTCCCCAAGGCACTAGCTGTGACATCGATCCTTGGGGCTTGTCCCAGTGTATCAACAAAACCAAGGGCCCCTGCGAACAAGTGATCTGCCCTCTAGGCTACCTCTGTGACGTGAACGTGATCGGACATCCCATATGTATGAAGCACAGCGTCCCCTGCGGAAGCGAATCATGTGTCCCAGGAACCCACTGTGAAAGAAATATCTGGGGCTACGTGGCTTGCATAGACAACAGTGTCCACTGTGCGAGCATGACCTGCCGTGAGGGCACGCACTGCGAGACTGATTTCTGGGGTGTTGCAACCTGCGAAGCGGACCCCACTCCCACATGTCGTGATTTATCCTGCCCGGATGGTACGCACTGTGCCGACGGAACTTGTGTGAAAAACCCGCCCGCGACTCCTTGTGGCCACTCCACATGCCCTTCTGGTACTTACTGCGGGAGGGACCGTTGGGGTTACGCTGCTTGTATGAACAACAGCGTCCACTGTGCGAGCATGACCTGCCGTGAGGGCACGCATTGTGAGACGGATTTTTGGAACGTAGCTACATGTGTTGCCACCCCCCCCTCAGGGCCCTGTGTGGGTGTGGTGTGCCCTAGTGACACGACATGCGAGCCCACCTCTGATGGTTGGGCAAGGTGCGTGAGGAACCTCGCCGACCCTTGCAACTTCTTGCTGTGCCCTTCCTCCGCACCCTGCATCGCGAAGGAGGGCCTTGCTTTGTGCGTTGCAAACAGCAGCACCGCAGACCTTTGCGCGAAGAATGCATGCACCGAAGACGATATATGCATTGTAACCAGCGAAAAAAGCTCAAAATGCATGATCAAGGGAACAACCTGTTCCGATGTCAAATGCACTGCCCCCGATGGGATCTGCGTGTACGGTGCATCGGGTGTGCCCAGGTGTATGGCTGCGAGCCATCAGTGCCGCGGTGTCATATGCCCAACGGGTACGACCTGTGTGGTAAACCAATGGGGCACGCAGCAGTGTGTCAGGATCGACAGCGAATGCACCAGCGTGCTATGCCCCACGGGAACACACTGCTCCGCAAAGGAAGGTGTCGTGCAGTGCAGGAACAACACAGGGCTGTGCGATGCAATGGAGTGCCCCGCAGGCACAGTATGCAAACCCGACGAGTGGAACAGACCGAAGTGCACGAAAATCCCCACAGCACACCTTACCACATCTTACAAGACCACAACGGAAACAGCAGGCTGTGGAGGTCAATGCAAAGAAGGGACAACATGTGGACTGAACCAATGGGGGAGGGCAGAATGCTTGGACTTAGGAAACGCGTGTTGCAACATACAGTGCAACACCGGGATGAAGTGTGTAGTGAACCAATGGGGCAGCACGCAATGCGTTTCACTAACAGCGAGCATCACGTGCGGGAAGGTAACATGCAAGTCAGGGGAGTTCTGCCGGGTGGTTCAAGATGGGTTCCCTCAATGCACCACAAACCAAGGGCCTTGTGACAATGTTAGATGTGCGGTTGGGAGTGAGTGTTTGGTGGACGCCTGGGGGAGGCCGCTGTGTGCGAACCAGGTTGTTGTCCTAACCTTTAACATCGGCTACCTTCCATACGTTTTCGTGCTCGTTGTTCTTTCAACTATCGCAGCCTTCGCGCGGACCAGAATAGCGAAAAACGAATTCAAGGATATGGATGTTTAAGGTCGATTTTTTCTTTTTTGTTTGTTTGTTTGTTTGTTTGTTTTTTACATAGAAGAAAAGCACAGTCCAAAAGGACGGAACACATATAATATTCTAACTTAGTGAACTCTCATCTTTTTTTTTCTTCTTCTTTTTTCAATACTGGTTGTGAATTGGGGTTTCCCCCCCCCCCCCCCCCCCGCGTTATTAACAAGCATATCTGTCTGAACTATTCGTAGGTGATGCAGATGGTTTTTTTACGCAGATTCTTTGGAACGAAATTACCTCCTATTTATCCGCTACGCTATACGCGAATAAATAAACACGCGCTAGAAGAATCCCTTTTTTTTTTTTTTTTCTCTTTCTTTTTTTTCTCTACATTATGCCCCAAAAGGGGGGGGGAAAAAAAGGGGGAATGGGAAAAGGAAACTACCCATGTTATCACAGTGTGCATTTTTTTTTTTTAAAACTGGTTTTAAAGGTTTGCTCTTTTTTTTTGGATCTCTCTCCCCCCCTTTCCCCGTACCGGTAAAGGGTAAGAATGCCTCCCTTCCCCTCTCCCCTCCCTTATTTGTTTTCGATACCTTACGAAATGGGGATTCCTTTATGTCCATTCTAGACGGGAGAGTTAAATAATACCGGAGAAGGAAAGCAGGGGAGATAATATTTCCCTTTCTTTTTTTTATATTTTCTTTCTTTCTTTCTTCATTTGACTCTTCCAGCCGATACAATTCTGCAAATGTGAGGGGGGCACCCGAAAAAAAAAAAAAAAAAAAGCTCTCCCAAAATTATGCCACCATTTTTTTTTCTTTTTTTTTAAAGCTAATAATGATGCTTGTTGTTCTTTCTATCACGCACAAGACCGGTGTCGCAAGTGAATTTTTTAGGGTTCGACTTTGATAGGTAACATAGATACACCAAATGTTGCACTACCAAGAAAAATCCCGAAGAACTAACTAAATTCAATTCTTCACAGATTTCTTTTTTTGTCCAGTGTCACTTTATGACCAATATTCTCGTTGATGAAGCATAAATGATAAAGGTTCTTTTTAAAAAAAAAAGAAAAGGGAAAACAAAAAAAGACAGGGCATTTTTTTTTTTTTTTTTTTTTTTTTTTTTTTTTCCCAGTGAGCACCCCCCATGCACACTGAAATTTTATCGAGTTTTTTTTTTTTTTCCCTCCACATTTTTTTCTCTTCTATTTTTATTTGAAGCCCTCGAACAAAAAAAAAGGGGGGGGGAAATAAAAAGATTTTAAAAAGCAAAATATCTTTCTTCTGACATAAGCAGGGGAAACACGATGCAATGGTAGTGGCTACGTACCTTTTTCTTTCTTTTCTTTTTTTTTTTTAATGCCTTTTTTTTTTTATATAAAAAAGGGTATCCCCCCTGACAGAAAATGGGTTCTCCTTTGGAAAAAAAGCAGTGAAATGCGATGTGCCGTCCCTTAGACCTCTCAATGGAGTGAGAAATTTGTGTGAGTTTCCTTCTCCTGTTTTCACGTGCTTCAAAGATTCTTTCAACTTATAGTCATATCTTTTGGTTCAAAAATTTGATTTACTCGCTTTTTATCGTTAGAGATATTCTTTGAACCCATGTGGAATGATTCCTCTTTCCTGCTTTCCAAATTGCCCAGCTCAGCACTGTGCTGCGCTCTCTGATAGGAAGGGGGGGATATTTTTATTCTTAGCTTTCAAAATCCTTCTTGACATAAGCAAGGTAGGAACTATTTGAACTACTATCAGGTACAGCGCAGCCTCGTTTCGTATAGGATAACAACTTATTTTATATTTTTTTTTTCTTTCTTACCTCTCTCAAGAAATTTGCTGAGATACTTCACTTGGAGTAGGGAATTCTGATGTCACCCGAGTGGAACAAAAAAAAGGGGGAGGGGGGGGGGGGGGGGGGGAACTAATGATTTTGTTAAATTTGTCGGGTGTGAATATAAGGTGGTTTTTATTTTACTCTTCCTCAAATTTACTTCATTTTAATATTAATGGAAAAACCGTCATTCGAAAAAAAAAAAAAAAAAATGCGGGAACACAACAGAGAGCCAGTTGTCTTACGACTCTGAAAAATTGAAAATAGCAGGTCAGAGTGAGCTTTTACTGTTACCTCTCGGTTCCGCATTTTTTTTTTTATCACTTCTGGCTAGAAGACGGAAAAGAAACGTGAAGTAATTTCAGAAGAGGGTTTTGTTTAAAAAACGTTGCCTGAAGTTACCCCCTCTTTTTCCCCCCCTCCCTTTTTTTTTTGTTACCATGGGTGTTATTTCAGGTAGTAGGGATACATCAGGTATAAAGAAGTACATGAGATGTGTTTTTTTTATTTCCCCTACCAGCTCCTATTGCAAGGGTTGTTTCTTTACATATCTATCCTTTCAAATGATTTTATTACTACTAGCAACTTGTGTTTTTGTTTAGCAAAAAGTAAAAAAAAAAAAAGGATTGCCGGGCAGCTCGTTGGTAATCCTTCGCAGGCCAAACCACAGCAATCGCCGACTCTCTTTCTTCTTTCTTTTCTTTTTTTTCTTTTTTTTTTCCCTTGCGTGTAAAAACGAGAAGGAGAAAAAAAAAGAAAAGAAGAAAAAAAAAAAGAAAAAAAAAAAGAAAAAAAAAAAAAAAAACATGTAGTCGCATAAATGATCAATTCCCCCACGCATTCTCACCCTGTGTTTCTAACTCAAAAAAAAAAGAAAGAATTCAAAGCTCTTTTGTTTCGCTTTTTTTTTTTTTTTTCCCCTTCTTCTTCAATATTTTTTTTCTCAAAATTAATGGGAAAAAAAAAAAACCCCCCATCCACACCCAGAATGCACGGTTCCCCCTATATGATATTCCTCCTTCTTCTGATATTGCACTCTATTGTAACATGCCAAGCATCTGAGGTATGCAGCCATACAACTTGCCCCACGGGCAACGTATGCGTTGTAACCAGCGAAAAAAGCTCAAAGTGCATGATCAAGGGAACAACCTGTTCCGATGTCAAATGCACTGCCCTCGATGGGATCTGCGTGTACGGGGCTTCAAATGTGCCCAGGTGTATGAACAAGACCGACAAGTGCACCAACATAAAGTGCCCAACAGGCTTAACTTGTGTTGTGAACCAATGGGGCACACCACAGTGTACACCTCGTATCAATGAATGCTCCAATGTGCAATGCCCCACGGGAACACACTGCTTCTCAACAGGACCAATCTTACAATGCAGGAACAACACAGGCCCATGTGACGCAGTGGAGTGCCCTTTGAACGAAATATGCAAACCCGACGAGTGGAATAGACCTACGTGTTCACCCAACACGAACCCTACCGCAAGCCCAAATACTATACTCACGTCGTACTGCAGAAACGGGTGCAAGGAAGGGACAAAATGTGGGCTGAACCAGTGGGGCAAAGCGGTGTGTTTAACATTAAAGAATTTGTGCTTAAAAGAAAGATGCGAAGATGCAATAAAAACCTGTGTAGTGAACCAATGGGGCAGCACGCAATGCGTTTCACTAACAGCGAGCATCACGTGCGGGAAGGTAACATGCAAGTCAGGGGAGTTCTGCCGGGTGGTTCAAGATGGGTTCCCTCAATGCACCACAAACCAAGGGCCTTGTGATAACACACAGTGCCCAGTTGGGAGTGTTTGTGTGGTGGATTCTTGGGGGAGGCCATTGTGTGCAAGGAGATTTAACGACAGTATTTTGCTTGTTGTTGCTTTATGTGCGGCTGCTGTGGTGGTGGCGGTCGTTGCTCTCATCGTTGTGTGGCGCAGGCCAGCAGGAGTACTTGCCCCTCTTGATCAAGAGTTTGATGAGCTCGGCGAAAGCAACAGTGATGCCGAATCGCTGGAGCAAGACTCCCCGAAGGACGAAACAATAACTATCATGTGACAACGTATAACACGTCAGTATTCAAAAAAAAAAAAAAAAAAAAAGGTTTAGACCGGAAACATGAAATGATTATTAGGCAAGTAACAGTGATCACACCATCACAGCTACGGCGGCTTGGAAACCGGGGGGTAGTTGTCTTGCTCTGCTGTCTCTCGGTCAAAGGGCTGTGTTTAGAAAAGAAAAGAAAAAGAAAATTATTCGGCGCACAATAAATCCCCTCTTTTGAGAAACATCTTCGGGTAGGGGGTTTTTTTTTTTTTCTTCTTACTTATCAACGACAAGATCTTCACCGCGGTTTCATCTATGGGGGGAGCGAGGAGTCACTTTTTTTTTTTTTTTTTTTTTTTTTTTTTTTTTTACCGAGTGAAAAAAAAAAAAACGCACCCCGACCTCTGATCATAAGCTTCGTGATGCTTTCGTTGAGATCTGCAAACCAAAGCTCCAAAAAAAAAAAAAAAATAAACAAAATAAAAAGGAGCATTAAAAGATAGACACACACACCCCCCAAAAAAAAAAACCGGATGCACTCCATGCTTATTGCTTAAGGTAGGACTTGCCCTTAAACATCAGACATCAACCTCCCATTCTTTTTTTTTTTTTTTTTTTTTTTTTTTTACTATTATGGGGCAGCAAGATCTTTGGCCGGGTCAAGGTGACAGGATGCTCGGCAGGGTGACAAGAATAGGGCAAACCTCAACTAGCTATTGCACTACCAAGCGGCAGAGCAACTGTCACCTAGGCACGGTCATGACCTCTTACTACAGGGGTAATGGCTCCCCCAGGCTGGTTAGGCTACACCCCATGTACTTTATGGGTCGACTGTGGTATTTTGACGTTAGAAGATAGACTTTTTCTTTTAAAAGCCGTCTTATTTTACACAGTATGTTGATAGCTAGTTAGATTATCAACAAGTAAATGGTAAGTTTTTTTTTTTTTTCTTTTTTTTTTTTTTTCCAATTGCTGTAACAAGTATACAAGCTTTGAAAAAGAGGTGTTATTGCAAAAGGAAAAAAGGAAAAAAAAAGGGGGGGGAGAAAAAAAAAAAGAAAAACGAGGCAACTTTTCCGTTTAACCCTACGATAAGCGGCTAGCACAAACCAATCATCGATTACTTTTTTTTTTTTTTTTTTTTTTTTTTCCCTCCGTCCCGGAGCAATACGGGAAAAAAAAAAAAAAAAGGAAATAGTGAAACATTCTCGCACGAAAATATATGCGTCAGTTTTTTTTTTTTGTTTCAACAATATTATTGAAACCAAAAAAACTAGTTGCTGACAGGCAGCGTAAGGAGTTATTTTACTACCCATGCACAAACAACGTGCCTGATTATAGACTGATTAATCAGTCTCTTCCTTTATGGGTTAAGTGGGGGAGGGGAGGGGGGAGTCCTTAACAAAATTTCAAAGGAATCCCCCCCCACAAAACACGAAAAAGTATGACTATTAGTCCATTACTTTCTTTGTGTGTTTTTTTTTTTCCCTCTCTCTCTTTCTCTCTCCGAGGTATTTTCAACTTTATGTTGCTCGCACCTCTCCTTTTCTACTTGATTCCTTAAATTAATTTTTTACAGATAAGTGCAACCCCTCACTTTTTTTTTTTATGCCGTCTTAATCCCTGACATAAGCAGGTTTGAGTTTGATAGCTTTTTAAGAATAAAGCACTCCCGCACTTATTTTCTTTTTCTCTGTTGCCCCTCTATCTCGAATATGACTAGTTTTTTTTTGTTGTTAACGTAAAGTGTAATGTTCTCAACAGCCCCACTCACAGATACTACGAAATATGTCGATTCGCCTTTGCACGATCCTGCTGCTCTTGCAGCCAGCCTTCTCGCAAACTACCAATGGTACTGGCAATGGTACTGGCAGTGCTAACAGTACGGACCCTTGTAACGTCATTTTCTGCCCAGCCGGGACACACTGCGTCAAGAACAAGTGGGATTGGGCCCAATGCGTGAACAACACCAAGCCTACGGACCCCTGCAGCAACATGACCTGCCCCAACGGCACTCATTGCGAGACCGATCCCTGGGGCTGGTCCAGGTGCGTCAACGCCACCGTCGGTCCTTGTGGCAACATGACCTGCCCCAACGGGACACACTGCGTCGCTGACACATGGGGTGGAGCTCGATGCGTGAACAACACCAAGCCTGCAGACCCCTGCAGCAACATGACCTGCACTAATGGAACTCATTGCGAGACCGATCCCTGGGGTTGGTCCAGGTGCGTCAACGCCACCACTGGTCCTTGCGGTAATATAACCTGCCCCAACGGGACACACTGCGTCGCTGACACATGGGGTGTGGCTCGATGCGTGAACAACAGCGGGCCTACTAACCCGTGCGGCAACATGATCTGCACCAACGGCACTCATTGCGAGACCGACCCCTGGGGTTGGTCCAGGTGCGTCAACGCCTCCTTCGGTCCTTGCGGCAACATGACCTGCCCCAACGGGACACACTGCATCACGGACACATGGGGTGTGGCTCGATGCGTGAACAACAGCGGGCCTACTAGCCCGTGCGGTGTGTGCCGTAACGGAACCCACTGCGAGGCGGACTCGTGGGGTTGGTTTAGGTGCGTCAGGAACAACAACCACACGACAAACCACTGCGGCAACACCGTGTGCTCCGCGAGCACTTACTGTAAAATGGACGCCTGGGGCTGGGCCAGATGTGTGGACAAGTACCCCTGCGGTGGTGTGCCCTGCGCGAGTGGCACTCACTGCATCACAGACGAGTGGGGTTGGATGTGCGTGAGCAACAACACCTGTGCCAATGTGTCCTGCCCGCGCGGCAGCCACTGCGTCGCTGATGAATGGGGCTGGTCATGCGAATGCGACTACACCGACCCCTGCATGGACATGTGGTGCGGTGCTGGAGACGTGTGTGTGGTTGGGCCGACAGGGTACGCAGAGTGCAAGAGGTCCGAGGTCACATGCGCCGACTTGGCGTGCCCAAAGAACCTGTGCGTGTACGGAAGCGCGGGTGTCCCCAGGTGCATGAACGAGACAGACCAGTGCCGTGACATGATGTGTGGAAGCGGCATGAAATGCGTGGTGAACCAATGGGGCCTCTCGGAGTGCGTAAACGCAGACGATGTGTGCTCGGGTGTGAGGTGCCCTACAGGGACCTTCTGCTCTCGTAACGGGACCGTCCCACAGTGCAAAAGGAACACCGGACCCTGCGACGGGGTGGTGTGCCCTTTCTACCAAATGTGCAAAGCCGACATGTGGGGCAGACCGAGGTGCAAAAACATGACCAACACAACACAACCAGACATCACATCAAACATGTGCAAAGGTGTGACATGCGATCCGGGGATGCAGTGCGGGCTGAATGACTACGGACAAGTCCAGTGCTTGGTTGTGGAGCCGCAATGCTTGGGAGTCAGGTGTGGCGACAACTTGCAGTGCATAGTGAACCAATGGGGCAGCACACAATGCGCGTCTCTGGCAGCAAGCGAACAATGCGGAAGAGTAGCATGCGGCATGGGTGAGTTCTGCCAAGCGAGCACAGACGGATTCCCACAGTGTATTCTCAACCGTGGGCCTTGTGATAACACAGTGTGCCCTATTGGTATGGGATGCAAGGTTGACACGTGGGGGAGGCCCTACTGTCTGCAGGCTGCGAAGGATACAGATGTCACGAAGTTGGCCATCATCATTGCGTGCTGTTGTGTGGCCTTCCTCACTGCTGTTGGTGTTGGTATCGCTGTCTACTTGAAGAAGAAGGTCACCCACACTACTCCGATCGTTGCCATCCCGCTTGAGGTTAAGTGTACGGAAGTTGCTTCCCTTCCTCCCACTTGCAAAGTTGACCCGATAACTGGTGAGCCCTGCAAGGCGGACTCTATGTCCGCTGAGCCCGTGGATGAGGAATCCATGGACGATTACAAATTGGACATGAGCGCAAAATCTGTTTGATAAAGCGCGCGCGCGCCCTTTTTTTGTTTTTTCTTTCTTTTTTTTCCTTTTTTTGTTTGTTCCCGTAATCCCCCCCCCCCCCCCTCCCCAATGAACTATGATACAAAGCGAAAAATTAGGAACTAAGTTTTTTGTGTTTTAAAATAATCACCCCCCCTTCTATTTTTCCCTTCTTTTTTTTGGGGGGGGGGGAATTTATTTTTTTTGAATAAAACCATCACAAACATGGTTTTCTCTGGTTTTTTTTTTTTTTTCCAGGCAGCAAATTGCGCCGAATCTTGGTTACCCGGGCTGGGGTTGAAGCTGTACACCGCACGCATTAAGGACACGACGCGGAACGCAGAAGAAGCTGCAACTCGGTGCCGCGGTGTGCCCCCTGTAATCTAGTAGATAGTTCTTGTGCAGGGCGCACCGGCCTCCTTTAACTCTTTTATGAGCTCGTCCGGAAAAAAAAACCAATACTTTTTTTGGCAGAAGATTTTTTTGTTTTGATTATTTGAGTAAAAAAAAGGGCAGCATGCAACCATAGGAAGATGACATATATGGTGTACCTGTTGCCGCTCTTACCTAAAATGACCCCTTAAGTTTCACATTTTCCATCTGCCAAAAACCACAGAAAACCATGCATTTTAGAAATGAAACAAACGGCACGGTGCGGCGCGCGATGTGTACCTATATGGTGCACACACTTAGACCGCAATTCTGCACACAAAGTGGTGGCAGACTACTTTTGTACTTGGAAATTTTCCGAGGGTTTTCTGGGCCATTTGTCAACATTTTTTCCGGACAGACTCACATTTTCTTTTTCTCTCTCTTTTTTTTCTTTTTTTCTTTCCCCCCTTTTTTTTTCTTCTTCCCCTTTTTTTTCCAAGAATAGATAACTAAAATAATGAATAGGGGGGAAAGAAGAAAAAAAAAAAAAAAAGGGTGGGAAGGGGGGATAAAAAAAAGAGAAAAGCGAAAGGAATGACAGAACTTCGAGTGACAGAAGGCCCATAAAAGAAAAAAGAACCCCACTTCCCCCCTTCCTTATATTTCTTTTATATTTTCCTCCCTCTTTCATATTTTCCTCTCTTTTAGCTCCCTGTTCTAAAAAAGAAAAGGGGGGTTTTTTTTTTGTCTTGCTATTGATAAAGAAGCACCACACTACAGCCCCTTCGGATGGTTTACCTCTTTGTGTGGTATTCCCTTTTCTTTGCAGATTTTAGAAGGGGAAACCTTAAGAGTTAGCTTTGACAAAATACTTCCTTTTTTCTTGTTCATCTCTCCCCTCTTTTTTTTTTAATGGTGGTGGGGATAACATGGAAATATAAGAAGTACATCAGATGTGTTGTTCGCTGTTGACCTCCTCGTCGGTCATCACCGGTAGCGCCCGAGTGGAAGAACGTAACGCAGATGCTCAGGGTGACGAACAGGCAGCAAACTGCACGAGCGCAGAATCTTGGTTACCCGGGACGCCCCGGCTTGGGTTGAGCACACCGCACGCATTAAGGACACGACGCGGAACGCAGAAGAAGCTACTGCTCGGCCGAGGAGCGCCCCCTGTAATCAAGTAGGTAGTTCGTACTTCATTGCACGCTTAACGCCACCTAGTGTTGCAATCAAAGCCCCATTTTTTTTTTTTCCCCCTTTTTTTTACCCCATAAATCCTTTTTTTTTAAATATTACTGCAGCATATTGCAAACATGTGAGAGAGAAACAAAAAGAAATAGGAGCTCTAAGATGTATATCACTTTTTTTTTTTTTTTTTGTTTATTCCCCATAATTTGAACCCCTTTTTAGCAATTTATTAAATACGGTAATAAAAGTGCGGATATAAATGGTGTGGTAGTCCTGCAAGAGGCTGCATACCATTCTCTGCTGTCGGTGGGGTTCCAGCTCACCTCTATTCCAAGGATAAAAATTCACTGAGATGATCTTTTTTTTTTTTCTCTCCCGTTTCCATACCAAAATTAACCAAGGGGAAAAAAAAAAGGAAAAGAAACATGAGGATGGGTCTAGACAACGACTTCCTTTAACTCATTTTCCCATCCCCCCCCCCCTTTTTTTTTCTCCCCTTCGAGTTTAGGGAAGGTTAGAATTTTAAAAAATTAAAAATAAGAAAATTGGCTTGGAAACTCGACAGAAAAAGGAAAAAAAGATTTTTGAAACCTTCCATATTTACAAACTTCAAAAAAAAAAAAAAGAAAACCGACGAAAAGCAAAAAGAAAAAAACAACGAATGAGCCCTTGTAAACTCACAAGGCTTTTTTTTTTTTTTTTTTTTTTTTTTTTTTTATTATTACACAAATTGGCGCGAACGTGTTTACGGGTTATAAACTTCTCATCTTATTTTTTTTTTTTTAAGAACAGAAATAAAAAGAAGCCTTTCCCGCCGAGGCTTTGCAAGGAAACCAACCTTCACCTTGCCTCGCAGCACACACCGGACAGCTGGGACGCTGCTATGGGCAACCGGAACGAAAGCGAAACTCCAGAAGGGAGCATCAAGAGAAAAACCCCGCTCCCCAGGGGGTGGCCAGATTTACCCTTTAACCGTCGCCTTTCTTTTTCCTTTTATTATTATTATTATTTGCCGGATCTATCTTTTTTCTCTTTTTTTTTTTTTTTATTTCCCCCTCCCCTCCCCTTCTTTTTTTTATTTTACACCCGGAAAAAAAAAAAGAAGAAGAAAAAAAAAAAAAAAAAGGGTGGGAGGGGTGGTGGAGGGGGGAGGGGGGGGAAACCAATATTTACCAGAAGGGGAAGAATGAGCAAGCGTTTCAGCAATTCGCCAACTGGGCAGGTTGGAGGACCACCCCCAGGTACCCCTTACGGTGTATCTGACACTATTGTGCACCTGGACTTAGAAGTTTGTTCGACTAAAGAGCTGAGACAAGCGATTAGCAAAATTTCAAGAACCCTGGTATGAGGAGCGAACACGGGAAAAAAAAAAAAAAAAAAAAAAAAAAAAAAAAAAAAAAAAAAAAAACCAGGAGGCCCGTCTAGACGCCTATGAGCGGAATAATCACAAACTAGTCAGTATCATAAGACAGTGGGAAGATGATGCAACAACACAGCTGAAAAGGCCATCCCATAGATGATTTCTTTTCTTTTTTTTTTTGTTTTGTTTTTCCCTCCGTTGTGTAGTTCCTTTCTCTCTCTCTCTCTCTCTCTCGCCAAATGTTGTGGAACTTTTTTTTTTATTTCCCCCCTGTCTTTTGTCAAACATCAAAAACAGGAGTTCAAAAAAAAAAAAAAAATGCGAGAACACTAAAAAAAAAAAAAAATAAAATAATAATAATAATAATAATAATACAAAAAATGACGACGACGACCATAAAAACCTTCACCTTGCTCTTGCTGTACCCCACATTGACAAGTTCTGCTGATGCATACTATGCAAGGCTAAGCCGGCTAGACGAAGCACCTGTTGGGGTGCTCGACACACCATATTACGGGGAAATGTGGTTTGAGATCCTATCAAGCGGCGTATCGATCCAAACCGCTCACAACACCGTTTGGGACGACGGCTGCGACACCGTCATGCTGGGAAAATGCGTAGTCCTTGAAAACTCACTAACCGGCGACATGTACTACCCAGTGCGGCAGAACCTATCAGGTGTCTCACGGGTGTACTACCCTGGCATAGGCGACACAATACCAAAGGAAAGCGTTATGGGTCCTGATTTCAACACAACCTCGCAGAAGGGCAACCTTGACGATGGTCTGTACAGGGTATCGGTGATATACAACACACCGGGCTTGAAAAAAATCAGCGGGTGGTTGATCCCGCAAGCCGCGCAACCTAACTGGCTGACATCTGTCGAAAACGCAAGCGCGCCTGTGAATGTTACAGCGCCTTCTCTGGACGTTGAGGTTGAGAGTTATGTAGACACGATCCCCGGACGCCCCAGCGACGCAATGCACCCCAACCGGATTTCCTTCTCTCTTAAAAACCTGGATTTCAAAAACGAAACCGTTTTCCTCAAATCCGCGGACATTGCGTCGTCCCTGATAGCGATGCAAAGCGTTTTGGGGACCTCTCTCACCGCGGAAGGCACGGTTTTCCTCTCTTCTGCGGACGCGCAAAAACTGCGCGGTACGACAATGTACGCGGAGGACGGAAGCGGGAGAAAGCTTGCCGAGGTTCAAATCGACACTTTCAAAGGAGAAACCTTCGAGCTGAAGGCAGTCCTTCAAGGCCAGCAGATCTCATCAGATATCAAAAACACCTTCGACACAGTCGGCGAGCTCACCGTTTATGTCGAAGTAACATACACCAACACCTTGTTCATGAAGTACGACCTGACCGGCTTGTCGCCCAGCGGAACAGATATCTTCGACATGCGAGTGGGTCTGCCGTTCGTGGATTCAGATGATACCATCGCGAACTTCTCGATGGGTTATGTTTTTGAGAAGAACGCCGATCCCACTATTATCCCGCCCGCTCCTATGGCGTACCCAGCAAGCATTCTTTCCGCAATGAGGAGCGGTGCGATGTTCGCGTCCCTGCGGAGCTCCACAGGGACAGAAATGTACCGCGGGCAGCTGCAACCGTTCCTCCGTTCGAAAAACTACGCGCAAGTCGCAGAAATGTACAACCCGAACCCTGATTCATACCTTCCTTACCAGTACCCAGTCCCAGGGTTGGCCAGGGTTCGTTCGTATTCGTCGCCGTGGGGTGCTGTGGAGGCCTTCGCTTCGTCGCAGTTTTCCAACGGAAGCCTCCCTGCATCTCCCACAGCATTCCACCGTCTTATCGGGTTCTGGCTTGGCGACGGGCCCATCTCGCTTGGGGGCTTCGGGTCATGGAGCAACCTCGGGGGTATTACGAGATTCTCCCTCATGGAGAGGGAGTCCGAGATGCGCGTCAGGATCTCACATTCATCGGAACCTGATTTCGTGGTCGACGGTCCGCTGGAAGACTACTCCACCAACTACTACCAAGCTGTGATGCGGACGGACGAGCACACCGGGCACGCCGTGTTCAACCTCCAACCCGGGTACAACATCACATGGAACCTCACGCATTCCGTACAGGGCCTCGATGGGGAAGCATCGTGCAACAGGACGTATTCATGCTTGGTGATGATCCGGAATGAGACCATCGTGGCCAACATGCTGCGCGGGAGGCATGCTGGGCCCGCTGACGTCGCTGCAATGAGCGGTGTTGTGTTCGAAGACGATTTAGAACCCGGCGTCACGCTGAAGGGCTTGCAAGACAGCATCCGAAAAGGTTTGGTGTCACTGGCACTGCTAACAAAAAAGTACCCCGATGCACCGTACGGCGAGCTGTCCGCAACAATGGTGGCAACGACACCGCACAAGGCGTTCGACTCGTTTAACTCCGAACAGTACGTCCGACTGGGACTTGATATGCATGGTTTCCAGCTTACATACGATGCTGCATTTACAGCTCCTCCATGCGGTTCTTGCGTGTCGCCCATTAGGCTGCAGGGGACGTCTACGTATGACTTGCCTGCTCGTTCTCTTCCCGGTACAGTAGTGGGTGCCACCCCGTCGGATATTCCTTTCCAGACCGCACGGGATCTCTTTCAAGCCTCTGTCACGGCCACCGTTATGGCTGGGACGCCGGTCGATGTTTTCCCTACGGGCAGCAGAGCCTGGGCCTTCACGTTCACCGTCGCTGACACTCCCGTCACCGCTGTCGTCGACCAGAAAACATTCACCATGAACTACACCACCCCCACCCCTGTTTATATTAGGGGACCGAGAAATACGGGTGTTCTATGCGACGATGTTTGTGTTGTTGCCGTGACCCCTCGTGACCTTGCAGAGCTCCGTGCGGGGTGGTGGGTTGCTTACATCACTGAGGGTGTCGACGAGGTCCCCATAATGACCAACGAGCCCGTCGATATCTTCTCGGGCCTGCTGTTCACCCAGGACGGGGATTTCACCCAAGCGGAAATGGAGATATCGGTGCACCCCAGCAGCGGTGCCATGGAGTCCACGCTGATCGTCCCTTCGAACATCGAATGCGTTCCGATGCCCTGTATCGTCACAGCGGGACGGCTGGGAAACTTCACAGCACAGAGCTCCATCTACGACCTGCCGGGCACCTCGTATGATATTACATGGGACAGGTACTTGGCCTCTATCCCTCTATTGAAAGCTGCCGTCCCTTCGATTCTGATGCTGATGTTCAGAACACAAGGTGTGGAGGCCAGCTTAACGGGCAACAGGGTTGCCGTCATGGGTAAGATTAATAGGAAGACAGGGAGCGGGGACATGGCGTTCGACTGCGTCGGGGGCTCGATGCAAGGGTTCCAGACCATCCCGCCCGTGAAAGACACACCTTTCGAGGCAAGGATCACGAAGCTTACGGTTAAAAACCTGCAGATGGAGGCGAGTGTTTACAACCAAGTGCCGCAAATCGACGGAATCTTCATCGGCATAGGCGGTGTGGGTGATAACGGGTTCACAGTGCACGATATCAACGTGAGCCCGAACGCGGTGATCGGGGCTGACCTTCTCCGTGCGCTTGTTAGCGGTTACGGTTACGCGGTTGTGATCCCCTTCCACCACAACAACCAAGGGGAGACGCGGTGTCAGCTTTACTTGAAAGACACACCCGCGCAAGAGCTTTATGTTGATCAGCTGGCAGCCACGCCCGACGCTGGAACACAGCCCCCCTATGCGATCGACGACATGGGAGCCTTATCTAAGCCAAAGATCCTCCCTTTACTGACTCTTTACCAGTCGGGGCTGGTTTATTACCGTGTGGTGCATGCCATGGGTCCGGCGTTACAGGGAGCCCTCGAGCTCAATGCCCCTTCAGGGGCTACGTTGCGCTCGCTCACAAACATCAATGGTGTACAGATACCCCTCAGTAGACTAAACACTACGTGGGGGTCTGTCTTCTACGCGCTGCCATGGGAGAGAGTCGCTTTGAGAAAGGGTGTTATCGCCTTCAACATGACAACGAATAACCGAAAAGGCGGCGAAGTGGTGGGGAACGTGATGTCTAGCTCTGAAGGGGTCGTCTTCAAGACGGTGTGGGGCCACGGAGCTGTCCTCACCGTCGGTTCATGGCAAATGATGAGAGTCACGTACACGGTTAGAGGCAAAATGTTGGTTCCCACTGTTGATGTTGATGCTGCGACGACAGTTATATCGCTGCAGTGCCCGGCTGGTACTTTCATCACAGGCGTGGATCCTGTCGAAGTGACGGAGAGCATGCTGCGCTGCCTCCGAGGAGGTCTTGGCAGAGTCGAGGTCACAAACACAAGCTCCTCAACAGTAGCAGGAACGGGTATTGTCACCCCTACCGACACTCTTATCACGTCGGGCGATGGGTACCTCAACAGTGCCTACCTCAATCTCGGGACAGGCTCCTCCGGCACAGCGCGTTACCAGCTGCACTATGCGTCAGGTTTACTGCTGTCCACACAGATGCGGTTCACACCTCTGAGCTCACAGGAAAGCCAGTGCAACATGCCTTGCGGTGTGACGTCTGTCGGCTGCGTAACTCTTCATTCCCCCGACACGACACCTTGTGCACCTTTGCTGGACTTCGGCCTCATGACAACCCCCAGCAGCGGATACATCACCACCACCCTGTCAGGATCGACCGACCCCAATTTAATGTATAAAGCCTTGATGCTGTTGACTGATACAACCACCGCCAGGGTGACGTCAAGGGGCAACACCAACGGTGAGATGGAGACAGGGTTGTACGCAACACCGCTGGCGGGGATAGGCTTTGATAACGACACGAGTAAAGGAGAAGTGATAGTCTTCAAGGCTCAGGTGGATGGGGAGGTGGGGGACCTGATGTACAACAGGGTGACAAGGAAACTGGCTACCTCTACATTGTGCGTCCCGAAGTGCGGGTACTCGTGGGTGCCGAGCACCAACAGTAGCAGCACGACGGTGCTTCAGGGATGGGTCACAGTGGGCGAGGCAGTCCCAGAGTATGTGGTGAGCGGGATGTTATCGAGTTCGCTGTACGTCAATAAAGGGGACCCCGCCAAGGGCTGGGGTCGGGTTTGGCAACACCAGCCTGCCGAGATGTTCGTCACTGAGTGTTCGTCGGCGTTCCTCCCAGTCCCTGCACAGTTCGCTGCACGCTGCTTTGCAACCTTTGAGTACCACCCATCCTCCAATCACCTCCTCTACTCTGTCGCCACGACCTCCTTCACCGACTGTGCTGACAGCTGCGTCGTCCTCAGGTATCGAGACGGGACCCTCATCTCTGTTCTCTCCCCCACGCTGTCCCCTTCCGGACAGTACCAAGGCTTCATCCCAGCGTCAATCACCTTAGTCGACAGGCTGAAAGCTGGCGAAGTTGTTCTGGACCTCAGCAACCAAGCACGAGGTGCCGTGGTGTACCCCCCCAATAATGTTCAGGCCTCGTCCTTCAGGGCACACCTCAGCAACCTTCAGGTGTCCAGCAAGGCGAGCAGCACCGAAGCTGGCACCGGATACGCTACCCTCACCATCGAAGATGAGGTTAAGTTGACGACTAAACTCTGGCACAACACGGTTAACGGACAGTGTCCGACGATCTTGAAGACAGGATGTCTCCAGCTGCGCATGGGGACCTACGGGTACGCTGGGGGCATGGCAGGGGTCCTCACCACCGAGTCCGTTGTGTCGCCGATGACGGTCAGCAGCGTGGTCCTTTCAGGCCCGCACCTGCGCGCGCTGCGCAACGGGTGGACGTACCTGACAATAAACACCAACAGGTTCCCCGATGGAAGCGTCAGGGGACAGGTGCAAGGGAACCTGCCTTCTGTGACAGCAGGCTTCGACGAGGGCATCTTTGACACCACACCGTCCCCGCTTGTCATGCAAGGACACGTACGGGTGGACTACATTGGCGGGCTGATGGCAAAGGTGCAGGTCATCCACAACGAGTCCCTCACCAACACTGTGAAAGAGATGGCATGGACAGGCACAAGAAAACCCGTTGTCATAACAGACGAGGTGTCCTGGATACCCATCCAGGTGAGCGACGTCGTGAAGATGTGGTTGGACGGCTCCAAGATCACAGGCAACATGACGGTGGCGGGGGAAAAGGTGGAACTGAGCCCTGTAGTGCCGTGCAGAGGAGCCTGCGATACCTTCACGACGAACATGTCGCTGTACAACACGGCACCGCCGGTAAACGAGAGGTGCGGGGGCGACCTCGAGGCGAAATGCATGACAAGGGAGTACTGCACATTCCGCGATGCCAGCTGCGAAGGGGTGACAGGGAGCAGCCCTATGAGCTACCGTAGCGACACAAAAGCCTTGTCGTGGGACATGACACACTACTACAGGGCAGAGGATGTCTCGTCGCCGAACTGCATGGCCGCTTCGATACCAGGGTGTGCCGTCATACAGCTTGGGTCGCCGGGCACGACACAACCCCTCACCGCGGACACCCTGCAATGGGTCCCGACACCAGGGTACATGTTAATGTCGATGATCGCCACAACATTGCTGCCGCCTGTCGTTGGGGGTGCTCTGCTTCCTTCGGCTGTTGAACTATGGGCCCTGCAACGGGGGGCCTTGCATGTTAGCATCGTCGGGTCTGCTTCTGTGAAAAGCGTGATGCGTGGAGGAATCCTCCCAACAGGGCTGAACTTCACAGGGATGATGTCGAGTGGAAACCTCACAGGAGAGTTTATACCTGGTACTGGGGATCTGCAGGGCGTGGGTGTGCTGAAGTACAAGCTGCAACATGCCAACGCACCGGATAAATGCACCAACACCCCAGGGTGCTTGTACATCACGATGAAGGGTAAGATAGCAGCCGTGCTCGACTACGGGCGTTCGGAGGACGACGGCGTCTTGACAGGGGAAGTCCAGCTCACAGCGCCTTTGCTGTTTATGTTTGCGACGCAGACATCGAACATGCCGAGCCAGGCGGCTGTTGTGCTGACGGACGAGCTGGGCCGCGTCATTGAAGAGGCGAAGCTCATCCCGGACGACCCCATGCGCCTCCCACAGCCTCCTTTTGACGTGACAAGCCCACCTCCGCCCACACCGACGTTAACATTAGTAGAAAGCGACTCGGTATGGAAAAAAAAAAAAAAAAAAAAAAAAAAAAAACAGAGCTCTGACAGCATCCTCAGCCAATGGTGGTTCTGGTTGATCATCGGGCTTGTCTTGTTTTTGCTGATCATGCTTGTGGCATATCTGCGGTATAAGAAGGACAAAAAGAAAGAGGTACGTTCGTGAAAAAAAAAAAAGAAGAATAAACTCACCCCTCCCACAACACAAGGCCACCAACAAGGAATTCCCCATGAAGGAAAAGACGGAAGCAATGCTGCACGAGGAGCCGCCTCTGGATATGGGAAGGATGGAACCTGCACCGCCTGCCCCGTTGCAGCGAAGTGTGGACGTTGATATTCAGAACGTGGACAATGCGATCGATCAAGGATTTACGACAACGGACAAGTATGTCCCGTCTAACCTTGACTCGTATGCTGTGCCGCACTCTGCTGTGCCGCACTCTGTGGTGCCGCTCCGACCGGTGAATAACCTTCCGCAGCTTCCAGCAAGCCTCCCTCAGGTGCCTTCGTCGAGCCCAAACCACAGGGAGTACACACCTTCGTTCCAACCGCAACAGACACTCGAGTTTGGGGACACAAGCCCTATGGGGCAAGCTCCGCTTCCGGAACCAGTTAGCCCCTGGAGGCCTGTTTCGCCGTTTTACACTTCACAGAATGAGGTGGCCTTCCTGCGGTCGGAGCTGGAGAAGAGAGAAGCTCAGTTCAGCTTGCGTCGCTCTGAACATGATCAGCTTGACAATGAGCTGCACGACCTGCGCACGGAGCTTGACGTACGAGACGCTCGGGTATGGGAAAAGAAGAAAAAAAAAAAAAAGAAAGAAAAAAAAAAAGAAAAGAGAAAAAAAAAAAAAAATCACAGCTGCACTCCAGACGAGACGAGAATGCTCACTTGCAATCTCTCCTTGACACTGCCCGGCAAGGGTATGATGTGTCTAAGCTGTTGTGAATCGGGGACAGTGGTGAGGGGGGAAAACCCAGAATTTTTGAAAATCCTGTTGTTGTTTCTTTTTTTTTTTTTTTTTTTTTTTTTTTTTTTTTTGTGTACAGAAAAAAAAAGGTTTTTTTTGGGGGGGATGTTCGGGGAACAAAATATACAGAAGAAAAATTGGGATTTGTAAAAGGGGGGAGAAGAAAAAAAGGAAAACGTTGATCGACCTTTTTTTTTTTATTTCTTTTTTTGTTCTTTCTCGTTTTTGCGATCCTGTCACCTGAACGTGTCAGAAGGCCGCCGTGTTTTCCTTTTTTTTCTATCCTTTCTTGACAAGACAACAAGCTGAATACTAGTAAAATTAGAAAAAAAAAATAAAATAAAATAAAAAAGAAGAGAAAATGAAGGGAAAAGAATCGAAGCAACGTACCAGACCCCCCTTTCCTTTGAGAGTGGGGGGGTTGAAGAAAAAAAAAAATAGAAGAAGAAATCAGCAAAAGAACTCTCTATTTCTTTCAGACCAGCCGAGTCTAATCAGAAGAAGAAGTTTTCTTTTCTTCCTTTTCTTTTTGTTTCTTCTATTTTTTTTTTCTCTTTTTTTCTTTAGACGTGTGCGCTGTTTCCCTTTTGCGCCCTCCTTTGTGTTTTCATGAAAGCCACGAGTCACACCACAGGTGGTATACATCCCACAGTGAAGATTTACTAAAAAAAAAAGAGAGGAAAAAAACACACACACCGTAAAAAAAAAAAAGAAAAGATGCAGGAAGTGCAGAACCTTGAGAAGTACAGGAAAGGGAAGCACCTCGGGTCAGGGGGCCAGGGGTCTGTGTACAAGGCGGTGAGGGAGGTTGACGGGAAGGAGTTTGCGATGAAGGTGGTGGAGGCGGCGACGAAGGAGGACTACGCGAGGGCGTGAAGGAGGTGCAGAACATGCTGCAGCTGAAGCACAGGAATGTGGTCCCGTGCGTGGACAAAAGTAAAAGCTTAAACTGTCCACTGTCACAAGGTACTGCCTCGTATTGATATCCTATCCTAATATTTTTTGATATCCCTTTTTTTTTTTTTTTTTTTTTTTTTGTTAATTCGTGATTTCACAAACGACTGCAAAACCTGTTGAAGGAAAAACAAATAGGTTGGCATATTGGTGCATTTTTGTTTCGCCCCCCTCCCCTCTCCCTTGCTACTTTTTTCAGGGATATGTCGAAAGATGAAGAATAGAAGGCTATCTTTTTAATCTCTTTATTCGCATTGATGTACGGTTCCTTCTGCACAGTGAGGCGTCGCAAGCCACTGCGCTTCACCCATCATTGTGACCTATCTTACTTTTCTTTTTTCTAAAAGAACTCACTGCTGTTTCGATTGATCTATTTTGAGGGTATTCCATGGGGTTACAGTACAAGTCCCTAAACAAGGCGAGGGAGGGACTTAGAGCCCGTCTTCTTCTTTCAGGAGAATCATATTTTATTGGCAGGCACCGAGCTGCCATTGATTATTGCACCAAGGGGCCATGTTTGTTATGTTCCACGTGGAGGCTGCGCTCTCTTTCCCGTGCTTTCTCTCTTTCTTTTTGCTTTGCATGACAAAACATTTCAATTAATTCTTTTTTTATAGTCCTGTCTTCTGCGCCATTAAAACACATATTTAGGTGCTTACCACATGAAAGCCACCCTTACAGTACTCGCCGCTGGGGGGTGCTCGTGCTTGGGGCTTGGAGATAACAACAATAGCAACAAGACAGGAGGTATAGAAGGGCCGGAATGGAATGACAACAGTTCGGAGGGAGGCTCTAGCATGGCAACACGCGTGGTGCTGATAGGACTTGTAGCGACTATGGCGGCTTTTCTGGGCTGCGCTGTGTACTTCATTATTGTGAGGAGCGTGCCCCCAAGAAAAGAATGTGACACTTCTCGCAGTTGTGAACTATCCAAGATAACAGACAAGCCGGAAACCTATGACACTTTAAACGAAGGGTTGTGAGCGGTTTCTCTTTTTTTTTTCTTTCCTTCTTTTTTTCTTCAAAACTATTAGGTCTCAGGTATACGGCGACACAAGGATGCTGACGTTATAAGCCGAGCACCCCGACCCTTACAGTTTTGGAAAAAAAAAAAAAAAAAAAAAAAAAAAAATCCATCCAAATTCGTTAATTAAGAAGAGAACACCCAACGTTCTTTTTTTCTCCTCCTCCTTCTCTGAAATAAGAAAGACGTGCACGCAGCATTCTTACCACACAAGAATGCTCGGCGCTGTGGAGATATGAAATGTTTACCCTTCTTTTTAAAAAAAAAGAAAGCAACTCAAAAAAGAACCGAATAAATTTATGCAAGAACATGCACACATGCTTTCAGTGTGGGCGATTTTTTTTTTCTTCTTTTTTTTTCTTCCCTCCCTCCCTTGTGTACCAGTTGTATTTCAACCAGACACATTTTAACCCCACACAAAGGAACCGAAGGCCTGTACAGCTGTTCTTTTGTTTTTTTTTTTTTTCTTATGGAAAAAAAAAAACAAAAAACAAAAAAACACGCAACTTTTTTGATAAAGGGAAAACCAGTTTTCTTTCATGGTTTTTTCCCCAAAAGAAATACCTCTCATTCTTCTTCTCTTTTTTCTTTTTTTTTTTTTCTTTTCTTGTTCTCCGGTAAAGACAAAACCCGTTCACCCACCGTTAGAAAGAGAATCGGATGGACGAATGGAACTCAAGCACTGCCTACGCCTGAACAACCCACGGTCCGTGACAGAGCAATTAGACCGCAAGAAAAGGTACAGGTACAAATGGAGAAACAGCGGAGAGGTAAAGGAATTCGACACACTCCCGATGTCCTGCGAAGTTTTCGGTTTCCATCATGGGCAGAGGGTTGTGGCTCAGAAAGGCAGATGGAAAGGCACTGAGGCCACCATCATAGGTGTGCTGGACGGCTGGCTGTGGAGACACCAAGACGGCGAACAGGGCGCAACAGCTTTCCACGCAAAATCGCAAAAGGATTTAACCGCCAGATACGGTCTGGTGGGCATCGGCAAAATCGAAGCAGGGGAAGCAGTCCCCTTGTCTCTGGTGAACAAAATGAGTATAAACCATTGTGTTGAAAACCTCGACCTGAAGACGCCGACGACGTGCCCCATCCTCCTCAACCAGCAGAACCTTTCTCTTGTGTACTCCCTGACGTCTGATGTGTGGACATCATCATCCGCAACAGATACCTTTCAAGATCTGTTGAACCTTGTCCCCACACCTTCTTCACGTGGGGAAGACGTCGATCCTGTCGTGTTGCTCGGAACCATCACTTCTGCTTTGGAAGGCTCCCAGCCGGCCGAGGGATCGAACCCTCTTGTCAGATTGACTGTGTACCTTCTCCTTCAGTCCCCTAGCCTGCTTCTTAAAACGCTGCTGTTCACGAAGAACACCGCCCCCGACCGCATGCCGGCCGATTCGTACCACGAAATGACGCTCCGCCTTGTGGCGCTCGAGTCCGTTCCTTTGTGGGAGAACATTTCGCAGGATGTTCTGGACATCATGAAGCCGTTCTATAAGATACTCACGTTGTACAAATGCTGCTCGTCGGAGCTCCCTGCGCCCCCGTCGGGTAAGGTACTGGTAGCGGGGTTCGATGCTCCGCAGGACGAAGTGGAGAAATTCGCGAGGCTCACCCTGGGTATTAGGGTCACCTTCCCGAAGATTCTGTGCTGCAGACACGAGGGTGCCAACCGCCCCGCGCGGCACCCTGTGGTTCTGGTTCTTAAGGGAAAGGTGTGGGGGTTCGTTGCCTCCGACTACGTTCCACTTCCAGGCGTGGTGCTTGTTCAACCGTTTTCATCATGGTGCGTCGTGTCGATCGAGCGACGAGACCATGCTGTGCGGGTATGCCTTGCCTGGAGGGACGGCGGGGGTGCGTTTGAAGCACCGGAAGATTCTGTTAAGAGTGATTTCAAGTCGGCTGTGCAGCGGTTAGTACATGCAGGGCGTGACTCTGCAAAGCCACGCCCGTCGATCCTGGACCGCCCGCTGCAAAGCGTCATCGAAAAGCTCCGTCCCGCTTCTGCTGCCCCTGTGGAATTCAACACTGTCGAGAAGAACATCAGTGTTCCGTTGCTCTACTACATGCCGGGGAATGGCGTGCTCACCTTCGACGTCTCGGATGCTGCATGCTCCCCTTTCGGGTTGAAACCAGGGCAGCGCTGTCTGATACGATCCACGAATCACCGTGGCATCGTCACCACCATTGTCGGAACGCTCGGAGGGCTCCTGTGGCACCATGAGGATGGCGGCACCCTCCGCTCCTTTAACTACACAACGTGGTCGGCAATTATCAAGTACTACCAGCTGGAACTTATCGGCTGGGACCCTCCTTTCGAGTACCCTGCCCGCCTGATTCACAACGGCACCGACTACAACACCAACGAGCGGTTCATGGAGGTCTATGAAAAGCATGCCTACCAGGTCATTCTTCACCGTGCTGGCGACCTTGCAAACATGCGATCGTGCATCCTCGGATGCAAGGGAGAAAACCTGTACCACCTTGTCCTAAACACCGGAGAGGTACAACAATACCCTCTGACGGACAGCGGGTTTTACCAGTTCACTCTTAACTACAAGTACAAATACACCGACCTCCCTAAGACCGTGACGGTGAACGAGCAAAGCGTCACCACGTACGAAGTCAGGGTGTCGTCGACAATGGAGCACAGCCTTGTCCACGGGATGGTAGTCAAGATTGTGAAGGGGGAAAACGTTGGAAGCTTTGCCGTCGTACTAGGGATGCGGGACGGGAGGGTGTGCACCGCAAGGGTGCCGTTTCAGAAGCACTTCGACATCCTGCATCTTGTGGAAGGGACGTATGTTGTGGTGGCGACGCCGCACGAGCCGATGCTCGACCCGCACAGCCTGCTTGCGAACCATCCCAGACGCACTGCTTCCATCGCGATCATTGCGGCCAACGCTCCGGGTCTCACGAAGGCTGCAACCTACACACCGTACACGCAACTGGCGTACTTCGGGGAGTACATCACGCTCGATGCAGGTTACGGGTCTTGCAATATCTTTCGGCAGTACCACATGCAGAGGGTGAAGTGGCACCCTGCCGGCTGTCCGACGAAGGTGACGACATCAACGGTAGTGGGAACATGGATGGGCGAGCTGTGGCGCGTCGATGAAGGACACGTAGCATGCAAGCCGTGGGCGGGGAGCTCTGCGGAAGAGCTTGCAGGACGGTACACCATCTGGACAGACGGGTTGGGACAGTTGCCGAGCGTCACTAACCCTTTCGGCGCTGTGGCTGTGAACTCGTGGAGACACCATGAGTACACCCTACCGTACATCGCGTGCAAGAGGTCGTCAGAGGACGGAATCATGCTCGGCTTCGACACACGGCAAGAAGAGATCGACAAGATCGCCGAAGGGTTGAACCACGGGATGCGGCTGCAAGAGCTGGAGAGGGTCGCCACGCCGCAGATGACCACCGTACCCGAAAACGGCGAACTGAAACGGTATTGGTCGTGGCACAAGCCTTCATCTAGATACACAATACTGGGAGTTTACAACGACATGCTGTGGGCCTTGGGTCAGGAAGGACACGCCGTCGAGATGCCTCTGAGCAAGCTACGCTGCTGCAAAGCCATCGACGAGGCCGACGAGAACAGGTTGGAGGACGTCCCGCCGCGTGACGACACACCAGCACCCATGAGAAGCAAGATCGACGATAAAATACTAAGACCATTTTTGACGAGGGTCCCGTTGACCCCGACGAAGGAAATGTACAACAGGCTCTTGGGCATCTCAAGGGAGCATTTTGGAGATTATCTGTTTTGGCTTCTGTCGTTGTATGCAGCGCAGGTTCCCGTCGATACAAGGAGCGACATGTTGGTAAAGCGGTTGGTGGTGCTGGAAACAACTTGCGGGTTGGTCGTGGAAATCCCGACATTACAAACGTTCCTAAAAATACAGGTGAACAAAACAAAAGGTTTAGAAGCAGAGTGGCGGTCACAGTGTGTATACAACGAAATCGACGCCCGTAGGATGCTGCAACAATGCGAGCTCCGTGAAAGACGAGACGTAGCGAGTGCGTTGTTGATGAAGAAGAGCTCGCCGGCTCTCAGCACATGGTTCACTTCTCATGCGACACGACAAAAGTCTCTCGCCAAAAGAAAATCGTTGCTCTGCACGCTGGCAGGCATCGGAAAGGCCCACAAATGGGTGAAGCAAGCGCGAGGCAAATCCGTCGAACTGAGCCCACCGTCCTTCGCCCTAGAAAAACAACCCACCACCCCTTTAAGGTACACCCTTCACACAAGCGATACCATTTTGCTCGACGTAAGCGACGAGGCTTGCGTAGATACGTTCGGTTTTCGTTCGGGTGATATTTTGGAATATGCAAACGGCGATTGTAAAGGAAGACGATGCGAGATTGTCGGAGTGCACGGCGGTCGGCTTTACCGATATGAGCAGCAGGGCAGGAAGGGCTTGTTCGCGTTTCGTGGTAAATCCCACTCACAGATCACTACGCTGCACAGCTTCACTCTTATAAGCCACGGCAACGAGCTTCCCACGCACGATCCTTTTGAGTTTGTAGACTGCACTGGAACAGCGCACTTTTTCGACATCTCGGCACGAGCTTGCGCGGCGTACGACACTCTGCATGGCAACCGGTATCTATGCACCACAGGGAGGTATAAAGGACAGGTTATCACGGTTATCGGCATCCGACAGGAGAATCTATGGGTTGCGGTCGATTGGAGCGGTGCCTTTAGAATTGTCAGTCTAGAGACGAACGAAGCTATGTTTCTCTTCCACGGAAAGGTGATGCCATGGACCCCCGCTGCCCCTGCGTTGAGGATCGGCGATAAATGCTTCGACTGCTCAGCAGAGTCCCACCAACGCTACGGGATGAAACCAGGACAGAAGTTTCAAATACCGAGCTGCAGAGACTCGTCTGTGGTTGTTGGTGTGCGGGGGGGAAGGCTGTGGTACGCCATGTCCTCTGATAAGTACCCCATACCCTTCGAGACGCAGAACCCTGTGGCAGACCTGCATTTAGAACAGTTTGGAGTCCCGAAGGTATATTCCGGCGGGTCCATTCGAAGCCAGATGAACGAGCACAACGGCGGCATTACCAAAACCTTCAAGTTTCTTGGCGTTGGGTTGGCCGTCTGTTTCTTTGACACAAGTGACAATGCTGTGGGCATCTTCGGGCTTCGTCACGGCAAACGGATCATGTTGACCCCCTTGCAGCAGCCTGCAGAAACCATCCTTGCAACAGTAGTGGGGGTCAAGGACGGTCTTCTGTGGGGGCAATGCGACGGGAACACATACGCCACATCCTTTAACGCGAAGAACGAAGCGGGGCTGCAGGCACTGTGGAAGGTACAATCCTTCACAGCTGTTCCGGTGGCAGAATTCACAGGGTAAAAGGTGTTTCCACACACCCGACCTTTTTTTATACCTTTTCAGCCTACGGGCTAAGAATTTTATTTTTTTTTTTCTAACTTTAAAAACTTCAAAAAACCGATAATAAAAAAAACAAAAAAAAGGGGTCCGGGAGAAGGGAGAGGGGGAAAAAAAAAAAAAAAAAATGGAGCGACAGCTAAGCGAAACAATAAAATCTGCAAAGGGGGAGTGGAAACGGTTGGTGATAGAGTTCTACAGAATCCACAACCCGTTGAAGATCAAAGATGTCGATGCGATACTAGAGGAGTATGAGGGCGCCGAGGCCGAACTGTATTCGTCACTGATAGAGAAATACCAACGAAAACCATCCGAGTCATCTGGAGGCGGCATAGGAAGCCCTCCAAGAACCCCTCCTGAGGTAGTGTTGCAAGCCCACACGTCGATGGTAAGCCAGAGCACAGCAGCAACAGAAGGTCTACGGAAACGAATGTCGTTACTAAGACTGGAATACCCAGAGGAAGATGAAGGGTCGTTGGGGATCAAGGCAGTGGAACAGCAGCGTGTGTGGCGCAACGCGATAATAAGTTTTTACATCAAACACCAACCGAGCAAGCTTGCGAACATCAACGAGATTTTTCAAGAATGCGACGGCGAAGAAGAGATGCTTTACGAGCTGCTGGAAGCAAAATACAAGGGAAAGGGAAAGGTCGGGCTCCAAACAACCCACGACGGCTTTGAAAAGCGGAAGGTTGTCTGCGATAAGGGAACGCAGTGCGACGCGGCGATCAGCGGTGTCAGCGTGTCAGCGACCCCATTGACGAACTCAATGGACATCACTGCAGGCGAACTCGTTGCATTGGAAGATGTCGGCGACCAGCTGGAATGGTCTTTACTTGTTATGTTAGAACAAGGCGAACGAGTCCGCAGTATTTTGTCAAACCTCCCACAGCCTTTACCATCATCCATAACCGCGCCGGCCGCAGAAAAGCTTGGCGTGCTACACCGTGAATCCATGTCTCTACGCACCCTTCTCTCTACCCATTTTGCGGGGACGGTTACCGTTCCTGATGTGTCGCTTTCCTTTCCCCCCCCGCCGAGGATAGGGGTTCCTGAAAGAGTGGCGTCTATGTCGCCCCCGCCTTATCCTTACCCTGTTCAGGTAACCACCCCGACGCTTCCTGTCGCAATGGGTATGCAGCATAGTCCGCCGCGTTCCAGTGCTTACCGGACTGCGTCTGCGACGCCAGCTTCGATTTCGGTATGGAGGGTTTTTTTTTTTTTGTTTTTTTTTTTTTTTATTACACTTACATGCACAGCCAAGCAAGCTCCTCTCCCCCCCTGCGCCGCTCCCCGCCACCGTCAACGTCAACACCCGCGCGCTGCTCGAAGCTGTCGCGACTTTGCAAAGTAAGGGGGTCACCTTCCCCTCAGCAAGCCCCTCCATTGCAATTTGATACAAAGAAAAGAATGCAAAAAAGAAGAAGAAAAGAAAAAAAAGAAAAGATAATATAAAAAAAGAACGCAAGAAAAAGAGAAAAAAAAAAAGAAATTTGTAACTCTGTACAATCTTAACTCCCCCCCCCCCTTTTTTTTGCCGCCGCCCCTGTTTCTCACGTTTTATTTTGTTTTTTTTGTAGTCTGTTTTTTTTTTTATTCTCCTGGCGTTAACTTCATTCCCCCCAAGACAGGCGACTTTAAAAAAAAAGAAAAAGAAAAAAAAAAGCAATGCTAAAATGATGCTGGCATGCATAATGTGCGTGGTAGCGGTAGGGGTTGCGTGGGAGCCTGTTGGTCCGGAGTTCAGGGTAAACGAATATGTCATGAACCACCAAAGCACACCGGATTTGTGTGGGGTAGAAGGGGGCGGATTCGTTGTGACGTGGCAGAGCGATGGGCAAGACGGAGACGGGTACGGGGTGTACCAGAGGGCCTTCGACGCCGACGGCACCGCGACGACTGGCGAGGAAAGAGTAAACGCAAAGACAACCAATTGGCAACAGTCGAGCATTCCCAGAAGCTTGGGCAACGCTGGATACGCAGTTGTCTGGGAGGCAAGCGGGAGCCAAGACGGCGACCGATACGGGGTCTTCCTGAAAATATATCACCCCCAGAACGGAACCAACACCAGCACGATTCAGGTAAACACCGAGACAGCTTTCTCCCAGTTTAAAGCGGCACTATCCACTATCCCGGACACAGGAAAGATCATTGTGGCTTGGCAATCAGATAACCAAGACTCCTCTGGGTTTGGAGTATATGTACAGCAGTTCGTCTATGGCGTGCGTGTCGGTTTAGAAACCCGTGCGAACGTCGTTACAACCTCGGGGCAAGATATACCTGCTGTTGCGTACCTCTCCTCTGGGGAGTACGTCGTCGTGTGGAGGTCCAGCGAGACTGGGAACGATCTGATCTACTGCAGGGTGTTCGACGGTGCCGTGGGGGGTGCCGTGCTCCTCGTCACGGAGGACACATCCACCACAAATTCAGATCCCGACATCTCTAGCACTCTTGAAGGATGGGTCATTGTCTGGACCTCATCTTCAGACATCCGTGCAAGGCAGTACACCTTATCAGGTACTGCTGGTCCAGAGTTCGTTGTGAATGCAGTCACTGCCAACACCCAGACACGAGGAGTTGTTCTTGGTTTGCCTCAAGGTGGGTTCGTGGCGGCGTGGGAGTCCGCGGAGCCCACCGGATGGGAGATTATCATGCAGTCCTTCACTCCTTCCGGCATTCGTGATGGGCAGCGTGTTGTCGCCACGGACGCTGTGTCCTCTGTCAGTACTGTAAAGATCGCGCTTCTTTCCCCGACGCGTGTTGCTTTGGTGTGGCATGCGGATGCTGCTGATTCCTCGGGATGGGGTATTTACAGCAGGATCTTCCAGTTCCCCCCCACCCCCGCCCCCCTTACACCGTTCCCGGACACCTTGGCTCCTCCGACTGTCGCCCCAGATACGGCGGCACCTCTCACTTCTGCGCCCCCCACGTTTGCTCCGTCAACTGCAGTTCCATTATCCACGTATGCCACGGGATGTGGTCCCTTTCCGGTTTCCACTTCGGGTCCTGTCTCCATTACCTACGAACTTGGTGAGGTTGGCATGAAGGAGGTGATTCTCTTCATGTGCAGCTTTCCCTCTTCAACACCGTCCTATGCTGCGGTTGGCATACGTGCGGCGCAGGTGCCTGGGATGTCTGGGTTCCGAATCACCGCGTTCGACTCCATCACACCCAATGTCGTGACCGATTACAAGCCACCCCAACGCAACCCCAATTCGACCCCTGTTGTAAACCCCGAGCAACACTCGCGAAGTGTGCTGTCCTGGAGCAACGCCACCACGACCACGATGGGATTTTACATACCATTTGATGCAGTGGGCGTGACGAAAGGTGGAAATGTGAATGTGGGATGGGTTGTAGGCAGCGGTCAAGCAGGACTAACTTGGGCAAAGCACGACTTCAGTGACTCCAGGGATCTTAAACTAGTGACGTGCGGGTGTGGGTGCATGGATGAATGGGAACACAATGGGAAGAGGTACAAAGGGTGCGAGACTACGAGAGATAAGACAATGCCCTGGTGCGCTGTCGATGCGAGCTGCAACTTACCATGGGCAACATGCCTTGGAGACTCCGACCCCATCACGCCCTGTGTGTGTAAAGGGGGTTGCGTCAACGGGACTTGCGTGGTGAAAAACCCCCCTTGCGACAAGGCACCCACACCGTCGACCGGGAACGAGGCATACATGGCATGTGTAGTACCTCCTCCCCCGCCGATTGTGGTGCCCAAGGAAAAGACGGCTTCACAGATAACAGGGGCGACTGTGGGTGGTGCAGCAGTATTAGCGGCATCTAGTGGGATTTCCATGAAGGGGACGTCTCGCGTCTCCCGAGCAATGGTGTTCCTATCCGTTTTGGAATGCCCGAGAATGCAACCGGAAGAGCTCGGATTCATTCTTAACCCGTCGAGACTAGTCTTCGGGTCGGGCCTTTTACAAGAATACCGCGGAGCCCTTGTGGGGAACATGGCGATCGTTGTGGGGCTGTACATAGTACTGCTAGCTGTCGCCATGGCTACGTCGTTGAGAAGGGGCGTCCGTGATGGTCTAGAGGTGGCGCTGAGCATGGTGCCGACAGCGGGGTTCTACTTGGTGGTTGAGTTCTTTTGGACACCGACGCTGCAATCTGCCTTCGCCATGTGTTTTTACGGCCCGCCACCACAGCAAGCGGCGTCGGGAATTGTACTTTTCACGGCCATCGCGTACATGGTGTATATTAGGGTTCTATCCAAACGAGCAACCTCGGGGTGTACGCTGGTAACGACCCAGTTGGAGCGGAAAACAGTGCTGCAAAAAATGGTCAGAGCGGAATACGAATGGGAGCCGATGGACAAGTCACGCAAGGGGAGGTTGCAGATCGAGTATCTGTCGGCCGTCTTCGACGGTTTTCACAGAGAACAATGTAACTACTACGTGGTGCAGCTTGTCATGATGACCGGATTGGCTTGTCTCTCTGCATGGAACCCCAAAAAGCAGGTCGCCTGTGCGGGTCGTGCTGGCGTCTTGACAATCATCCCTGCGGTGTGGATGTGCCTTCTTGTGAAAGATCTGCCGTACCTGAGACAGATCGACAATGGAATGGAAATTGTCGTGAGTTTATCTGAGTTCGTCTTTTCCGTGGTTGGGTTCTGGGGGATGGCCACAGAAAACACATCGTATCTTGAGACCTCAGGCAGGATGGCCATGACACTTGTGTACATTGTCTCTGCTAAGTTTGTGCTTGAAGTTGTGTTGTGGCTGCACGGTGTGTGTAGTGAACAGCTGGCCCAGCCGGAGGAGGAGGAAGAAGAGGAAAAGTCTAAAGAAGAATTGACGATTCCTTTGATCGTGACCGAGGAGCCGTCTATAGCTTCTTCCGCTTCCGTTTCCGCTTCCACTTTCACACCTCCGGCGGTCCCCGCCGTCACCACACTGCATTCTTACCCCACTTTGTTGCTCCAACACAGTGGGAACTTGCTAAAACCGATTTCTCTTTGATAGATAGGTTTTTTTTTTTTGTTGTTGTTGTAGGTGGTGGATAACATGGATATAAGAAGTACATCAGATGTGTTGTTCGCTGTTGACCTCCACGTCGATCACCGGTAGCGCCAGAGTGAAGAACGTAACGCAGATGCTCAGGGTGACGAACAGGCAGCAAACTGCACGAGCGCAGGATCTTGGGTACCCGGGACGCCCCGGCTTGGGTTGAGTTGCACACCGCACGCATTAAGGACACGACGCGGAACGCAGAAGAAGCTACTGCTCGGCCGAGGAGCGCCCTGTAATCAAGTAGACAGTTCATGCTTCGTTGCACACTTAACGCCACTTAGTGTTGCAATCCATTTGTTCTTCCACTTCCCCCCCCTCCCCTTTTTTTCAACTCGAAAAAAGTACGATTTTTTTGAGCAATAGTCTGGGAGTCAGTTGAGATGAAAGGGTAGCTTTAAAGATTTTGTCATCTTTGTGTTACTTTGTTTTTTTAGGCGGATCCTGTCACATACTGCAGGTTCCCTTCGAAGACGAAAGTCTTTTTCTTTTTTCTTCTTCTTCTTTTCTTCTTCTGTGTTTTTTTTTTTTTTTTTGAGAAGCCGGAGAAAGGAGCATGTGGCGTGGACGGTTGGCGGATGAGTGAACTGAAGCGACTCCCAACGAGCATCCTGAAGGCTTTCGCAGACCACTTCAACCTGACGAGGAAACAGGCCAGTGGCCGAGACAGAACACGACAGCCCTGGTGTCTCTGATTCCGAAGGGTGAGGGGTCAGCACCACTGAATCATCGTCCCATCACAGTGACCAGCACCATCTACCGCTTGTGGGCGTGTACGAGGCTGAAGGGTGTCCTTGACTGGCAAGAACGCTGGATCACGCCGAGACAGCACGGGTTTCGACCCAAGCACAGTACGACAACTGCCCTCATGGAGTTATGTACCAAGCTGGAACTTGCACTGGTGGAAGGAGAACCGCTGGAAGGACTAGCCCTAGACTTTCGGAAATGCTTCGATCTAGTGCCACAGCGGCTGTCTCTCGACCTCATGGACGCCCTGGGGATGGACCAATCCATAGGGAGAGCACTCCGAGGGATGTACACCCAAATCACAAGGAGGTTCAAGTACCCCATAGGAGTGGGAGAAACATTTGAGACAACGAACGGAATCCTCCAAGCATGCCCCCTGTCGGTCATCGTCGTCAACGCCCTGTTGTCCATCATGGTGCGGGCAGTCGAGCAAGTCGCGCCAGACGCCGAAGTGCTAGCCTACGCTGACGACGCATACCGCTGGCAAAGCTGCGTGGCTCACTACAAGCTGTGGTCAATGGGACATTGGAGTCTGCGACCTGACGGGGATGGAAATCAACAAAGAGAAGACTGTTGGTTTCGGCACTGCTGAAGATTTCAAATTTCGAAGAGGAGAGGCTCGGAGGTCGCGGTACCCTACAAGACAGTGACAGACCTCTGCGGACTGGGGGTGAAGATCAACACACGCAGGACAGAACGACGTGGAACAAACCGACCACGGGGGCGCTTGGCTCGCTGGACCGATTGGGGGGCACAAGCACGACGGTCCTGCCATCTTGCCTATACAGTGGGCCGTTCCCCCCTCCATGTGATGAGCAATAGGTGGGAAGACGGCTATGGGTTTCGCCAGGAGGCCCATCTTCGCCACCCACTCCACGCACGACAAGCTGATGGAACTGAAAGCCGCTTACAAGCGAGACCGCACCACACGACTCCGCAAGACGCTCAGGGCCTCGATTGGGACGAAAGCAATACTCCAGAAGGGGAGTATAAATAGATAGCCCCCCAACCCACCCAAGGGCGGCCCTCCATGAGGGGGTTTGTCCTGCACTTTGAGTTTTTTTTTTGTTGTTCTTCTTCTTCTTTTTTATGGGGCAGCAAGACCTTTGGCCGGGTCAAGTAACGACAGGGTCAGGGAAGGACCAGCTCGGCGGAGAGACAAGAATAAAGCAAAGCAAGTGTCACCTAGGCACAAACAGACCTCTCAATACAGGGGTAGCATGTATTACATTTGGCTTCGGCAACGAAAAAGATGCCCCCCACCCTTCCGCGAGGAAACGGGGACCAGGCAGGCGCACAGGTTAGAAGCTCACACTAAATGTGTCGTTGACTACAACAAACACCCCACTCCATGTACTTTATGGTACTTGACTGTGGTGGTCGTACTCGCTGTTTGACTTATGTCACCAGACGGAAAGATCGAATTTCTTTTTGAGAACTCTCGTTCTTAATACGTACCCGCGGGGAAGCTGAGGCCCCTATTTCAAAACAGCTTTTTTTTTTTTTTCCTCTCAACCTTTACATTCTACGAGACCACAACGGACTTGGGAGGACTTCAGGCTTCGTCTTTTTCTTAGAATATTTGCCCCCCCTCTTTTTTGCATAGATATTGTATAACTCAAAAAAGAAGGAGAAGATTCTTTTTAAAAGATGGGAGAGGAAAGAGACACAGGGCAAAGGGCGGGCAGTGTCTATGCCAATGTGTGCTGTGCAAAGGAGAAGGTGAAGGATGTGTTTGAAAAGCATTTGGTGGACTGCACGAAGCTGAAGATGCAAGCAACGCTGATCCAAAGCTGCAAAGAGGAGGTAGAGGAAGTCATGGGGGAACTGGTAGGCCTCATCCCCCCCGACAAGGAAGTCGAAGACTTCCTCTTCCTCCCCTCCGACGATGTCCTGGCTCTAAGACACTACACGAGCGACCTAAAAGTAACGCTATCCGACTATAAGGAGCGCCTCACACGAACCGAAAAAGCATACAAAGATTTATTTCAAAGGCTTAACAAGCGCGACACTATAATCGACCAAATCAGGGCGACTCTCTACAAGGAAGTCTGCCAGCTTCGTGGGAAGCTAGCAGGCCGCATAGACGTTGCAACCCCCACACAAATAGACATCTTTGACGTGTACAACCAACTCGAGCTTGAAATCGAAGAAGTGCATCAATACTACGCCAGTCTGTTTGAACAGAGAGATCTGCAAGACAAGCGGCAAGCGGAGAAGGTTGTGAACCGATACCGGACGATGCTGTCCGCGAAGGATAAGGATCTGATATCGAAGCAGGTTGAGTATCGAAACGCGACGCAACGACTAGACAGTGATCACAACAAGCTTCTTGAAGAGCTGCACCAAGAAAATATCCGAATGCGGGACCAGGCCGAGGTGCTGCAAAGGAATCTTCGAATCCAAATGGAGGAGGAGTTCGCCATCGAAATGAAGGCCACGTTGTCAGAAGTTCGAAGGGAGCTGGACGAAGAAATAGCCGACCTCCAAGAGTCTTTGCAACAAAGCAACGACACTGTCGACGAACTGGCCGAGCAGTGCGAGGCACTCAAAGAGCAAATTTACGTCATCACCGCGACGAACGCTAAGATGTCCGAGCACAACAAGAAACTGATCCACCAGTTGCAGATCGAGTACGACATCTTCATATCAGACTATAAAGAAGCGCAGACCAATGCTATGCTGAAGAAGGAACGACAGCTGGCGGAGAGCCGCAGAGCGCTTGAGGAGTTCCAAGTTCGTGCTGAGGCGATCGAGCGTTCCATTAGAGCGGAGCTTGCAAAAACAGAGAAACAGCTGAATGACCTACAAACGGAACTGCAGTACAAGACCAACATCTTCTCTGTGAAGATTAAGGAGAACGACGCGGAATTGTTTTGCTTGAAGGAGGTGGTGCGCAGAACGCAATTGGACCACGCAATCGAGTTGCTGGACGTTCGTGCTGTAAACACAAAGCTGGAAGCACACCTTGTGCAGTCTAAGGCGGAGATCACTGCCCTGCGCCAAGATCTCACAAGATCACAATTGAACGCGGGAAAACGCCGCCGCAGCAGCGTGGTCGAAGCGGAGGCGATGGTTGCAGAGTACAACCAAGCGTACGAAGGGCACAACGACATCATCGAAGCAGCGCAGCAACGGTTCGACCGAGAACGCGAGGAGTACATGAGAAAACTGCAAGAGCTTGAGGCCGAGAAGGCGGACCTCTTGGGGGAAATCTGGTCTCTCGAATTGGAGCTCAGAAAAGCACAGCAAACCAAGAAGGAACGCTGGTCCGACACGGACCTTCACAGGAATTCCACAGGGCTGACACAGATATCCGTAGCCGCAGTCGAAGACACCCCGAGCAAGGACAACCGGCAGGACAAACTGAAGCTTGCCGTGAAGAAAAAAGAAAAGAAACCTTCGTTCAGGCAACGGAAAGAGCCGGCTAGGGTGCCGGGCGTGCGGCGACAAGCCAAGAAGAAGAAGGTGCCGAAACCTGGAAAAGATACACAACAGGACAACATCAGCGAACCAGACTTTTTATCGCTACCGGAGAGTCCCTTCTCCGCTCAATGGGACACCGGAGAGAGCAGTGTATTTAACGAGGTTACTCTGAATGAACCTGTTGAGGTGCCTGCGAAGCTCACGTCTGCTTCGGACGACGAAGAAGAACTTGTCGAGGTCGTCATGTTCAACCGAATCTTGCGGAAGAACCTGTGGGACTTCAAAGCACGCGTCCTCCAAGAAGGCGACTCAGCAGAAGTTTTACGGAACGGTAAGTACCTCACAGTGACCATCCTATGCTTCAAGGACACCGAGGTGGTAGTTCGGCCTCGCGATGTGTACTCAGATGAGGTGACCGACTTCGCTGTGCCAAGGCACGCACTGAGGATCGAGGAGGGGTGCGGGACGCCGAAGACGTTCCCAGCCATTCTCCAAAGCAACAAGGAGCTGAGAAAGGAGCTCGTGCTACTCAAGCTGCAGCACCCAGATATCGAGAACACCCCCGCACAGTGCAGTAACGATCTGGACTTCATGGATGCTAACATCGACCTCCTCAACATGGAGCTTGTAGGGTCGCTGGCGGCTTCTATCCGTTCGCAGTCGTCTCACCACTCGGCAATGTCGCTGCACTCACCTACCACCCCCCCGGTTCTGGACATCGATGTGGATACCCCCGTGCAGATCGACATCCCACAGCTCCCCATGCAAATGCCCGCGAAACACAACCTCACAGGCAAGCCCGTTTGGGACAGGATTCTCAAGAGAGCGGAGGGGCTTTCTGAAAGGCTTGGCCATTTAAGGGAAGCCGTGTTAGAGCAGCGAACGAAAGAGCTCATGGCCACGAACCCCCTGTGGATGAAGGAGTCGAACGCAACAGGGTCCGATAACGAGTGGCTGCCGAGCAGGGTGACAACGGCGACGCCGTACGGGTCACGCCCGGCTTCGCAGCTCCGCACGTCACGGCGCGAGATGAGCCCGTTCGAGAAAGAACAAGCGGAATGGATGCGCGTTATGATGACAAACGCTATCGACTCGGACGTAACAAGGAAGGGCGGGGGTTTCTGCAGATCGGGTGCAGCAACGGCGAGAACACCGATAAAGAGGCCGAACACGGCAATGGGCGTCAGCAGATGCGCCACGCCCCCAGCACCGTTCGTCCGGCCCGCATCAGCGGAACCCGGCACCCATAGGAGGTACACCTTCAAGACAGCACGCGAAGCAATGTCGTCAATGGCGTCTCCGATACCACTGTCGTTGTCGCCACCACCACCAACACCACCGCCGTCACAAAACCGTGTACATGAAACCATGGAAAGGGCTGTGGAGAACAGGGCTGCGGGTGGAAAACACACACTGAACACAGGGAGGGGTGCGAGCCCAGGGTTGGTCGCACCGTGTTATCCTGTCTTGCCTCCTGGGGGTTTGGGGGAGACGACGATCAACATCACAGCGTACAATGACGGGAAGGTGGATGTAGTGTCCACTGCTGCTGTGTCGGCGGAGGACATCAGTGAGTTCGCGCAGGTCATGGTAGAAAGGTTCGGGAAGACAAGGCCGGAGACTCTTCCCTCGCCGTCGCCGCCTCCGCAGAGCGAAGCACCGAACGTAGCCGACAACAACATGGAAGGCAAACGAGTGCCTCTGCAGAGACCTTCCCTTGCGACGAGCTCCGCCCCTGGGTCGCCAAGATCTAGGAATGCCGCTCCTAGAAAGCCTCGTGTGCCCTCGTTTGCTGCACCACGCATAATCACCCCCAGCACCCCTAAACCACAAGAATCTACACCAAAGAAAAAGTTCATTCCCGAACAAGATGCAAACGGGAAGCCCATGTCCCCCCGGTTCTCCGCCCCCCCCAGGTCCTTATTCTCGAACAAGCCTTACGCTGCGGTGTGTTTTCTGTTTTTTGAAAAAGAAAAATAAATGAGGGGAACACAAAAAAGAAAAAATTAAAAAAATAGGAACGTAAGGCTCATGTGATACCCAACTACACTTCTAATATTAAGTCTATAACATAAGTGAAGAATGGATGCTTCCGTTCCTTTTCTTCTCTTTTTTTTTCTTGTCTGTTCTTATTCATTTACACCGTTTGTTTTCTTCTTTTTCTTTCTTGGGGTACGCAAGACCTAGGTGCGTAACGACACCTCCCTATAAGCGAGTCATTTCGGGAAAGACATCCGTGCCAGGGTGACGGGTGCTTGGCAGAGACAAGAAGAATATGGCAAACATTAGCCGGTTGTCATCTGCTCTCAATACAAAGTAGCATGGATCGCATTTGGTTTCGGCAAAAAGATCCTCCTTTTCTAATTCACTCCTAACACAGGGAGAGAAGAGAGGGGGAAAAAGAGAGAAAAAAAGAAAAATGACCGATGAGCAAACGGAGATGTTTGTGGTCATATTGATCGGGGCGCTGATAGGATTCTTGGGTTTGCTGATGTTGGTGTTGGTGTTCGGCAACGAGCCGAGGAAGAAGAAAGTTCACTAAGCATTTCTTTCTTTTTTTTTTTTGTTGTTGTTGTTGTCCGTTCCCCACATGTTTCCAACAAAAGAAAAAAAGAGTCGGTTTGGTTGTTGTTCGTGCACAATAACAATTCATTCATCAACATGTTGTTTTTTTTTTTTTTTTTTTTCTTGTTCAAAGCAAACGAAAAGAAAAAGGAGAAGAAAAAGAAAAAATGGACACCAAGTCGGGCAACGTTGATTACCTATCAAGCCTTGAAGGGAGTGGCGTGGCAGAACTGTTGGTCCGACTCTTAGTACGATCCTCGTACGAAGATGTTCGGTTTATATTGGTGGTGGACGCACTGGTCCAAATCGCACAAGTCAGGGGTGTCACAAGCGACGAAGTCGCCACATATCTAAAATGGGACTCGGGAAAAGGAGGCAGAGCAGGGACAGAAATGGTACTGAACACCCTGGCCTCAAAGGGAATCGTGAGAAAAGCAGACTCGGAAACATCGAAGAAAAAAATACATCAGTTGGACTACCTGTGGTGCTTCAGTATCGCAGAGGCACGGTATAAATATGTGGACGCAGAACTGTCAGCGTCTTCCGACCGCCCGAAAACAGGATACGTCTGCACACGATGCGACAAGGAGTACACTGGGGAGTTCGTTGTATTCGAACTAATCCGCGACCAGTCGGATAACCTGTACTGCAATGCTTGCAGGGGCGCCGTGGAACAACGGACCTTAGGCGGTAATGAGGAGCTCGCAGCATTGCAAGAAGAATGTTCATCGACTCTCGCCATCTTCAAATCGATCCTCGATTTCAAAAAGGACATCTTCATCCCATCCGACGCACAGTACCTCACAAACAGCGGGGACTTCATGTCCCACAAACAATACCGAGCGTACAAGGAGCATGCGAGGGTGAAGCTCTTCCAAAGCTCCGTGCTGAACATGGACATGTCAAGCGTTCAAAAATTGCGGAACGCGCAGTACTTAAATATACAACTGATGGTATTTTTTTTTTTTTTTCAAAAAAGACACCCCACAGGGTACAACCAAAGAGCAACGCGTTCGAACGGAAGTCGAGACGAAAAAGCGAAAACGCTTCACCGCACCCCATTTCCCCTGGCTCGGTCACGACACAGACAAGACGCATGTGAGCGCTGCTCTGGAGGATGACGAGACCACGTCTAAAGCCCCCAAGGACGCCACGGTGAAGCAGCTTGGACACGAGGTGTTGCACAAGGAAGATATCTCGATTAAAAAGTACGCCCCGAGACCTTACGCATTCTATCTGAAACAGTCGGGAGGTGACGTGAACGGGGACGAGGAGTTCGTCAGCTTGAGCCAGTATTTGACTGAGAAGCATTGGCCATCGTAAAAACCGAGCCCCCCTTTTATTTTGTTTCTTCTTTTTTTTTTTTTCCTCCGTAAAATTTTTTCAAAGCTCTTATCAGTGGGGGGGGATGAAAACCCACACCCACACCCTTCCGGAGGCGACCACATGCTTCCCAAACGTCACGGTGGAGTTCTGGCTGTTGGCGAAAAGAACACCGGGGGAAAAAAAGTGTCTGTTGTTTTTTGAAGGTGATGGTGTGGAGGGGAAAATAGTCTCGGGGGAAGGGTTGAAGAGTTCAGGAGAGCAGGCCGGAGAAGGGCTGCTGCATTTATGCGTGCGAGATGACAACGACGGCTTCGCCGAGATCGTGTGTTCTGACCACGTGGCAAACGGGAGATGGCATCATATTAGGTGGCGGATAGCTTCTGGGGCGAACAACTTCTCAGTCCATATAGATGGCGTCCCTGCCATTCACCGGCCCAGCATGGCCACCACCAACCTAGTGTCTAAGCGTACACACCTGACCTTCACTTTTGATGAATCTACCTCCTTCACAGAATTCCGCGTCCTCGGTATCTCTCCCGACACGCACAGCATCAAGACCCTGTACCAATGGGATGGGACAAGCTCTTCGTTTGAATCCCTCCCTGTCACTTGGCTGTTCTTTGACGGGCATGATACGCAAGTGCAGTTCGGGCCTTCCTTCTCCTCGTTAGGGGCTTACCTAGCCCGGTCTGTGTGGGGCTTTACTCTATCCTCTTCAACTGCGTACCGACAAACTCTTCTCGATCTCAAGGGTGACCAACAGCAGCGCTTCCAGGTTATCCTGAACTCCAATGCTGACGGGGAGCTCTGTTTAGACAGGATTTACATTAAGGTGACTGACACCTGTGGCGTCTCCACAGGGGTTGCAGGCATCTATGAACTCACGACAGGCAGGTGGCACCGTTTAGAAGTCGTTGTGCAGCTCGACCGCAGCCCTCCTATCGTCGTCTTCGTCGACAATAATATGCTGCTCGTCGACCCCACCTCCCACTCACCTGTGTTGGGCGCTGTTTTTTCAGCTTTCGTGCCACCTCTGTTGCTGGGAGCACCTCAAGATGACGATGCCCCTGCCCCGCCCTACCGGGGGTTCCTTAAGTCGTTCAGTATGTCCGACGCAAAGCACACCCTCAGCAGCGTCACCTTCGACAATGGGAGAGGCTGTACAACAGAAGACTTGTCGACGGGACAGGAGGTCTGCATCCGGAACCCGTGTTGGAGGGCAGACAGGAACAGCAAAACGGTGTTGCATTTCAATATGGGCCACATGCGAGTAGAGTATAAGTTTGGAGGGCAGAGCAGTGGTTTTGGAGTGAGCATGTGGGTGCTGCTGAAAGCAAGCAGTTCGATGACATTGTTGAGCACGCTAGCGGACCGTGTAGGGGACAATGGACAGCTGTTGGGAAAGATGAGGGATGGGGACGGGACAGGCTTCGGAATACATCTGAACACTGACCTGACGATGGAAGGCGGGGGGTGGGTGTTTGGGAAGTCTATTGTATGGATGCGTGACATGGACGGCAAAACACTTGAGGTGGCCTTCAAGAGCGACATGCTAAACGAAGGGAGCTGGCACCACTTGCTGGTGGATGTAGTGTGCGCCAGGAGGGGCCTCGTCGCAGTGTCTATCGACAACAAGGACGTGACGCTAGGGAAGGGCTACGCCGAGGCTCCTGCGCGTTTCAAGGAGTGGAAAGAATTCCATTTAGGCGCACACTTCTGCGCCGGGGTGTACTCCAAGTACTTCAAAGGTGAGATGCGGAGCGTCACCTTGTCCAGCTCTGGACACCCCGTGGCGTACTGGCCCATGGACGAAGGCACCGGGACCACCGTCGAAGACCTCATCGGAGGAGTTCGTGGGAAGACGATGTTCTGCTCCTGGAAGGTCCCATCTTCACCGTTTCCTGCAAGTTATTTGTATTTTGACGGAAGAGGCTCTCACGTGCTATGCAAGCCTCCGCAGAAGATATGGGCTGCGCTGTCGAAGCAGACAGGCTGTACTTTCGAGCTGCATGTCAAAACTGCAGAAAAAGACATTCCCTTCACACTGCTCTCCTTGACCACCACGGAGCATTCCCAGTCGCTCTTCCTGTCTGTGAATAAGAACACCGATTTGAAACCATCCTCAAATACCCTGCTCTTCCAGGTGAGAGACATGCTGGGGAATAGCTTCACGGCACAGGCATACTACCCAACACTGTGCGATGACAACTTCCACCACGTAACGTTGCTTGTACCCTCGGAAGGTCGTGCTGTGCAGATTATGATTGACGGTAAGCGTCTGGACAACGTGGTGCAGACAGGGACCTCTGTGGACTTGACCTTGCAGCCGACGAACCTGCCGCTCCTTATAGGGGGGTGCACACGGGCAGCTGCTTTAGAAGTAGCGGAGTCCTTTGATGGGTTCCTTGCGTCTGTAAAGTTCTGGGCTGGCGAGGAACTGGTCATGGACCTCCCAATGCGCGATGGGATGTGCTCTGCAGGGAGGGTCGTAGACATCTCGCCGTCGCGGAACTTCGGCCAGCTGGTAGGGACAACATGGCAGCCCACCAATGGCATCACGACCATCCCGAGGTTCAAGGGACAGAACTCATGCGTTATGCTCGGCCCCGTCGGCGAAACAGGTCTTTTTATGGAGTGCATGTGCATCGATCTCTGCGTGCTTGTCAAACCCGGTATCACATCGCAACCCGATGTGGTGTACCCGCTCATCCCGCGCAACCTGTACGGAATCCTGGGAGGGTTCGACGAGAACGGATTCGGAGTAGCCTTGGCGCTTGATCTGGAGAAGGAAGATCTGATGCTGCTAGTGGCGGATAAAGTAGGAAGGAAACTTATTGTGAGTGCGCAGGCAGAAGTAGTGGACTCTGTATGGCATAGACTGACGGTGGAGGTGTTGTCAGCTGAGAAAGGTGTTGTGAGAGTGTTTGTAGATTCACATGCGAGACCCGTGTCAGTGCGAGTGAACGAAGCACCTAGGGAGTTCAAGAGCTTCAAGCACAATATCACGCTCGGTGGAATCTTGACAGGCGGCGGGATATGCAACACCTTCTATGGGTATATACAAGACCTCAGCATTTCGACAAACGTGCATGCCACGCAAGGGATGTGGGCCCTGCGCAACGATCTCAAAGACAGCTCGGAGAACGGGAACCACGGAACACCGTGCAACACGGGTTACTGCAGTGTGGTGTGGGACGGGCAAAACACATCTAGTATAACTCTTTTAGGACATGAAACGGTGGCTTTAATGAGGGAGAAAGAAGTATCCAGCGACGTGACGTGCACTTGCAGCTCATGGGACCCAGAAGACCCAGGATTCCGTCCAACATACACTCTTCGGGATTTCACTGGGGAAGGGGAAGGGTGGAAGGCGGCTGGTCCTGCGCCGCAGTGGTTGGAGTTGGAGTTACGCGAGACGGCAACGCTGTTTGGGGTCAGGGCGTTGTTCCGTTTCGATACCGTTGGGAGGATGACCTTTGAAATCCATGCGGGACGGACAGACGGGAGTTCGGTACTAGCCTGCAAACGGAACTTCTACGTCGACAAGACAGCAACAGTGAACTCAACCTTCAGCCCAGTCATTGCAGATGTAACTAGAGTTCGCTTAGTGGTTGTCGAGAGCTCGTCAACCCCTGCGTGCCATCGGTTCAAGTGTCTTGGGTTTTTCGACTCTTCTATCGAAGCTAAGCCCTTGTCCCGTGTTGTCAACCCACCTATCCCGCCACCCCGCTCTCCGCTTAGTAGTATCAGCTCCGAGGTCCATCTTCGGCGTCTTTTTAAAACCCTCCGTCTCGACTCCTCCACCGACACCGTCACTCTTGAGTCCGCAGAGGCTGCGCTTGAATCACTGGATGTAACATGCGGGCTTCTACCATCCAAGCCCGCCTTCCCAGCCCCTTCAGTGTCATACGACATGTTCTGCACTGCGGTGCTGCGGCTCATGTCCGCTTGAATGAAACGAGGTGGATTTCCGTCCTCCCTTTTGTCTTTATTATCTATTTTAGTTATTCTTCTTTTTTTCTCTAATCTTTGTTCATTGTGGATCGGCTGAATTCTCACAGGAGGGGAAGGGTGCCCCGGTCGTGTCCTGGGATGGCGCTACACTCGGCGACAATCTCGCCGCAGCGGCCTGGACCAAAGATCACGCACCAGCTGCATACGAGCAAGGAATTTGATCAGTATGTGAACAGTCTGATCGATAAAGACCTGGAGATGGGGCATGATGAGGCGTTCATTGCAAACAAGGTGAGCAAGGAGTTGTATGCACGGAACAGGGCAGGGGTTGGGAGGAACCCTCCGCGAGCGGGTGTGGGGCTTGGGGGAAGGCGACCGTCCCACTCTCCTGCAGTCTCGAAGTCATCGCTTCGGGAGGACACGACAAGAGGAGTCACTCATGACACAGTGAACACCATCCTCGACGCACAGATCAACAAGTGGTCAAAGGTGCCTGATAGCAAAGAAATAGAAATCCCGCCACCACGTTCGCATCACGCGGTTTCGCAGCTGTCACACCCACAGCTCCAAGTCACACCAGGTCGTACCCAACAACAATTCCCTGTCCCCTACTCCTCTGCTGTCACCGATAAGCCCCAAGCACAGCCACCCCCGCCCAGCATCAACCCTAGCTCCGTGCCAGCATCTCTCCACAGCGAGCATCCCAGGGATGGCATTCTAAATACGTTACCTCAACGCACAGGGCAAGGCGTTCCACATCGTGACTCTTTTATTTCTACAGGACCAGGTCTACGGCCTGACACTGACCCGCAGAAGGTGTCTCTCCACTCACATGAAGAAATGCTCAATCAATTGCATGGCCATCCGCCGTCTCTTCACTCTGCTGAAGCGGCGTTTGCCAAGCCTCTCGAGCAGCCTTCCGTGCACGACCCCAACATGTCTTTGCCAGCATCTCTTCATTCTCAGGAGCAGAGCAAGCTTCCTTCGGTTCCCCCCCGCAATCCGATACCCCCAGTGGGTGGTGCTGGTGGTACTCCTGTTCTCATGGCAACTAAGCCGCCATCGTCTGAGCAGCCAAAGCCAGCTGAGATGCCTTCAAGGACAGCTGATCTGCCCTCAACACGCCTCAGTTCAGCCCCTGAATCAGCGCATCAGTCGAGTGCAACCGCACCACCGCCACCGCCGTCAGGACTCCCGAGCAGCAGGTTGAAAGATACTTCGGGCATGCCGGAGCCACCAGCGCCGCCTGTGATACTCAGCAAGATGCCGTCTACTATCGCACCTGACCCGCTTATCAGCAGCAATGAAAACAAAGAACCACGAAAAGAACCTGCTCGGCCTGATGAGATACCACCCCCACCACCGGCACCTGTGATCGGGGGGTCTGTCAACATTGCTAAACCACAACCGCAAGGGACAAGCTCGTTGCGACTGGGTGCTTTGTCACCTGCCGCACAGGGATCCCGACCAACACCACCTGCTCCGGTGGCAGCTGCAACACATACTACCTCTACACCCATGTCGGCATCCGCATTTGCACCCAGACTTTCCACGAAAATGACAGCCCCAATCGCCACGCCCACGCATGCTTATGCATCGACCACGCCCGCGACTGGATACGCACCACCCGCCCCCATGCACGCGACAGCGACTCCTCCTGTGTATTCAGGTCACTCAACACCCGCCTCTGGTGCCCTGTCGCCGAGGATGCCCGAACAGCAGTTTGGCAGGCCTGCTTATGACCTCACACCCACACCGCCTGCGGCATACCCTGCAGCTCGGATTTCGCCACACAAAGAACGCCTGTCCCCGAGGCTCGGGCCTTCTGACGCACCCCATCCAGGACAGGTAGGTGTTCACCAGCCGCCCTTTCCTGAATCAAACATAAGCTTTCAGGTCAAGTACGCCTCTGGCATGCATGGCAATGAAGGTAGGCCGCCGCCTTCGGGACGCGAACCTTGGACTGTGCATGAACATAGGGAGAAGCCTATCTTCCCAACTGAAGCAGGGGCAATCTATAACTTCGGGGAGAGAGAGGGTGTCTCTCCAGCCAGGCAGCGATGGAAGCAAGAAAGACTAGCACAGCTCGAGAGGAAGCGGATGGCCCACAAAATGAACAAAAAGGGCTCCCTGCAGGTACTCGTGTCGCCCGAAGGGACCCTACGTCCCGTGGGGAACCACGGAGGACAGCAGCTGATGCTGCAGCAGGATGCCAACGGGTGGTCGGTACCGCAACCGGTGTTCAGCGAGGGCGGCATTCCCACACACACACCTCCGACGCAGTACGTGAATGCACCTTCGGCACATCCTCAGCATCCTCAAGCACAAAGTATGCAACAGATGCCCCATACGATGGGCGTGCCGCAGCAGCCACAGGGAAGCTTCATTCAGCAGGGCATGCCACCCTCGCAGCAGGGCATGCAGCCTACGATGCACCCACGGGCAGCTTCACCACGGCGAGGTGGCTCCCCTGTTAGATCGCCTCGTTTGAGATCGCCTCATCAGCGCCCGAAATCAGTGCTAGAAATGGAACTGGAATACAGCCGCCCACACTCGACGCTCAATGAAGTAAGCCCGAAAGGGGTGGTGTTGGAGCGGCCGAATGATGACATCCCTGTAGTGCCCGAACACCAGCAAATCTTTTATAAGGAACAGCGCTTTGAATGGGCAGTTCACCCTGCCTCGTCTGTCATACTAAACCTTCTATACCTGCGGGGCATTGAGTACGGGAAGTCAGACAAAGACACGGCCCTCATCGAGAAGTACATGACGACACCTTTCTTGAACGCGGTGTCATGGATGATGCGCGGGACGTACATGGTGAAGTTCGGGCGGGAGGGCGATCCGGCTGAGAGGTTCTTCTTTTTGAAGGAAACGAAGGACTCGCGGACTGGGAAAATGGTGCCCAGGCTGTGCTACGCCCAAAGGGAAGACAGCACCAGCTTCAAAACTGCGGTATGCCAACCAAACCACTACCCAACGACACCACAGGACGCACTTACACAACTAGTTGGGGTGCAGAGAGGGACGGACACACCAGGGTTTCGCACACACAAAGCAGCGACACACGGCGATGAATGGATCAAAGGCATGAGAGTAGGGAACAAGCGGAGACTCGTCTCGTCCCGAGGGTGCTTCACCCTGACGTTCAGGGTTCAGACCACTCCAACCGAGGAGCCTACCTACAAATCATTCGACTTGGTATGCATGTTATCTACATATCACAACACACGGCAGATGACTTTGAAAGACGACGTGTTCCATGCATGGGTGCCTGCCTTGGAAGCACTCCGCACCATCATGCACGACAAGAACTTGCTGCAGCCGTCGCAGACCTCCCGCCCCGGGATGTTCGGTACAGGCTTTGCATCAAGGTCGCAGCACGCGCAAAAACCAACGCAGATGGCGGTGAAGCAGCCCATGGGACCCGGTCCAGTGCAGCCCACCGGGCCTATGAGTATCAAACAGATCCCAGCAGCGCCGCAAAGTGGCCATCAAGGCAGCAAGTGCAGGGCGTTGCTCATTGGGGTGTCGTATGAAAGGAGCGGCCTGGGGACGTTGCATAAAGCACCGCAGTTTGCTTCGAACGTGGGGAACTTTGTAATGAGACGGCAGGGGTGGCAGGGGTGTGACGTGCACGTGCTGAAAGACTCGGGAGATGTGGGCGAAGGGTCGCAGCACTACCCGACGAAGCAGAACATCATGAATGAGTTAAGATGGCTGACGAGCGAGCCAGACACGAAACAGCTGCTCTACTACTGCGGGCACGGCAGAGAAGCGGCGAAGACGAGCGACGACGTGATGGTCCCTGTGGACACGCAGGATGCAGGGTACATCACAGAAGAAGAACTCACGGACCTCGTGCTCCCTTCTCTTAAACCAGGAAGCTCTCTGACCTGTGTCTTCGACGTGCATGGCGGGTCAGGCCCGTTACTGGTATGTTGCCTTCATGCACCACCACACACAACACAGCGCCTGCCTTACAGCGTAACACAACTCAACGATGGCATTCCTTCTGTTAACCTGAAAGGCCCTGACGCCCTCACCCCTAATAGGGTCACAGTAGTGTCGGGCATCAAAGGCACAACTCCAAGCGAGCATTCCCTCGGTGCATCCACGTCTGCGTTCACCTCCGCCGCTTCGCGGTACCCCTCCACCGTTAGCAGTCTGTTGCAAGGCATGCGCTCGTTGCTCTCGCGTGACTCCTTCGATCACGCCTTGCAGGTCACAAGCAGCATGCAGGTAACAGGCGGCACTGCGTTCGACTTCTAGAGGGGGAACAGAGAAAAAAAAGAAAAAAAAAATGAACAAACAAATATGTAATAGGTATTTTGATTTTAAAAAAAAAAAAGTAGAACGAAACGAAATGAGGGAGCGAAGGGGGTAAAAAAAAAATAAAGAAAAAAAAAAAGAAACAGTTCAAAAGACCCCCCTTTCTTTTTCGTCCTCCCTTGTAGATCCCCCCTTCCCATTGTTCATCCATTAGATATCCCCGAAAGTATTTTTTTCCCCCGTTTTGTTTCTAAAATATCTTGCGCCACTCCAACCACAAAGGGAATGGATGCGTAGATGTCGGTTTCGATAGTATCGTTGTCGCCGTCGGTGTCTCCGGGCGTGTCAAAAGAGGATGAGGTGTATGTGTTAGATGGTGAGTTGGAGGTAATGTGCTCGACGGTCCTCCCGGAGATGTCTGAGGACGTGATAAGAGAGCTGACGGACGAGATTTTGAAAGAGGTGGACCCCTCGGAGTCGGGGAAGGTCCCGCTGGGGAAGCTGATAGAGTACGTTGACAAGACAAACGTCCAGCAGGTGAAGTTCAACGCAGTGTCCTTCTGCAACGACGGCGACTGGCTTGAAAGGCTGCGGAAGCTTCTCAGTAGATATGTCAACGGCGAGGACGGGTCGTCCAGATCAATTTACATGACACGATTCTCTCGAGCCGTCACTTTAATATCCATAGCAGGCATTGTTGTAGAGTCCGAGCCTTTCATCACTCTCAGGTTAGAGAGATCCATCTACTGCCCGACATATGTTGTTGAAACTTTTTGTGTGTCGTGGTTTATTGTGGAGCTGTGTTTGAAGATCGTGACATCGCCGTTTTTGTTGGATCTTCTTTTCAGTCCTTATATATATATATCCTTGGGGTCCATTGTCCCGCCTTTGCTTGGTTCTGTGACGGGTTTGCTAACGGGGGATATTGGAAAGTTTTTCTCGGCTATCAGGATTTTCCGGATTTTCCGTCTGTACAACGTGGGTATGGGGTGCCACAGCATCGCGTTGATGGCGTCTGCCATCCAAGAAACGCTGGTGTCATTCATGTGGCTTTGCTTTTTGCTGGTCATTGCCGTGTTGCTGTCGGGTATGCTGTTCTTTACAGTGGAATCATCTGTGTTTTCTGAGGCGTTTCTTGATGAAAACAGAGCTGTGTGGGTTCGCAATAACAATTCTATGTACTTGGATGCAGGACAACGGCTTGAGGTACAAAGTGCGTCCGAAGCTTTGTGGTGGTCTCTTGTCACGCTGCTTTCCGTTGGTTACGGTGACGTTGTCCCATATACTATAGGGGGTAAAATAGTTGGGGCGCTTGTTATGATGACTGCGATGATGATCGTGGCGCTGTCGATGACTATCTTCATACAAAGGGTCAGGAAGGTTTTTGATAGTTCCGAGGAGCGGGAGCTCAACGCGAAAAGGTTGAAGAGTCTTCGCAACAGGCTGCACCGGCACAGAAAAACGAGTACTGCTGCTCTGCGGAAGCAGAAAGCAGCCCTTCCAGTCTTCCCATCCGTTCGGCTAACGTCGCCGCGGCCCCTTGTGCGCGACAACATACGGTACTCCCTACACGATGTGAAAAACAGTTACAAAGAAGCTGCCGAGATCGCACGAATTCTTGCAGAAGAAATTTGATGACTGATTTTATTACCCTCCCTTTGCTTTCAAATACAATAACCGATATTACAGGAGGGGAGAGGGGGGATACCCCGTCATATCTATTTATTTTTTTTTAAATGCGAAATGAATTCCGGCGGCCCAGCCTGTTTCCAGGCAGCAACGTGACCCCCGAGATGGTTGCCGGGTCGCCACAAACCGCAGCAGCCAAGCAGCCTGGGAGAAGGCTGCCGTGGTTTCGGGTTATTATAATAGCAATATGTGTGATTATACTGAGAGGCTTGCGGTATGCTACAGAAGAGCCGCACCCCGGTGTTCAGCATGAAGAGCATAATGGGCACCATGTGTCAACCTATGGGGAGATGTTTTCCAGCTTTTTTGTCCACCACAATGCATCAACAACAACCGCTCCTCAACCACCTCTGCCTCCACAACGGAGTGCCACAACTCTTAACCTCACAGTCCACAATGCCACGCTTCCTCCTTTACCTCTTCCACGGAAGCCTCTTGCGCCTGTAGACAAGGCAGGTGGAGCGGCAATGAACAACTAAAAAAAATTTTTTTTTCCCCCCAGTGTATTTTTTTTTTTTTTTTTTTCCTTTTTTTCTTCTTCAAAAGAAGAAGAACAGAACAAAAAAAAAAAAAAAAAAAAAAAAAAAAACGAACATTTTTTTTTGTAGTTTTTTTTTTCTTTTTTTTTTTTTCTCAAGGGCAAGCTGATGAACTGAAAGCCTTCTTCTTCTACAAGCGAAACCGCATCACTCAACTCCGCAAGACGCTCGCAGCCTCGATGGGATAAACCCCCCGCATCCCATAGGGCAGCCCTCTAGCAGGAGGCTTGTCCTGTACTTTGAGGATTTTTTTTTTCCTATGAGATACTTGAGACGGGAGGGGAGAAGAAAAAAGATTTGCTATCTCTTTTTCATTAGGATACGGGCAACGAAAGGGTTTGGAAAATGAAGAACAAAGGGAAAGGAAAAAAAAAAAAAAAAAGAAAGAGATAAAGCTAAGTAGCAAAAATATCTTCTTTTTTTTTTCCGTTTTTTTTTTTTTTTCTTAGATTTAGAAAAGGTAAAAAAGGGGGAACAATCTTTGGAAGAAAAAAAAAAAAAAAGGACAGAGGGGAATTTGCCAAAAAAAAAAAAAGAAAAGAAATAGCAATATGGCTGACGAGAAAAAAGAACCGGAGAAGGAGGTGAAGGAACAGGGAGAGAAAGAAGAGGTGAAAAAGGAAGAGAAAAAAGAGGAGACGAAGAAGGACGAGGATTTTAGACTAAACATTGATGCGCCAGCGTTCCAGCCCTCGGGGGAACAGCAGAGGAAGGTGACCAACAAGCACAAAGGTGGTGGTGGCAGGCCCCACATTAGTGCCGACCCGGGCATATCTATGAACCGGCAAATCCCGAACAGCAGTGTGTACCCCCCTACCTCCAACGCCCCGGGCATGAATCTGTACCTCGCGCAACAGTACTTGGCCTCGCAGAAGCAGCAGCAGATGCTTGCCCAGGTGACCCAGCTGCAGCGACAGCAACAACAGCAACAGCAACAGCATCAGCCCAACGCCGTCGAGGCTCTCGTCAAACAGGCACAGGCATCCCAAGCAGCCCAGGTGTACCACCGCCACCAACAGCAGCAGGTTGAGATACAAAAGCTCACCCAGCAGCTCCAACAACAAAACCAGTTGCACCAACACCTTCAGCACCAGAAGCAGGCCACTCTGCCCACGTCGCCTGAGGCCCTGCGTGCCCTGAAGGAGCTCCAGCAGCGAAAGACGATGCAGATGCAACTCCTCCAGATGCAGCAGCAGCAGCAACAACAACAACTGCAAGCGCTTGTTCAGAACCAGCAGCAGCAGGCACCGCAGAAGCAACAGGCAACCCCTACACCGCCACCCGCGGCATCCACAGCACCTATCATCAAGATTGCAGGTGGGAGGAGCGTGAACTTCGATGAGCTGAGGCCTGGTGCGTCTGTTCTGGCGGAGCCTACGGGTTCGGTTTCGGGTTCAGGGGATGTGAGGCTCATGAACGCGTTGAAGAGGCTGACGGGGAGGGCGCTCAACAACCTGGCATTTGAGCAGCGTGCACCAAGGCCGAAAGACCCCAGCCGCGCAGCAATGCAGTTTGTGATCAAGCCTGCTAACTGCACTACAGCCACCTCGTTCAGCGGGCTTCAGGCTGGCGAGTTGAACGCGTTCCACCAGGACCTCAGCAGCGTACTGAGAGTGCTCAAGGCACCAAAAACCTTGCACGTGCAGTACGGGAAATGGAACTGGGCGGGCGAGCCTTTCATGTACCTCACATGTGTGGACCACAAGGCGGAGGTGAAGGCACTGGACGAGACTGTGATCCCGAACGACCTCCCTGTTGACAAGAAGCACCCCAACGATGCCATGAGGTACGTCTCTAGACTGGTCAGCGACGAGGATAAGCTGAAGGGTTTCAAGTCTGCTTGCTTCACAGATGCTCTTGGTTCTGGGGGTGATCTCAGGAAGCTTTACTCCTTCTTCAGTGATACGTTCACAGACCTTATTGGCTACGAGGTCCAGATCCACAACTTGTGCAACGAAAAAGCCGAGTTTGTGGTCAAGACGCAGGTAACATCCCTGCCGCAGGGCGGCCTTCTCTCAGCGCAGTCCGGTACCATCCTTGACTGGACCACCCTGCCTACCTCCCCTGAACCCCGTTTGCAATCCCAGCCTTTGCAGGGCATGCTTGGACTTCGCAAGAAACAGTAAAAAAAAAAAAAAAAAAAAAAGAAAAGAAAAAAAAAAGTGTGAGTGTGAATTTTTTCCCCCCCTCCTTTTTTTTGAATTATAATAATTTTTTTAAGGTACAATAAAAGGCTCCAATTTTTGTTTTCAAAGATGGGGGGGGTTGGGGTTTTTTTTTTTTTACACTTTTTGTATTTTGAACCTTTTTATTTTCCCCCCATTCCCGTCTTTTTTATTATTATTCCTTCCCTTTCCTTTTAATCTTTTGGCACATAGGGGAAGGGATAAAACGTGGTTTGGGTTATAACCAGTACGTTCAACTGTCGTTTTCTTTTTTTTTGTCTTTTTTTTTTTTTTTTTCCTCTTCTCTCTTGGTTTACGTGTTACGGTATTCTATTTTTTTTTTCTCGATCTCATTTTTTCAACACCGGAGGTAAACCTGGCTGTGATATTATTAAAAAGTTTTTTTTTTTGTTTTCTGTTTACGTTCAGGGAGGAGGGGGGGGGTTGGGTTCCAGGTCTTTCTTTTGACAATTTTATTTATTTTTTTTTTTTTCATTTTGGGAGGAAAAAGACCCCCAGGCAATCGGTGTAAGATTCTAAAAGGGTTCTTTTTGGCTAGAGTTTTCTTTAACTAAACTGGTTCGCCCTACAACTTGGGGGAAACCGCTTACACTCAATGCCACCTCAGCATAATTTTTTGAAACCGCTTTTAAAGCCCTATTGGATACACTGTAAAAAAAAAGAAGCACTTGCCTCGAAGTAAGAATTCCTCGTCTCTTTTCACCCCCCTTTTTTTTTTACGTTTCTTTCTTCCTTTGTTATGAGTGACTAGATTGGCACTGAAGGAAGTCCCCTTTAGGTGGCACCCTCCCCCCAAAAAAAAAGTTTCAAAAAGTGTACCTTTTTCCCTTTTTTTGCCCTCGAAATTCTGGGACTTCGAGCTTTGCCAGTCTTTGACCCCCTCCTTCCCCCTTTTTTTTTTCCTGCTCCAAGATTTTTTTTTTTGCCAAATTTTACGTTCTATATTAACACACGGGGAGGTATGTGTGGAAAGGGGTTTCTTTTTTTTTTTTTTCTGTTCTTTTCTTGGTGGGTCGTCTAGCTTTGCTAGCACTCCTCCCCCCCCTCCCATCATAATGAAACTTTTTGTTTTGTTTTTTTACACTCCTTTCCGAAAAGAAATAAAAAAAGGTTTCATTTTAACAAAAATCGTTTTTTTTTTTTTTTTTTCGTCCCAGTTCGAGAATAGACAAAAAAAAAGGGGGAGGGCGAAAAAAAAAAAGAAAGAAATAAAAAAAAAAAAGAGCATTTTCCAAAATCCACACAATCTTTCTACTTGCAACAAAAGAAAACGATTTTTTTATACCAATCCCCCCCGTTTTTTTTTTACCCCCTCCCTTTTTTGTTTTCCATTCCCAGATTTCTCTCCCCCTCTTTTTAAAAAAAAAAAAGATCCCCATCCCCCCACTACCACTTCGAAGTGTCTTTTTTTTTTCTTCTTCTTTTTCTTTTATCTCCCTGTCCCAGCGCTTCCCCCCTTCCCTTTTTTTTTGTTTTCCTTCAAGAAAGAAAAAAAGAAAAAAAAAAGGTAGGAAAGGGGGTATAAAAAAAAAAGAAAAAAGAGAAAAAAAAAATGCCAGGATACGAGGAAATCGGTCAGGGGGAGAAACCCTGGCAGAAAATCCCGGGGTGCAGCGATTTCGAATTTTTCGGAGGGCCTGTGAGCAAAAAGGGGACGATCCCCCCGTTTTGGAGGAAGGTGGCGATTGGGATTATCTGTTTCTGGTTATGCTTGTGCCCGATGTTTGCGGTGATGGCGCCGAAGCTGCAGGGCGAGACGTCATTGGAGTTCGACCCCCCTGCCGGCCACCAGAGCGCACACGCACAGGACGCTATGAACAAACATTGGGCGGCGACTGAAGCATCCAGCATTATCGTGCTCGTTGTAGAGTCAACAGCGGACGAAGTTATCGACACTGCCCTCGACTCCAACATGGCTTACTTCATGGGCAACATGAGCGAAGCCATCTACAAAAACAACCTTTCCAACGCCGATCAGCTCGATATCAACCCTACAACCGGCGTCTCCAGCTACTTCAGCCTCACCGCAATGAACAACAGTCTCGCCAACCAGGCTTTGTCAAACAACTCCAAGTCCACAGTGATGATCATCACTCTGCTGAACCCTGGGTCTACTGGTGACGGGTCGCCTTATGTTCACTTTGTGGATTTCCTCCGTGACTCTATCTCTGAGTTCTCCCACCTGTTCGACAACAAGTTCGCTGCTGACATCACCGGGCAAAAGGTCCTTCAAATCGACGCGCGAACTGGTACCATCAAGGACGCAGCCAAGGCGGACACTATTGTTATTCCCATTGCCTTTGCGATCCTTGCTTGTTTCCTGCAGTCGTGGAGGCTTATGATTGTGCCTGGTATAACCATCGGGATTTGTATTGGTGCTGGTTTCTCTGCGGCGTACCCTGTTGCTCTCGCGATGAAGGTGCAGTCCACGACACCCCAGCTTATGATGTCCGCCACGCTTGCCCTGAACATCGATTACAACCTGTTCCTTCTCATGAGGTTCAGGGAGAACTACGACCTTGGCTACGGGCTCTTCAAGAACCTGCATCTTATGATCACTCACACTGCCATGGAGACCGTGCTTGGGTCTGGTTCGCTTGTGTCGCTTGCCTTCTTCTCGATGGCGATCATCCCGTGCGAGGCGCTTATCTCGACTGGTATCTGCTGCGGGCTGACCATTGCGCTTGTTGTCGCTGTGAACATCACGCTCACTCCTGCCATTCTTGCTGTCTTCGGTACTTTCTTCGCCGTTCCTGTAAAGATGCCGAAGTGCATCAAGGAAAGGTACTGCAAGGATGACGACGAGGGCTTTAACGAGGGTGTTCAGAACGAGGCGCAGATTGAGTTCGAGAAGGAAAAGGCCGCGCAGTCCCGTTCAAGGTGGTTCAAGATCGGGAAGTTCATCCAACGCTACCCGATCCCCATTGTGGCTGTGGGCTCTGTTCTGTTCGCGTTCCTGTACGTGAGGTTCGGTGCGCTGGAGACCAGTCTTGACCCCTTCTCCTTCGTGCCGAGGAACGCCAACTCCGCGAGGACATGGAGGTCCATGGCGAAGAACTTCCCCCCCGGTGCATTCCAGCAGTACTACCTTGTGGTGGAACAAGACATCACATCTGAAGGGTACTTCGTGGAGGAGCCTGAGTTCTCATCGGACGCGGCACTGGGTTTCTTCGAGACCCCCGAGGGTTTCAGCGTGATCGAGGACGTTGTCACAAGCACAGCACACGATACCAAGATCGGGACATGGTCGCACGATCACAATGAGTACCCTTACCTGTACCTCTCGGGTGTGACCTCGATGCCTGTTTGGTGGCACGCTGGTGAGATTATGGATGATCTTGGTGTGAGCCATGTTCCCCCTCCATTCAGGTGTTGTTCTGTTAAGAACCCTTTTGACTGTACCAGCTGCCCCCAGGCTGAATCTAACGTAACATTGTTCACCGGTCAGCCGTACAACATGACAAGGTGCTTCGCCATTGCACCACCTCGTCCTGACGAGTGCATGATCGACATTCCTAGCCAGCTTCCTTACTCGTTCGGGCTGGCGTTCGCTGAGGAGGCGTCGAAGCAGCACCCTAACAAGGGCAACATGCGTCTGTTCTCTGTGGCAAGCATTTGGTCGAAGCAGATGGTGACCTCCGCCACGTACATCCGTATCTCGACACCCTTCGAGCCTACCGGGAAGGACGCCTCCAACTGGATGGACCAGATGATGCCCATGATGTCGAACAAGACCAACCACTACAAGAAGCTGGGCATCAACGTGTACCTTGCTGGTGGGAACACCATCCCGTACGACTTTGGAAAGGTGCGCATTATTATTATTTTTTTTTTTTTGGGAGAATAATACCCAACACAGATCGTTGATGACAACATGTACATCATGCTTGCCGTTCTTGTGGCGGTGGTGGTGGTCATTGTATCGATCATCTTCAAGTCCGCAGCGATCCCGCCTATCATGGCCTTCACGATTGTGTACAGTACTGGGTCGGCTTTCGGGTATGAAACATATTTCACAAAAAAAAAAAAAAAAAAAAAAAGGATGGCATACTACTTCTTCCAGACCACTGCGTTCAGCTGGTTCTACAGCTACCTTGATGGTGATTTCAAAGACGAAGGTGTTTCGTGGTCTGTGCCTCCCATGGCTATTTCCATTACCGTTGCTCTTGCGATTGACTACGACATCTTCATGCTGACCAGGATCGCTGAGTACAGGAAGACCTATAACAATGAGGCGGCAATCCTCAAGGGGCTGTACAGTGTAGGGTCTACCATCTGCGGTGCGGGTGTCATCATGTCGGTGGCGTTCGGTGGGCTTCTGTTCTCCCACGTTGTGTCGCTGAACCAGTTCTCTATCATTCTGGTGACCTCTGTGCTTCTTGACACCTTCCTCTTGTCCACTATCTTGGTTCCGGCTTGCGGTTTCCTCCTTAAGGGCAAATTCTGGTGGCCTAAGTCTGTTGAAGGAGGCCCGCACGACGAGTGGCACTTCGAGCATGAAAACACCAATGAAGATGCCGATGAAACAACTGCCATCAACGATGTTTACGCATTAGAGAATCAGAAGACAAGTTCATCGAAAGAGTGGTGATTTTTTTTTTTTTTTTTATTGATCCCAAAATTCTCCGAGTGAAAAAAAAAAAAAGAAATCCCGTTTTCCCCCTTCGACCGTCCGCCCCCCTCCCATGTCCCCCCCCCCCCCCCCCCCCCCAACCATTTTTTTTCTTCCGGAGATTTTTTTTTTTTTATATTCCAATGGTGCAACGTGTGGCTTTCGTTTTTTTTTTTTTTTTTTTAACTCACTTGAGGAAAGATGGAGAGGCAAAAAAAAAAAAAAAAAAAAAAGAAAAAAATGAAGGTTTTCGGGGGGGGAAAATGCGGGGGGAAAAAAAGTTGAAAAAAAATAAAGAGAACGGAACACGATGAAGAAGGTAAAAAAATAAAAGGGGAGAGGAGGAGGGAAAAAAAAAGTAATTTCACTTTTTTTTTCCCCTCTCTCTTTTTCTCTTTTTAAGGAAAAGAAAAAAGAGAAGGGGGAAATAATAGGGCCCACTTTGTTCTGTTATTTGCTACCTTTCTTATTTCACTTTTTTTTTTATTCTCGTTTTTTTTCTCCTTCAAATCTCTTTTTTTTTATTTCAGGGGTGGGGGGTGGGTTGACGCCTATGCCACGAGACTTTTTTTTGTGGTTTGCAGGTAGTTCTTGCTATCCCCCCCACCCCTTTCTCCTCTTCTTTTGCCCCTTAAGAAAGTGAGCAACATTCATCAAGCAGGAAAAATTTTTTTTAAAGTTCTTTTATTCTTCAGGCCTAGGTAGTACCTTGGTGTTTACTAACAAAACATTATTGACAGCCCAAAGTCTCCCCTTTTCTTTCCCGTTTTTATTTGTTTCGCCCCAGGAGTTTTCTTTTTCTTTCCTTTTTTTTTGTGGTTTTTATTCCCCCCCCTTTGTACCCTGACCTTTGAATAAAGAAAAAGAAAAAACTAAGAAAAGATGAGGAATAGGAAGTTTTAAAAGGAAAAAAAAGGTAGGTAGCGTAGGAAGCGCAGAAAAAGTACAGCTAGGGTGAAAACACCGGTCGGCAGTTGGAGCTATAGCTTTGCTGTCTATTCTTTTTTTTTTTTTTTTTTTTCCCAGTGGGTACGGTGCAAACACTTTCCGCTCTTTCTTTTTTTTTTTTTTCAAAAAAAAAGGAAAGAACAAGAAGAATGTACCTCCTTCTCTTCGTTAAAACTTCTACCCTCCTCCCCTCTTTTATTTTTCTTTCTCATTTTCATTTTTTTTTTAAACTAACTGATTCACTCTCTTTCTTTTTTTTTCTTCCTCCAGCTGCTTCGACAACGCCTTCTTCCCTATTTTTTTTTTTTGAAGCAAAAAAGATTTTTTTTAAAAGAATGGCGATTTCCCCCCTTCCATGTTTCCTTGCACGCACCACCTGACTCTGGTTTGCAGTAGGAGAGTTTTTTGGCGGGGAAAGAAAAAAAGGGGGGGGGGGCTCAACTTTTGGGTATTTTCATAACTCATTTTTCAGACAGGGTGGAGAATAAGAAGAAAAAAAGAAGCAAAAAGGAATTTATCTATTCACCCCGTACTTTTTCTCCATCTTAAGGTGTGCTCCCTGGGCGGTCATATCCCCCCCCCCCCCCCCCCTATTGCGGTAGCCCTGTGTGTGTGTACTCATTCTCTTTACCCCGTTTTCGCAAGAAGAAGAAATGAGCATTTATTAGCTCCTCGGCCTCCCTTTTCCCTTTTGTCCCATGTTTCATGCTACCTCCTTTTCTTGGTTTGAAAAAAAAAGTAAAAGCGTTGTTTATTTATATGAACTGTCACAGGCGAAATTAGTGATGATATAAATAATAAATAAAAAAAAAAAAAAAAAAACACAACGGAAAGAAAAGGAGGTTTGCACTGAACTGACGAGAAGAAGTATCACTTTTTTTTTTTTTTTTCTGTTCCATCTTTCCTCGGTTTTTTTTCCCCCCTCTTTTTTCTCTTTTTTTTTTTTCGCCCCTTCCTCTTCCTTTCCCTACTTTTTTTTTTCTTTTTTTCCCTCCGCTCTCCCCCCCCACTTTTTTTTCTCCACTTTTTTTTGTTCCCCTTTTCCCCTTCCCCCCCCCCATCAAAATATTCTGTGAGCCTCCCCCCACCTTGCCCCTGGCTGGAAGAAAAAAAAAAAACAGAAAACAGGGAAACGATGGCCCACCCACGTCTGTGGGTGGTGGTCGCACTCTTGGTATGTGTGGCATCTGAGGAGTGGGACAACAAGTATAGAAAAAGCGGTTGGGTCCCAAGCCCAACGGAAGGGCACTGGGAGGGGCAGAACAAAACTTGCAGTGCTCGGTACGGAAGGGCATTGGGCTCGTATGGGACCTCATACAAGGGGGAAGGCTGCGTGTTGAATGTTGCAACCGTAGCTGAGCAGTACAGCGTGGTCCCCAGGAAGACAGTGGACTCTAATTTCAAGATAGAAGCAGAGCCGACGTTGGCAGGGTGTGCTAGAACCTGCTATGCAGGAAACAAACTTCTACCGGGATTTAACGAAACATCAGTGGGCGAGGCCCCACCAGCAGCCGCAACCCTAGGTGGTGCTTCCAGAACCCCACTGTCGTTCATCCATGTGGTGTGGGACCATGCTTCCTCTCTGTGCTACTGTTTCGATGACGCACCTCTTGATAAGATATCTTGTGCCACTGATGACTGCATGGTGTCGTGTGGATCCACGTGGCTCTCGCTTCCTCTTGGCTGTCTGTTCACAGACCCCACAAAGTGTACTAGAGCCCCGAGAGATTCTTGTTTGTACGGGAATGGCTGTTGCTACGACACAGGCCTCCCTGAGGAGTGGGACAACAAGTATAGAAAAAGTGGTTGGGTCCCGAGCCCAACCCAAGGGCGCTGGGACGGGCAGAACGAGAAATGCACCGCAAAGTACGGAAGGGCCTTGGGCTCGTATGAGACCTCATACAAAAGGGAAGCCTGCGTGTTGAATGTTGCAACCGTAGCTGAGCAGTACAGCGTGGTCCCCAGGAAGACAGTGGATTCAAATTACAAAATCTTAGAAGAGCCGACGTTGGCAGGGTGTGCTAGAACCTGCTTTGCAGGAAACAAACTTCTACCGGGATTTAACGAAACATCAGTGGGCGAGGCCCCACCAGCAGCCGCAACCCTAGGCGGTGCTTCCAGCGCCCCACTGTCGTTCATCCATGTGGTGTGGGACCCTGCTTCCTCTCTGTGCTACTGTTTCAATGATGCACCTCTTGATAAGATAGCTTGTGCCACTGATGACTGTAAAAGGTCTTGCAAGACAACATGGCTATCGCTTCCTCTTGGCTGTCTGTTCACAGACCCGAGTGGGTGCACTGACGCACCTTACGATTCTTGCCTTTACGAGAAGGGCTGTTGTTCGGACTCCCTCGGCGTCAAGTGGCCGTATAGGATAGCACCCCCACTGTGGTGGGTCTTCTCGGGGTTCTCGTTCCTTCTCATTTCCATAGTCATCATGATGTACCGCCAGGTCCCCCGCTCAAGGGCGAGACCGTCGGACCCCAACACGCTGGAGTCTGAGCTCATTGAAAAGCATAAGTTTAAATATGAGGCGTTGCTGGAGAAGCTGCTCATCGACCTCAACCCGGAGGACACCATCTCACAGTGCTCCGTGTGCTTGAACGATCTGACAGAGGCAAGATGTGCTCAGTTCGAATGCGGGCACAGACTGCACTATACCTGTATGAAAGAGTATATTATGTACCAGGTATTTTTTTTTTCTTTTTTTTTTTTTGTCCATATCTTTTTTCTTTTTTGTTAGATCGGCAAGGTGCAACGACGCTACCCGGAGTGCCCCGTGTGTCGCCGAAGGATTTTACTGGATGACGATAGCGACGGTGAGGATGGTGAACATCAAAGGTATTTTCAGGAGAAAAAAAAAAAAAAAAGAAAAAAAAAAAAAAAAAACAGAACTGGTGTCTCTGTCGTCGTTGTCCCTGTGGAGCAAAACAGTAGTAGCCCTGAGGTCCCACGTCACCCACCTACTCCTACAGGGAGTGCGGACGGTGAAGAGCTTCAGCTGATACAGCCAGGGGAAAGGAGTAACACCGAGGCTGAGGGGGAAGCGGATACCTCGACTGGAGAAGAAGAAGAAGAATGTGAGAAGCCCCCTCAACAACTTGAAGAAGATATTGAGGAAGAAGAGCAAGAAGCTGACATTGAACTCATAGAGAACGCGCATGATGTACCCCTTGTGGAATAGGAAAGAGGTTTCTTATTCATTCCTTTTAAAAGTTTTAGCGAGGGTGGGGATAGGCTATTGGAAGAAGGTATTGAGCTTTCTTCCAGTCCACTTTGCTGTGGATGTTCGGCGCCCTCCCCCCTCACTATTGTCTCTCACGTGCCTCTTAAAGAACGAGTCCTTGGCTTTGTTTAAAAGAAAAAAAAAAAAAAAAAAAAAAAAAAAAAAAACTTTTCCTCATTTGCGTGAAGAAAAGAGAAGAAAATAAACAAAGAGATGGGTGATTTTTTTTTTTTTTTAGGATTCCCCCCCCCCACCACCACCACCACCACACACAACCTGTTTCTTTACTCGTCCACTATTTTCTGTTTCCAATAATAAATTTTGTGCGCCGGTTCTTGTTTCCTTCCTTTTCTTTTTTTTTTATCTCCTCTTCTTTCTTCCAAAACTGTTCACCTTACGAGTGTGCGTTAGCCTTTTATATTTTTCTTTTTTTTTTTCTTTTTATTTGGTGGCCGTTGCCAGCACCTCTTTCCCCATCAATAAGCCCTATACAGAGTTAATTTTTTTTTTATATTGTGAATTATTTTTAAGAAGAAAAAGAAGAAAAAAAAAGAAACAAAGATTCTCGCTTTTAAAAAAAATGACTGGATATAATCTATAGGGAGAAACGAACGACAGATCCAAGGAGTTTTGGTTGTGAACAAAAAAAAAAAAAGAAAAACCGGAAAAGGCGTCTTTGTGTAAGGTGCGTTCCTTTTGGGGGGGGTTTTTTTTTGATGGGGTGAAGCTTCAGGAAATTCTGAAACGCAAGCCGCCCTTATCCAGTTTTCTTTTTTCTTTTTCTTTTGCCTTTTTTTTTTTTTTTTTTTTACAATTCACAATAGAAAAAGAAAAAAGAAAAAAAAAAATGTGAAATAATTTCCCAAAAGAAAAAAAATGGAAAAGGAAAAGAAAAATTTGGAAAAAAAAAAAAAAAAAAAACCTTTCTTTTTTTTTTGGGGGAATTATTACACCATATTATATTTATTTGTTACTTTTCTTCTTTTTTTTCTTGTTCCTCCTTTTTTTTTCTTCTTTATTTCCTGATCTAATCAAAAAAAAAGGCAAAAAAGAAAATGATGCTATGTGTGTCCCTTGCCATATGTCTAGCAGCAACCTTCGAAGTTGACAAAGCGATACCAAATATAGTAGAGGTAGAGGGGATGAAAGGACTTCAAGAAATAGCGGGAAAAGGCAAGCCTCTGGTGCTGATGGTCTACGCCCCATGGTGCGACCACAGTAAAAAGGCAGGGAAATTGTTGAAGAAAACAGCCCCTAAAATCGAAAAATTCGTGACGCTAGGAAAAGTGAATGGGGAGTTTTACGGCGACGTCCCAATGTCTCTGGGAACATCCGCTTACCCTCAAATTCTGTATTTCGAAAAAGGTTCCGCGGCCCCTTCCGGGCAGTACTCGGGTCCGTTGACAGAAGAGGATTTCGAAAACTTCATTTTCGACAAAATCGGGACGGAAAACAGTAAAAAACAGGAGAAAATACACATCGCAATCCTGACAGAGCAGACCTTCGATCGCGCAGTAACCTTCCCAGGCCGGACTTCATTCATCCAATTCCTGACAAGGGAGTCTAAAAAGGCACGTGAAGTTGCTTCATGGTACGAATCCATCGCTTCCGCATTTAAAAGCGATGAAAAAGTTTTAATCGGTGCCGCCGATATGGGTTCGACCCCGGGTCTGAACGAGAAATACAATCTGAAAGCGGGGGAATCGCCTCATTTCCTGCTTTTCAAGCCCGACGGGAGCGTGCTGACCTTCTCAGACACCCCCACACCGAAAAGTGTGATGAATTTCATCAACAAACACGCCGCGACTTCCCGAGGATTAGACGGGTCTTTGAATGATAATGCAGGTCTTCTGAACGTATGAAAAAAAAAAAAAAAAAAAAAAAAAAAAAAAAAAACGCTAAGTCGGTTCATGTACTTGTAGCGGGGAAAGCGTCTTCTGTTCTTGCTCTGGAACTTGGTCTTACCGAGGCGTTGAAAAAGCCTGAGGAAGCCAAGCTTTACACCAAGATCCTTCCGAAGGTTATCGCCAAGGGCGAGGCATGGGTGGATACCGAGATCAAAAGGTTGCAGAAAATGATCGCCAACGGCGACGTCACCGGACCGAAGAAGGACACCTTCACGATGAGGGTGAACATCTTGCGGTCCTTGAAGAAGTAAAAAAAAAAAAAAAAAAAAAAAAAAAACAACGTGTCTTCTTCAGTTTTTTTTGTAGCCCGTTCCCCCCCCCCGCCCCCAGTTTACAGTAATGGGTATTCGTATCACAACATGATGCACGAATTCACCCCTGGAAGGCGTTTCGGAGTGGAACTCGAACTGGTGCTATCCGACAACCATGATTCACAAATCGGTTCAGCACCGGTCATATCACACTTTGCCATGGATAAATTTGGGCTCGGCGCAGGGAAACTGAGAAAAATATTCCCTGAATTGAAAATTCTCCGGAGTATGGTCAAGGCGCAAGACGATATTTACAAAGAATGGACGGTCACAGAGGACAGCACCACGATGGGGGGTGGGGCGGGATGTGGCGTCGAAATTGTTTCAAAGGTGCTGCAAGGCACCAACGGCGTGAGGGAGCTCCGAAGCTTCACAGAAAAGCTGCAACAACTCCCCGGCACAGGGAGCTCCGAGCACTGCGGCTATCACGTCCACCTCTCCTGCACGGATTTTGAAAACTCTGAAATAGCAAGAATCGTGGTCGCCTTCCACACGTACGAAGCTTCCTTCTTTGACAAAATAGTACCAATGTACCGCAGAGAGGATAAGTCTCGCTATGCCCGATCAAACTCCATTTCATCTGCCGCTGAAGAGCACCTTCTCAGCGTTGATATCATGCTGTCTCTCGATACGTTCATCGAAATGGCCACACCACCGCTTACTTCTGTACCAGGGTCCAGGAGATATCACAAACTGAACCTCACCCATTTGGCCGGAACAAAAAAGGGAGATTTTTCCAGGCGGCTGGAGTTCCGTCTTCACCATGGAACTGCCGACCCTGATGAAGTTACGCAGTGGGTTCTGTTTCTGGACGCGTTTACACAGGCGGCGGTTAAGGTGCCCCCCCCTTACCCAGGGTCGATTTTCGACCTTTTAAAAACAGCGGGGATTGAACCGAGCGGGTTCGACGATTTTTACACGCAAAAGATGGCTTCGTTTTCCGCAAACCCGGAAGATGGTCCCTCCGGCCCGCCTTGGTGGGGAAGAGACGCAGAGAGGCTTCGGGTGGGGTGATTTGACTTTGCACCATTTTTCCAAAAGAAAAAAAAAAAAAGAAAAAAAAAAAAAAAAAAACACTGAAAGAGGGGAAGGAGGAGGGAAAGAAAAAAAAGAAGAAAAAAAAAAAAAAAATGTCAGCTGGAAAAGGGGCGGATGTGGTGGTTCTTCAAGAAGAGCTGCACGCGTTGGACCCGCGATACAAATTGAACAAGATAATAGGAGCAGGGTCGTACGGGGTGGTTATGAAGGGTGTCGATCTGACCAGTGGTGAACCGGTGGCCATCAAAAAGATCAGCAAGGTGATCTTCAAAGACACAAGGCTCGCAAAAAGAATTCTGAGAGAGGTGAAGCTGCTCGCACACTTCCACAAGAACGTGGTCGGGGAGCACAGGGCAGAGAACATCATCGGGCTGGAGAACCTCATCACACCGAACACCGCGGACTTCAACGAATTTTGGATCATAATGGAGCTGGCAGAGTCGGACCTTAAGTCGGTTTTCAAGTCCGGACAACAACTGTCCCTTGCTCAGATACAGTATATGTTGTATCAGATGCTTCACGCACTGAAGACGATGAAGGCAGCAGGTGTGATCCACCGAGACATCACTCCTGCCAATATCTTGGTTTCCTACGCTGATCTCGATATCAAAATCTGCGATTTCGGTCTCGCACGAGAGGAACCGAAAGACGACGATCCTTACATGACCGACTACGTAACGATGAGGTGGTACCGGGCACCGGAGCTCGTCATGGAGTCGAAGATCTATAACGAGGCAGTTGACATCTGGGGTATTGGGTGCATTCTTGCTGAGATGTTCGGGTCGAAACCCTTATTCCGAGGCGCCGATCGAATCTTCCAATTAGATAAGATTATCGAGCTTGTGGGGAGTCCTTCATTGGAGGATATTCCTTCCGGGTCCCAGGCTGCACGCCGATATGTTAAGGAGAGATACATTGGACCGGAGTGTAAGAAGGGGCAGCGAACTAGAGCAGACTGGGTGTCGATCTTCTCTCGTGTGTCTAACGAACCGCAGGGAAGCGAGGCCATCGACCTGCTCGATAAATTGCTTATCTTTAACCCGGAGAAGCGGATCACAGTTGAGGAGGTTTGCCTTTTTGATTTTTTTAAAAAAAAAAAAAAAGAGAAGGGGGGGAAAAAAAAAATTAAATAGGCGTTGTGTCATCCGTTCCTCAGTGCGCTTCACGATGAGGATGACGAGGAAACCTCGGACGTCCCGGTCTTCGACTTCACTGACGAGAACCTGACCAACATGGAGGCGGTTAAGAGCGCGCTTTACAATGAAACGATCGAGTTTCACAAGGCGAACCCCCACACGATACCAAGGCACTTGAGGGTATTTTTATTATTTTTTATTTTTTTCTTTCCAAAATAAAATAAAAATAAAAAAAGGCACGTCTCCGACCTGGAGCTCTTCAAGAGGATACCGAAAAGCATGAGCCCAGAACTGGTTACGAAGGGACGCTGAACCCTCAGGTTTTTTTTTTCTCTTTTTTTTTAGGGAAATAACCCCCCCCCCCCCCCCCCTTCCAGGACGCGGAAGAAGATGCTGAGTTCGAGTCCTCAAGCACACAGCTTCCCGCTGAGTGCGATCTGCTCCTCGAAATGCTTTCTAACCTTGCTGACGAGCACAGATCAGCTACGTTAACCTCTAGCGCAGACGCACTGTTGGCCACAATCCACAGTGGGGTGCAATCGAGCAGCGGTCCCGTGCTGTCCAAGGTGCTGAGCCAGTACGGCTGGGATGGTAAAGGTTTTGCAAGAGAACTTGACAAGCAGCAGATTAGACACCTTATCAAGGTATGGAGGGAAAGGGGAAATACACAACGCACACAGGATATTCGATCTGCTTTCCAGAAGTAGGGGGGGGGGGGAATGACAGTGTTTAAGGAATAAAAGGAAGAAGACCCCCCCCCCCCCCCCATCCCTACCCCATCCACTGCGAAGAAAAAATGGATGAAAAGATTCCAAAAAAACCCCTTTCACCCCCACCCGCCTTTTTTTTTTTTTTTCCTCTGCAAGAAAAAAAAAAGAAAAGTACCGTAAACTTTCCACGCTTTATTAGTAAAAAAAAAAGAAAAATATAAAAAGAAAAACAAAAAGGGCTTTTTTTTTCTTTCTTCTTCTTCCCCTTCACTCCCCGCTCTTTTTTGGGGAGAAGGCCGGCAACCGCTGCTGAAAAAAAAGGGGGGAACAGGTAGAGGATGAGAACAAGACTTCCTTTAACTCATATATATCCCCCCCCCCCCCCCCATTTCCGCTCAAAGTAGTGTATGTATGTGTCTTCCTTCCCCCCTTTTCACCCCCCCTCCCACCCCGCTTTTTTTCTTTATTGACTACCGTATTCGGAAAGTACAGTCTATGGAGGTTTGGAAAGAAAAAAAAAAAAGAATTCCCCCTCTTAGGTTCCTGAATTTAACAGAAAAGAATATGGGTAAGCTGCAGGTCTACGGCAAGGAATGGTGTGGCCACTGCCAAGCAGAGAAGAAGTTGCTTTCGGCAGCTGGAGCAAACTACGAATTCCATGATGCTGACTCCGCCCCTGCCTCCCTCAAGGTTAATGCGTACCCAACCTTAGTGTGTGGTCAGAAGAAACATGTTGGTGAGCTCAGCGCAACTGCGGCGAAGGCTTTCTGCCCTTCCGCGTTTCCGAACTAATGAAGTAAAGTAAAAAAGAATACTGTTACACTGTTTCCCTTTCTGCTTTAGAAACGACAAAATTAAAAAAAAAAAACAACAACAACAACAACAACAACGACTACACGTTTTAAAAAGAAAAAAAAAAGATTAATTGTTTTGTTAATTCCCCTCTTTGTTTTTTTTTTCTTTTTTTTTTTGAATTACACGGATTCTTTTTTTTTTTTTTTATTCCTTGCTTTTTTTTTTTTTTTTTATTCCCGCTCAAAACCCCACACATAATCAGAGAGGCAGGGGCAAAGAATGAAAGACCCCCCTAAGCCGATAAAGACTAAAAAGAAAACCGTAAAGACAAGCAAGAAGGGCAGCGGTGGGGAGCCATCGCCCGCGTCGAGCAGGAATGTGAAGGTAACGTCTTCTTCGCCGGAGAAGAAGCGGAAGCCGGAGGAAAGGTTTGAGGGGGTGAAGGTGCAAGTTAGACTGCGCAGTACTCCTGGCGACGGGCGTGTGCTGGGCGTCAATGGGACCACGATATTCATGCCTGGGTTCAACGGTCTTCCCGACAAGCACAGTGAGGTGGACAAGTGCTTTATGCCAGACGTCGAGATTTCAGCAGTGCACAAGGAAGTAGCGCACACCCTCCTCCCCTCCATCAGGAGTGGCTACGACACTACGCTCCTCCTCGTGGACACGGACACCCGCCCCGAGCAGACAGCCAGCCTCCTCACCCGCATGTGCCTCAGCGTCTACCAGCACCTCATCGAGGACTCCGACCACTTCAAGCTCACGCTCAGCATGTACGAGCTTGAAGGCGACCGCGTCAGAGACCTCTTCGTCTCCGCCCCCGAAATGGGAATGTCCCCCGCCCCCTTTGATATCGCCCGTGTCCGGTGGTCGCCCACCTCTGGCCCCTGGGTCGTCGGTGTTCTCAAACGTGATATCAGCAGTGCCACCGACTGTGCCCATGCCATCGCCTCCGCCTCCATCCGCTCCAGCAAGCCCGGCACCCACCAGACCGTCTTCAAAATGGAGATCACACGTACCAACCTCAACGAGCCGCTCACGCACTCGCACGTCATGCAAGGCACCAACACACGCACCTCCACCGTCACCATCATGGACATGGGGCAACCTACAGCCCCGTCCGGCGAGCTCTCCACCTCCCTGAACGCCCTGGGCAAGGTCATCTCCGGCCTCACAGGGTCACAGCAGTCCATTAGCTTCAAGCTCAGCCCTTCTGACATCTCGCAGATCGCACGTGAGACACACGGCTGCCACATGCTGGGCGAGGTCTTCAACGGGAACTGCTGCACAACGATACTGGCGACCGTGTCGCAGGCCAACAAGGACCTCGAGGAGACTGTGATGCTTTTGCAGCTACTGGAAAAAGCGCGCAACATCACCAACCGGGTATGGGTCAACAGCATCGTCCACGGCCTGCACGTGAGCTGCCAGCGTGTCGAGCTTTGCAAGATGTCTGCGGCAGACGAGCTGGACACGTCGCATGCTAACATCGAGGCCTCTGACCTGCTGAACACCCAGCTGAGGGAGCTGGAGCAGCGGCAGGCAGAGATGGAGAACCTAGAGAACAGCATCTTGCAGACGTCTGAACTGCGGCAGCTTGCTGAGTACGAGAAGCTGCAGAAAGAGCGAACGCAAGCAGAGAAGAGACGCGTGGAGGACAGCGCGAAGATGCTGGTTGTCGCCGCCACGAAAGGTCAACAGCAGGCGGTCGACCAGTACGCGGTGGCAGAGATACAGAACAGGCAGCTCATGGCTGACAACAGGCAGCTTGAGAAGACGTTGGAGGGCTATGTGAATGAGATAACAGCAAAAGAGGCAGCCATCGAATCCTTGAAACTTGCGAACGAGAAGCTGACACGCGAAAAGGGTTTGGAGGAGGAGAGGGCAGAGGCAGCAAGGAGGAACGCAGCGCAGGATCGCAAGATGCTGTTGATGGACAACACGCAGCTGATGAACGACCTCAGGCTCGCGCAGCAGGCGGCAGACCAGCACAGACAGGCAGCAGAGAGCATCAGAAACGAAATAGAACACATGAAACTGGACAGAAGACTGGCGGCGGATGACATACAGCTGAACAAAGATGAATACATCAGGGAAATCGCAGAACTGAAAAAACTGTTAAAACAAGCGGAGGATGAGAAGGCGTCAATGGCTTACAAGAACGCTGAGATGATGCGGGAACTGAAGAAAACAAACAGCTCGCTCGCTGACGAGATGGAAGACACAGTGGTGTCGGCAAAAGGTGTCGAAATGAACTTAAGGAGAGACATCATGGACCTGGAGACTGAGAAGGACGAGCTCAAAATGCTTCTCAAGACCGAGGAAGCAACAACCGTCAGAGAACTAGGGAGAATGCAAGAAAAGAAAGAAGCAGTGGAGATGGAACTGGAAAAGGTGAAGGAGGAAACAAAAGACTCCAAGGCAGTGATCGCTGCATACAAAACCGAAGTAGAAGCACAATGGTCCGTGGAGAGGGAGGCGCTGATATCCTGTGTTTCTGAAGGATGCCAGATACTCAGCGAATTCATAAAGACCATTCCTGAATTAGAAGGCTCTCTTGACACAATGACAGCATGGATGAGTGACTTGAACTTATCAAAGTATATACACCTCCTTCAGGCCCACGGTGTGAAGGACATGAAGGGTATATCTCTTCTTACGGAAGAGTCTCTGACCGAAATGCAGGTTACTGGAGTGGCCCGGCGGAGGATTTTAGAAGCGGCAGAGCAGGTTGTGCCTCAAGAACGTGACAAGACCATCGTCACTGCCCTCTATTCGTGGATGGACATGCTGCACTTCAGGCTGACGGGGGAACCGGCGCCGTGTACGCCGTTGCAGCAAACCGTAGCGAAACCCTTCAAAGCTCCGAAGAAAGGTGGCCCTGCGTTCCACCAGGTCAAGCAGTCCTCCGGGCTCTGGGCATCCCCTCATAGGACACCTCAGGTAAGGAAATATGCTCAGAAAAACGAAGTGCATTTAGAGGTATGAAGTTTGGAAAAGAAAAAAAAAAAAAAAAAACCACAGCTTCATAATGAAGGGAGACGCGTTTCAAGCACCAGCAGGCATTGAGATAGGTTAAGAATTTCAAGGGAAAAAAGTTTTTCAATCAAAAAAAAAAGTGTTTTTGTTTTTTGTTGTTGTTGTTTGAGACAAACAGGGGGGTGGGGGGGGGGGGGGGGGGTGAGAACAGGAAGAAGTTAACAACTTATCAGTGTTTTTCTCTCCTTTTTTTTTTCTTTCTTTCTTTTTTTTTTAAAACTCCGGGAGAACAGGAAAAAAGAAATCAAGCAGCAAAGTAAAAAAGAAAGGCAATACATTTTCGCGCCTTCCCCTCCCCCCTTCATCCGCCCTTATTTCTTATTGTAACAACCTCTATGTAAAGTTTTACTTAGCGGACATTCGGTTTTCCCTTTAACTCTCTATCCCCTTCAATGTACTTTTCTGCTGTCTCTATGTTTCCCCCATCCGCCCCAAGTACCTAAAATAAACCGGGAAAAAAAGAAAGAAAAAAAAAAAAAAATCCAACACTTTTTTTTTTCCATTTTTTATTTTTTTTTTTCTTGATTCCTTTTTGTATTTTTTTTTTTGAAAACCCGATCAAAAGAAAAAAAAAAGTTATTACAACACAAGAGAGGGGGGAGGGGGAGGAGCGGGGAAAAAAGAAAAAAAAAAAGAAAATAAATGGCCCACGTAACTGAAGAAAGCATCTTCCACAGTAATAATGAAGTTTCTGAAGGCGTGTGTCTAGAGGGGTATATACTAAAGATAAAACTGAAAGAGGTTAAATGGGTTGTGACGGAACGGCCAACGGGAAGGCCCTGCTTCAAGATAGCAACGAACAGCGCATCTCCCATCGTGGTCAAGTCAGGCAAGAAACGGTCTGAACGAGAGATGATGGTGGAGATCCCTCAAGGCGAAGTCTCAAGACTGGTACCCATACGGGTCAACATCGACATGCACACACCAAGGGCCGTTGGAAAGGAGCTGGGCGGTCTTCTTGGGACCGCCATCACCATGGTGGACATCACCTCGGAACCAGCTCTGCATTCGCTGGGCTTCATTGATGCGAATGCCACCAAAATATGTGAAACAACATTCGATATCCGTTTGTCAAAATACCCTTATTCCTTATCGTCGAAAACGGCAACACCTGGGAAGAAGTATTTCATGCGTATCCCAGCCACACCTGACCTCCCCGCCACCGTTCCGAAAGGCGACCCCGTAGCACAGCTGAGCGTTGTATTGGAATATATACACAATCTTGCCGCTGCTTCAGTTCTTGATGTGAACTCAAAGCTGATCACATCCATGGCCAAGCAAGCCATAGAAATATTCGAGAAGGTAAAGGAATCAACAGACGTGTCGAAGCAGGCTTCTCCGGTTACACAAAACGACATACAGCTTGCACTGATCGACGAGCGTCGCGAGCTTGCTCAAAAAGAAGCCGAGTTGCGGGAGACGGAGGAGTTCATTCTTGCAAGGGAGCGCGCTGTGTCCAAACGAGAGGAGGTTCTGCGCCGACGGGTCCCCGCATCGGCTCTGGGCGCGTCCGTTCTCGAACAACAGCTCGGGCAGACCGACACCGCGTACACATTCCAAGCACTGTACCAGCAAAACATGAACCTTACTCAAGCTCTGTTGAACGTAACCCCATCCCCGCAACGTTCCGTCATCGACACCACTATCCATATGACCCCTGCGCCTATCCCCACCCTTCCTGTTGAGAACGCCGTAGTACATGGTGAACTTGCGATCCGACGGCAGATCGAACAAGACTGGCAAGGCACCTTTCCTCATATGGTGAAGCCCGACCTGGACGTGACGCCTTCCCTTGCTTCCATGACCCTGCCCCCGACACCTCTCGAGTCGTCTGGGGCTTCCTTCACAATCGCCCCCTCCGAAAGCCCCGAAGCATCGCTTGACCAAGCTCGCAAGGAGAAGGTGCAACGGGAGCTCCTCGCAGTTTCACAGGAAGAAGCAGAAGCAGCTTCAAAAAAAGAGGAGGAACAGCTTAAGAAAGAGGAGGAATTGAAGAAAAAACAAGCCGAAGAAGAAGAAGAAAAAGAAGCAAAGGAGAGAGAGCGAAAAGAGAAGGAGCAGAAGGAACGGGAAGAAGAGGAGAAAAAAGCACGGCAGGAAAGGCTTGACCGTGAGAGGGCGGAACAACAGGCGAAGGAGGAAAAAGAACTGAAGGAAAAACATGCCGAAGAAGAGGCAAAGGAGAGAGAAGAGAAAAAACAAAAGGAAAAAGAAGAAGCCGAAGAAAAGTCACGCCAGCTCAACAAAGAAAAGGAAGAGGAGGAGGAAAAGGCGCGAAAAGAACAAGAAGAAAAAGCACGCTTGCTGGAAGAAGAAAGTGAAAGAGCACGACGCGAGAATGCCGACAAACAGGCGAAGGAAGAAGAACTGAAGAAAAAACAAGTCGAAGAAGCAAAGGAGAGAGAGGAAAAAGAACGAAACGAGAAGGAGCGAAAAGAAAGAGAAGAAGAGGAGGAAGAAGCAAAGCAAGACAAACTTGATCGCGAGCAGGCGGAGCAGCGTGCGAAGGAAGAAAAGGAACTGAAGGAAAAACAAGCTGAAGAAGAGGCAAAGAAGAGAGAAGAAAAAGCGCGAAGGGAAAAGGAAGAAGAAGAAGAAGAAACATCACGCCAGCTTAAAGAAGAGAGTGAAAGGAAAGAGAAGGAGCAAAAAGAACAGGAAGAAACGGAGACAAAAGAAGCGAAAGAAGAAAAAGACGAAGAGAACACAAGTAAACAGGCAGAGGAAAAAGAAGAGGAAGGCAAAAAGGAGCAACAAAGTAAGGATGCCCTGAAGGTCGTAGCAGATGAGCACGGAAGCGAGAAGAAGGTGCGTGTGAAGTCTCCCAGAAGCAAGGACATCGTGACCTTCTTGACAGGGGACAGAGTGATGGTACGCGATACGGAGCGTGAGGAGTGGCAGCCTGGTGTCGTTGTGCGTGCTGCTGGCAGCAAGCCTGTCGTCAAGGTGGATGACCAGAACAGGTCCTTCACATGGAACTTCTACAAACCAGAGGTTGAAGAAGAACAAGAAGAACCCCAAGCCAGCAGTAGCAGCAGCAGCAGTAGCTCTTCTAGTAGCTCATCCAGCAGCTCCAGCTCCAGCAGTTCATCCGGCTCATCGAAGTCTAAAGATGGTGACTAGATGCATGTATTTTATTCCCACCCCATAGAGCAAAAAAAAAAAAAAAAGGAAAAACTTATTTTGTTTTCGTTTTCATTTTGGTATAAATCACCGACACAGGGCAAGGACTATGCATCTCGCAACGCTAGTGGTGGCGGCCACCATCAGTGTGTCACCTATCGAGCAGGTGCACACTGCATGGGGCAAGAACGTAAATGAAATATCGGCGCAGTGGGTGACACAGACCCCTGCGGGGGTGGTGACCATCCAGTGGGGGTCGCACAAGGACAGGATGAACGAGTCGACGACAGGGAACTCAAGGGAGTTCATTGTGGACCCCGGCAGGACCTGGTACACCCACATGGCGACCATGGTGGGGCTCAAGACGAACACAGAGTACTTCTACAGGGTAGGCGACTCCGTGAACGGCTTCTCCGCCGTGAACTCGATCATGAACAGGAGGCTGAGGAAGGAGGGCGACCCATACCGTCACATCATCATGGGCGACATGGGTGCTGCGTGTGCCTTCACCATCTGCCCTGCGTGCACACAGCACTCTGCCGTCTGTGACGCCAAGACCTGCGCCACCAACAAGACCAACGTCGGGCTCATCTCCGAGACAGCCACCGCTGACCAGGTGCTCCACGTGGGCGACTTTGCCTACGACCTCGGAAGCAACAACGGGACTGTTGGCGACCAGTTCTTCAGGAACATCGAGCAGATCGCCGCCAAGGTGCCCTACATGATCAGCCACGGCAACCACGAGGACTCGGAGGTCAACATCGCACACTTCATCGAGCGGTTCCGCCTCATGCCCTCCAATGCACTCCCCGTGCAGTACCACACCAAGAACGGTGCCTCCACCAACTCCCTCTACTTCTCGTGGGACCACGGCCTTGTGCACTACGTCGCCATGTCGACTGAGCTGTGGTTTGGGGTCACCGACTTCCGCACCACACTCGAGACATTCGTGGAGTGGGTGAAGAAGGATCTGGAGGCGGCTAACAAGAACAGGGACGCTGTGCCATGGATCGTGGTGCACGGGCACCGTTCCATCTACTGCAGCTGCGACAGCGACTGCGATGCGGGTGCCGAGTGGATCCGCCTCACGATGGAGCCCATCCTGTTCGACTACGGTGTGGACTTCTTCATTAACGGGCACGAGCACAACTACGAGAGGACGTGGCCCACGCATGACCGCAAGAGCGACCAGTCGAACATGGACCCCAAGGCGACCATCTACGTGGTGACAGGCGCTGCGGGCAGCCACGAGATGCACGAGCCGTTCACAAAGCCGCAGCCTAGCTGGTCGGCGTTCAGGTCGAACAGCTTCTCATACACCAGGATGATGGTGTACAACGCATCGCACATCCACTGGCAGCAGGTGCAAACGGATCCCACGCTGTTCCCCTTGTCCGACTACGGCAGGGTCATTGATGACACATGGATCGTGCAGCACAACCACGGGCCCTTCAAGAAGGAGGACGCACCCAAGACACGGCCCACGTCCTGCCCACAGTGCAGCGAGTACGACCACTGGACACCGTTGCTCGGCCTTCCTGAGGGAACGGGTAAGGCTACATGGGAACTCATCGCCGAGTTCAGGAAGACTCATGGTGAGCAGGCTTGGAAGACAAAGCTCCGCAGCCTGATGGAGCTTGTGAACTCTCAAAAGGTGGAATGGGAAGATGTTAGAAGAGATGGCAACAGTGACGGTGCATGGGCACAAGGCTACAAGTGGAAGGGTGACCACGCGTGAAGTTCGTGATAATCGTTTTAACGTGTTCGAAAAAAAAAAGGGTTCCTTCGAGGGTCCACCCGCCCCTCTTTTCCTTTCCGTACTTTAACCCCTCTTCTTTCTTCTTCTTCTTCTTCTTATTTTGTTTCAACGTTGACTGGCGCGTTCTTTGCATTTTTTTTTAAACTTTTCCTGGGAATCTTTTTTTTTATTCAGGGTTTTTTTTTTCTTCTGATGAGGATTTTTTTGAGGGGGGATTTGAAATGTCCCCTTTAAGAAAAAAGAACTGTTTGTAGCGACAAAGAAAAAAAACCCAGGGGGCTCCCTTGATACCATGGGGGAAGGGGGGGGGGGGGGGGGGGGGCATTGTTCCTTATTTTTATTTTATTTTTTGCAACAATACCATTTCTTCCATATTCCCTATTAAAAGGGGGAAAAAAAAAAACAAACAAAAAAAAAAAAAAGCTACTAGGAAGGTCAATGGGTTTTTTTTCTTCTCTTTTATTCTTCTTTTTTTTTTGATAAAATGATCCCCCATGTTTCAAAAAAAAAAAAAAAGAAATCAGCGCAAGATAAAAAAGAAAAATTAAAAAAAAAGGGCGGTTCCTCTTCTTTTTTTTTCCTCCCCCCCCCCCCCCCCTCCGTTCTAAAAAAAACCACAAAAACGACACAACAACAAAACAAAAAAAAGGTGGGAGAGGGGAGAAAGGAGGGGGGAGGTCAAATGCCCGACGAGTATGACTCGGCGCCCCCCACCAACCAACAAGACACCAACGAAAAAGAATGGGACATATTACTTCGGCGGCAAGAAGGAGAGATAATAGGCCTGAGGCTCTCCCAAGGAGCCAACGGGATGATATTGCTAGGGGTGGAACCGGGGTCCGCGGCAGCCCGCTCCGGACTGGCACTGTACATAGGGAAAAGGTTGACGAAGGTAGACGGCAGTGAAATCTACAACGGGAGCGACATCAAGGCAGCGGCTGCACAAAAAGAAACAATCACCTTACACTTCACCGAAGCTAGCGCTTCAAAGTCCCCACGAAGGGATATAATAAAAGAAGCCGACCCGTTATCACCGTTAACACCTGCTGGTGGCTCACCTGTGGGTTATGGGAGGGGAAGGCAAATTAGCTTTACACCACCTCCTGCACCTGCACCTGCACCTGTACCCATACGTACAGGGGCTATGTACGATGTCCCTACTCCTCCTCTTGTCGATCAGCTTCAACGGTTGGAGCATCAGAAGCTTGCTGCTGTGAGTGCGGAGAATTATCTTGCTGCAAAACAGTTTAAGGACGAAATAGATGCTCTGAAATTGTTTCACACAGTGTCCGTGCAGTCCTCCCCTCCTCCTGATCGTACACGGGTCTTCGCCTTGGAGCAGAGGCTCGCCGCGACCGAAGCAGCTCTCGTTTCAAGAGAGATTGAACTCGATCGGCTGCGGCAACAGTCCTCTCCCCCGCATGCTACCTATAACTCCAGGGTAATGGGTTCAGGGTCTGTCTACTCTTCCGCCATGCCCGGTTTTAGTCCGGGTAGGGGTCGGGTACTTCCACCCCCTCCTGAGTCGCCTTTTGATCGGATGAAGGTATTGTTATTATTTTTTTTTTTTAAATAAGTTTTTTTTGTCCAGGCACTCTCCCCTGCTGCGATCTACCGTGTTGCGCCAGGACCTCGAAGGGTTATGCCCCCTCCTGGCACATACAGTTTGACCACGTAAAAAAAAAGAAAAGGGGGGTTTTTTTTTTAGTTGTATCCATCCCTCCCCTCCCTTTTTAAAAGAAAGAAAAAAGAAATCTGTGACATTGTATATCTCCTCCCCAATTCTTCTTTTTTTTTTTTTTTTTTTTTTTTATATTTTGTGTTTTTTTTTTTGTTTTGTTTTTATTTGTTTTTATTACTTTTTATTTTTCCTTCTTTATAAGGCAGAATTAACACAAGATTTAAAAAGAATATATAATACCCCCCCATTTTTCCTTACTACCTCCCTTATAATAAACCCTAAAAAAAGAAAAAGGTTACACCCAAATCACACAAAAGAAAATGAAGAAAATATGGGTGGACCATGACGGTGGTGTGGATGATTTCATGGCGATGGTGATCGCGACCAAAATAGCAGACTCGGAGCTGGTGGGGGTGACGGTTATCGATGGGGACTGTTTTGTGGAGGCAGCGGTGGAGTGTTCCGCAAAAGTACTGGCGAGGATGGGGTACAAGGAAGGGAACGTCGTGGTCGCAGGTGTCTCGCTTCCTGCAGTGAACCCATTCCCGAAGGAGTGGAGAGGCCACGCACACAACTGCAACGACATGCCTTGCATAACAGGAAGAACCAACGTCGAAAACTCAAAGAAGCTGATAACAAAAGTACCGGGCGAGAAAGTGCTTGCCGACTACCTCCGCACCACGACCAGCAAGCTTACCATAGTGGTCACGGGCCCTCTGTCCACCATCGCGTACATCGTGAATAACCACCCTGAGCTTACCGAAAAAATCGAGGAGATCGTTGTCATGGGAGGAGCTATAGACGTCAAGGGGAACGTGAGCCAGGACGGCCACGATGGAACTGCTGAGTGGAACTTGTACTGGGACCCACAGTCTGCAGCTGATGTTTTCAAATCTGACATTCCTGTTGTCCTCTTCCCATTGGACGCTACCAACTCTGTTCCTATCGATCATGCTTTTGTGTCGAGGTTTGGTGACCAGAATGATTCCTTCCTATCTCAGTTCGCTGGATCGGCCTGGGCGCTTTGCACTGCCCAGGAGCACACACACGGCGACACGTACTTTGCGTGGGATGCTCTTACTGCGGCTTACCTCGTTGACCCTTCAATCTGCGAGATTGAGGAGAGGCACGTCGCCATAGATCTTGGTTCGCAGGGCCGTACCCTTCCCGTTGCAAAGGAGCACCCTGATGCCAAGCTGTGCAAGGTTGCGAAGAATGTCCGTTCTGAGGATTTTTATAGTTTAGTACTTCGGTTGTGTGCTTAGATGTTTTTTTTTTTTTCTTTTTTTTTTTTTTTCATAAACAATCAGCCGACTCTTTTTTTTTTAATTTTCTCTCCCCCCCCCTCCCCCCTATCATATCGTTTGCATAAACAAGACCCAAAGGGAAAAAAAAAAAAAAAAAAAAAAACATTTTCTTCTTTTCTTTTCTTCCTCCCCATCGCATATTTGCCCGGTGTAAATCCTATGTAAAATAAAAGCCCCTGTCTTTTTTTTTTTTTTTTTGCGAAGATAGGGGTGTAGGTCTGTAGTGTGTGGGGGGGGGGGGGGGGGGAGGGGGGATAATTGAATGCCTTCAAAAAAAAGGATAACAAAAAAAATATAAAAGAAGGGCAATACACTTGGGGGGGAAAAAAAAGAAAAAAAAAAGACTCGAGGGTTCGGCACCAACTCCTTGGCAAAATCAAAAAAAGAAGAAGTGTGGTTTTGCCTTGCAGACACCGGAACAAAAAAAGAAGAAAGAAGAAAAACTATCCTAAAAATCCGCTTCGATCTTCTTCCCCTCCCCCTTCTTTTTCTTCTTTTTTTCTATGCGGTACAAATACAAAATAAAGGGGGGAGAGAGGGTAGGCGGACGGTGTAGAGACCGCATGGAATGGTGGGTATGGGTGGCGATAGCAGGAGCTGTGGTGCTGCTGGTGTTGGTCGGGATCTTGTGCTGGGTGATGCGCAAGAAGAAGAACGGTGCGGGGCAAGCAGAAGGACTAGAGGACGGCCTGCTTCAAGACGACATCCCCGACGACCACCCCCGCCTGAAGAAGATCACCGTGGAACGCGACGATATCAACGAAAAACTCGGGGTAAAACTGAACAAAAAACAAAAAGTAGCCAAGGTCGGGCAAGGACCCTTCAAACGAGCCGGGATCAAAAAAGGCACGAAAATCATGCAAGTTAACGGAAAACCAGTGAGCAGCGGGAAAGACATTCTAAAAAACACCAAAGGCAAAGCCTACTTCGAGGTCTTGATATGCCTCCCTGCCAAGGACGATCGCATACCTTTACCCATCTCAACAGAGATTCCTGAGGAAGATGAGGCCACAGAACAGGTAGTTGATAGAGAAGGGTACGAGCCGATAAAGGTAGAGGCGGGGAACAAAAACCTCTCCTTTGCTGCAAAGGAACGAAATGAATCACTAGAAGAGGTTATTAGGGAGCGTGATCGGCTAGCTGAAAAGGTGAAGAAGCTTGATGTTAACTATCACCCTGAAGGGTGCACATTTTGTGACGGAACCGAAACTTGGGGTCTTCACCATCATGCGCCGACGTTTTCATCTCCTCATCCACCTGACTCTTCCGAGGCGTGCCTCCCACTTGAGTCTCTAGAGCAGCGCCACCTACGCCTTGCCTCTGACCTGGCAGAGACTCCCTCCTATGAACCGACTGCATTGCTTGTGCCTAACCCGGTGCCGTATAACCCTTTAATTGTACTCCCCTCTACCGTCACCTCCCCTTCGCCTAGTAATGAAAAACTGCTTCTTGAGCAACTGAGCATCTTTGATGATGATAGAAAAAGCCAGAGAGTGAGGGCCCAGTCCATGTCTTTGTAAAAAAAAAAAAAAAAAAAAAAAAATAGAATTGCAAAAAAAAAAAGGAAAAACCAAACGATGCTTACCCCCCCCTTCTTTTTTTTCTTCCATCGGGTAGAATAAAATAAGAAAAAAAAAATAAAGAGAGAGGGGAAAAAAAAAAAAAAAAAAAGAAAGAAAAAGAAAAATGGCGAAGCTATTTGTGGGACAGGTACCGGCGATATGCAGCGAGGACCAGCTGAGCGCAATTTTCGGACAGTTTGGAGAGATATTAGACATCAGCATCATGAGGGACAAGACGACGGGGAGGAGCAAGGGGAGTGCCTGGGTTGTCTTTGAGGATGCGAGCGCTGCGGAAGACGCCATCGCGACGCTGCACGACAAGCACAGCATCCCACCGCAGAGCAACTCGCTTCAGATAAGGTACGCAGGGGCAAGCAAGCCAGGGCCTGCCTCGCCTAAGCAAACCAGCCCGCCTACCCACTCAGTCATGACACCCCCAAACATGAATATCGCAAGCGAAGGAGCTCCGCCTCCGTCCAGGTTCGTTCCCCACCAGCCTGCCACAGGCACACCGCTGGGTGGCATTAATGCATGGGACCCGCAGCAGCACCAGATCGACCCCCCCATGCACGGTGGCACAGGAAGCCCCCAATGGTCCCCAAGCACCGCGCCCCCCATGCAGAGCAACAACATCAACCAAATGGGCGAGGACGACGACGGGAGCCCCAGGAAGAAGGACAAGAAGTACCCGCCGTGCGGGGGGAGGAAACTCTTTGTCGGGCAGGTATGTAGAACAAAGAGGGAGAGTGGGAAAAAAACAAAAACAAAAAAAAAAAACCATTTTCACAGCTTCCCAAAGACATGACTCGGGAGGACGTCCGTAACCTGATGGCCGACTACGGGAACATCTCCGAGCTTCACGTCATGACGGACAAGAGGACGGGGCAGGGTACAGGAGCGGCCTTCGTGATCTTTGAGAACAGGCAGCAGGCCCAGCGTGCGATCCAGGAGTTGAACGGGGTCATCACAGTGGCAGGCATGAAGTGCCCGATGCAGGTGTTTTTGTTTTTTCCTTTTAAAAATCAAAAAAAAAGGTGAGATTCGCGGAAGGCGAGCTTGACAAGACGCAAGACGGGAAGCTGTTTGTGGGCCAGGTGCCGTATGCAGCGAATGAGGAGGACCTGAAGAGGTTGTTCAGCCCTTTTGGGGATCTTACGGAGGTGGCGTTGGTCAGAAAGGGCGGGCAGAGCAAAGGCTGTGGTTTCGTGAGGTTTGGCGACAGGCAGTACGCAGAGCGGGCAATCGACGCGCTGAATGGAACACACACAATGGTGGGGGGGCACAGTCCATTGACGGTGTGTAGGGGGGGAAAAAAAAGAAGGAAAAAAAAAGGTTCGTTTCGCTGACAGTGAAGAAGAGAAGCGAAAGCGGCGCGAGGACCGCCACGTGTACCAACTCCAGTCCATGATTTCGCAGATGCAAACCATGCCTGGCACCAACCTGCCCCAAAACACCGGCCACCCGCAGCAGCAACAGCAACAACATACCATAGTTCCTAACAATCCAATTATCGGAGGTGGGATGCCTTTCCAAATGGGCCAGATGGGTCTACAGGGCATAATGGGCGGTTTGCCACTGTATTCACCTGTAATCTCTCAGTAATATTTAAAAAGAAAAAAAGAAAAAAAGAAGAAGAAAAAAAAACAGACTTTTTTTCCCATTACCCCCCCCCCCCCCCCCCCTCACAAAATGTATATAACCGACAACCCTTCTCCCTTTTTTTTTTTATTTCAGGGAACACTGGTCTCTCACCTGGTTGCTCAAACGTCGCTGGACGCCGAGAAAGCCAGGTCAAGAGTATTGACATGGCTGAGGGCGGTACCACCAAGAGGTGACTTCTTCGATAAACGGCCTCGAGCTGGGCCGTGACCGCGTGCTCAGAACCAAAAGGTCTAGTTCTGAATGTCCAGTGCACGCGGGGGCCATCCAACCGCCAGTGCCAGACAGCAACCACAGAACGGTGACCGATTAGTGAATTTTTCCCTGAACGGTGAGCACCCACCCGCACACCGAAATTTATCAAATTTTTATTGCTTTACAAAAGGGATGGATGAGAATGGGGGGGAGGGGGGGGGGGGATCTTTCAAGGGAAAAAGAAAAAAAAAAAAGCAAAATGAGGGGGTGGGGGTGGGGCGGGGGAGGGAATCGTGTTATTTCCCCCACCTTCTTCGGTTTCTGCTTTTTGATCTCTCTCCCTCCCTCCCTCCCTCCTTTTTTTTTTTTTAAATCTGCCTGTGTATTTCTACTATTCTCTTTGGGGGAAAAAAAATTAACAACCAGTGCGTACCCGATGGACTTTGTTTAGCATGTAACTGTATATAAAGTTCGGAGGCAAAATAAGGAAAAACAAACGAATAAGAAAAAAAGGGGGGGGGGAACGAGCCCCTTGGTTAAAAACAGGGAACTTACGTGCGTGAAAGGAGGAGAAGAAAAAGAAGAAGCTTTTTTTTTTTTGCTTAGTTTTCTTCTTCTTCTTCATACCTACTATTTATTTTTGTAATATAACTTTTTTTTTTTTTTTTTTGTAAAAACTTGATCCTGCTAAAGACGACGGGCAGCTGCACGCCCGCAAACCTGCTTATGTGATGTTATTGTTGTTTCCCCCCCCCCCTTTTTTTTCCCACTGCCCTAAGTTCTATTTTATTTTTTTCTCTCCTTTTTTTTTTAAAAAGGGGGGAAAAAAAAACAAAAGAACAAGATTTAAAGGAAAAAAAGAAAAAAAAAAGAAAAGAAAAAGAAAAAAAAAAAAGGGTGTCATTTTTGTAAACATCGCAAACGAGGGAGAAAAGAATGAGAAAAAGATGGGGAGAAAAAAAAAAGAAGAAATCCTTGAGTACTTCAAAGAGAGTGAAACAGGGATAAACTGGTACAAAGAAGTACATCCAAAGAAGTAAATCAGACGTTTTGTTCGCTGTAAATTGTAAATGAATTGTTGTTGATTTTGCACAAAGCAACAATTTTTTTTTAAATATCCGTTTTAAGAAAATGAAGTTCTCTCTCCCCCCCACCCCAATACAAGCATCCGCACTCCTCCCTAAAGTCAAGAAAGAATTTTTTTGCATTCCGCCTAAGCAAGATATTTTTCTCTTTGTTTTCTTCTGCCCCCCCCCCCCCCCCCCCCCTTCCTTTCCCCCCCTCCCCCCTACACGCAACCAACAGAAAAGAAAATTTTGTTCATTCCGTCCCTATTCCATCCACCAAAAAGAAGAATAAAAAAAATAGGAAATGGGAAAAAAAAAACCCCTCCCCACACACTCCCCCCCCCCTCTTAAAAGAAGGAAAAGAAAGACGGCCAATTCAATTTTTTATATTTAACCCCCCCCCCAAAAAGCCATTTTTAAAACCCACCCACCTTCCCCCCCACCTTTTTTCTCTTCCCATTACCATTATCGTATTCTGGGGGGGGGTCAGCCCGCCCGCACGAGTATTTAAAGTGAGAAACCGAACTTCAGCTCTAATTTCTGAGTAAGAAATCCTTAAAACCGCAAACACACCGGAAAGGCTTGAGGAGTGTAACACTGAAGCAAACTGCGAGGTAAAACGTTGCTAGGTTGCAAAAAGCCCCCCCAAAAAAAAAACTGCAAAGTGGAGGCAGTACACGAGGAGAGTGAAACTGCCAGATTTGATCACTCCATCAGGCCCGTCCTTGATGAGGGATATTTTTTCTTTTTGTTTTTGCCAGAAGAACACCCAGTCTGAACCCGCTCATAATTTGAATGATGGGAAGAAAAAAAGAAAAAAAGAATAACAGGGCAGGGAGGGCACTTAATGCAGTGGCTCCTTGTGCTAATCGGGTGGATAGCAGTAACTGAATCTGCTGGAGTATGCAGCGATGTGGCATGTGATCCAGGGGAGAAGAACATAGGGGGAAGCTGTGTGACGTGCGACAGGCCCACGTGCTGTCTTCCGCACACCGGATGCAAGGGGTTGACGCAGAGCGACGTTGGAGTATCGATTGAAGTGCCTAGTGGGTGTGGGTCGGGGATGACAGGCTTTTGTGACTACAACACCGACGCGGTGGCCTGTGGGCAGCAAGCGTTGAGCCCTGCTAGGATATGCAAAGTGCAGTGTGCGAATGGGTACGTGTGCAGAGACTCCGCGGGAAGCGCATCCTGTCTAAGCGACCCCATTGCGAGCGATGGCTGGCTCAACAAGAAGCCTAGCTCCACCGACAATACCCAGCTGTCGTTCCTTTACTTCTGCCTCTGCGGTGCGGATTGTTGGGACAGCAACCGTGCCTTCACTGCCTACACCACGTCCCCTTGTGTCCCTGCCACGCCCACCGAGACTGCCACCGCCACCGTTCCCACCGTCACCGAAACTTTCTCCGAAACCCAAACGGACTCGGTCACCCTGACCCTTCCCACTGTGACCCCTAGCGAGCCTGACCCCACCGACGTTACCACCTCAGCACTAGCATGCGCCCCGCACCAAGCCCAGCGCTATCTCACAGGCCGCAGCATCACCTGCACCTTCACCGCCAACGACAGAACAGGCCGCCTTGTCACGGGTGACGGTCGGAAGGTTGTCGCCACCGTGTTCAGCGCCTTCACTGGCGGGTCGGTCATCAGCACCGTAACCGCCACGCAGCAGGATCCCACACTGGGTATCTACACTGTGACCCTCCCGCCCATTGCGTCTGAGGGGTCGTACCTCGTGAGCGCTTCCCTCACTTCCGAGGAATGGAGCGGCTTCGAAGTGAAGCTCACTGCAGCGCTCCCCGTGAACGTGGGGGACGCTCTGGGGCTGACCCTGTCGTGCCTGAGGAAGTTGGCGAACGGGACAACGGTTGCAGATGACGTGTTCGTCGGGTGCTTGGGGAGCAGCGTGACATCGCAGGGTGCTGTGGACGTCCCGACTGTGCCACCCACAAACTGGCTATACGTGGGAAGCAGTCTGCAGTGCGACGTGGTGCCCACAGCGCCTGGTTGCACGAACTGCAGGCTCACGCTGCCGATGACTGTCTACTTCGCCAGCTCCTTCTGGAGTACAGATACGAAGCTGGTCACTACATCTGCAGGGACAGCAAGCACGACAAGCCCCACACCCATCCTGTACAGGTTCAGTGTCACAAGCGACCTCCTGGAAGAGAGGGTGTTGAAGTTCAAAGCGGTTGTGGGCGGGAGTTTGAACTTCATAACCACAAAAGTAGACAGTTCCCAGACGGGGTTGCTGGAGTACGCCTTCAGGTACGGCGAGGTGACAGGCGGAAACGTGGTATGTGCTGATCTCAAGACCATGTCTGCTGCTGAGGAGGACGAGGATGTCAGGCAGTGCTACGTAGAAGCCGTTGACAGCTGCCAACTGGCTGTCCTCCCTTCGCTAGAGACCGCTGCCACCGACTACACCATCAGCGTGACGTACTCATCGCGCAACGACAGCGCAGTCGATTCTTTCGCGCTGCTGAACCGCACCAACACTTATCGCAACATGATTCCCGTCACAACGGTGCCTCTCTCCGCCGTCTCCTGGGGCAAGGGTGAGCTGCATATCCACCAGTCTTCTCTCGAGCTTACATCCTCCCCCTACCCACCCTTGTCCTCGTACCTGAAGCCCTCAAACAAAAGCACCATCCAGTGCAACAGGGACACCATGTACCAAGGTGAGCCTGCTACATGTATCGTCACGCTGCTCGACGAGTGGGGCAACCCTGTCCCTAGCGTGGCGAGGGACCTCGTGCCCTCGGATTCTTCAGGGCTGCTGCAATGGAGTGCATTTGTGGGCACCCCGTTGCACATCGATGACTACGCTGGCGAGGTGGCTGCATTCAAGTTCTCATTCACGCTCTCTTTCCCACCACAGAGCAGCACGTTCGACACGACGAAGGCAGAGTTCCAGCTCGCACTGAAGAGCGGCGTGTCTGTTGTGACACACTCGCTGACGTTGTCCCCTTTTGTGGACCCCGTGCTGGAGTTCTATGTGAACGGTGGTCTGGTGAAGAATGATGTAACGCTTGCGAAGGGCGACTACGCCCTCTCCGTAGTGATAGCCGGTGCTGGGACGTCAAGTGCGTCGTTCCTGCAAACGAAGAAAACATACGCATGGAAGTGCAGCGGTGTGACCTCGACGAAGGCGTCGTTCACGTTCCCAGCTGCGTCTATCCCTGCTGGCGGCAGCATTACGTGCACGCTGGCGATTAACTACAACTCCGACTCACGGCAGGGCACGTTCAGTATCACTGTAAACACCTTCGACACGCCTGGCGTGATCAGTGTCGACAAGAACACCTTCACCACAACGGAGGAGGTCCTTAAGGCAACGTGCTCTGGCTTCTCGGACAGTCACACACCACTGAAGTACTACATCGCCGACGTCACGTCCACCAGTGTTATTAGCGAAGCGGTGGGCTTGTCCCCCGTCACTGAAAGCACTGTGATGGACCTGTCAGCCCCGCGCCTTTCTCTTACCAGTTACGTGATCAAAGTTGCGTGTATTGCCACTGATTCAAAGAACGGGACCGCTCTCTCCACCAACACTGTTGACCTCACAGTCCCTGCTTGGACGCCGCCGTCGACAGCCGCACAGCAAGACGCTTACGTAGTGTCCCTTATAACTGCGCTGTCCACGGCGTCCAGCAGCACGCTGTCCTCGTTGACACGCTCGTCCCAGGCACTCACCCATCTCAGTGCCTCCACCCCCTCTGCACGTGTCGAGGCTGCCAAGCAAGTTGCGTCTGCGTTGACCAGCTCCATCTCAAGCACCACCTCGCTGCAGATCAGCCAGACGTCCCTCATCGCGTCGGCGGCAAGCGACCTGTTCACTACTATTAACTCTGAGGTATTGTGGTTGGTTCCTTTTTCATAATCACTCGCAGAACGTGCAGACTGTCCCCCAAACCACTAGAGAAGCTGCCCATGAGCAGATTGCCAACGTATGCCCGTTGCGATGCATAACAAAACTTACAGGTGCTGAAGATAGTGAAGGTGGGGGATACCATGAACTCAGCCGGCAGGACAGCCTTTGGGGATGCTCTAGGAGGACTGTTTACTGGACTGACGGCGGGAGCGAAGAAGAGGGAGGCAAAAGTCCTTCTTGCGCAGGCGTCAGGGGCGCAGATGGTGACGACGGCTCTGAACCTGATATGCACCATCGGTGTAAGCACAGTGCTGAACTCGCCTTTCGGTACATGTGGCACGCACAGCAAGACGGGGGTATACCAACTGCAGGCATGCAGCACAGATGTCAACGGTGCAGAGACCACCGCCTCGGTAGCTGGGGGCAGCGGATCTCTTGTTTTTGAGAAAGTAGATGACATCAGCTCACCTGTCGCCAAGGGCACGCAGGTGGTGCAAGTGGTTGCCTTGTTGGAAGGCTCGCCTTTCGGGTTCGACCCCACAAGCAAGCCCCTGCTTGGCCCGCCCAGCATGGTGTGCCTGTACGATATGAGCAGCCAAAAGTACCTCACGGCGTCCAGCACACTCATGAACTGGACTCTCCCTGTAACCCCTATCAGCGACCCCGGGTACTCCTTCTCCTTTGACTCTCCCAAAGGTGCCATTTACACATCCTCGGGGTGGATCACCACCTCATGTACGAGCCAGGTGGCCTCCAACCTGCCCAGCCCCGTGTCTTCCTTCGACGTGCAGTGCTCGGGCATCTCTGACACCACGCCCACTGTCGTTGCTGTGGCTGCCACGCGGGATGTCTGCAGCTCCTCCTTCACTAAGGGCTGCATTGCCACCAACGGATTGCGTGTTGGGTGCATGTGCACCCAGTGCGGTAGCGGCTACATAGCTGCACCCATCAACAACGGGCTGGCGTGCCAGCCTAATGTACAGTACCGATGCAACAGCCAGTCGGGCACTGTATTGCAGGCGTCACAATGCATAGGCAACTCATTCCTGCAAGGCGGGAAGTGTACCTGCGCCTCGGGATTCACATGCCGCGGTGGTGCTGGCCCCGGGGTGTGCATAGCCGACAAGAAGTGCGACAACATTGGGAAAGAGTACGAGTGCGTGGAGTCGGGCCTCATGCACGACGGGAGCAACCAGAAGTGCCTGTGTCCCCCTGTGAACGGCAACGTTAATGTGTTCTGCAACAGCGGCACGTGCGAGCTTCTGCGTGGATGCGGGAGTCAGGGGTCAGCGCTGTCATGTGGATACAACTCTGTCTTCAACAGCACCACAGGGACGTGCACATGCCAGGCGTCACACTTCTGCGACACGAATGTGGCTGTACACACATGCCAAGAGCGTGCTAAATGTGGGCTCCACCCGATGGGTAACACAGGCAGCACATGCTTGGGTGGCTTGGAGTACGATGCAACAGCATCGGGTATTTCGAAGGGCAGCACAACACGCTTGTCGTTTGTACTTACCGCTGTATCCACGTCACCAGTGCAGCCTGTGACAGACGACGGGGATGTGAGTGCCTTGCGGACGACCGTAAGCACTGGTTTGGCTTCGAAGGTGTTGGGCGAACCCGTTGGTGCCCCTGTCCTGCGCAGAGAGGTCCCCACAGTGGAGAGGACACAGTCCACATTCATATCATTTGTGTTACAGAAGCATATCAGCACCCTGTCGTCGAGCACGACGCTGCTGACTGAAGTGCTGAACGCGTTTGGCATCACGCTGGGGACGGCAACGCGCTGCACGCACGTGAAGGACGTGGACAGGCTGTTGTGCATATACAGCAGCTCACCATTGGAACTGTTCATAGAGGACGAGATGCTAGACGGGTCGTGTGTGTGTCCTAACCAGATACAGTGCAACGGGGCAAATTCCTGTACGTGCCCAGTCTGCAAGAACGGCGGTGTCTGCGAGTGGCCTGCGAATGGTGTTGACAACCACAACTGCACCTGTCTAACGGACTGGAAGGGCGAGGACTGCTCGCTGCGTGAGGCTGTCAATGACCGCTTCATCGACGTGACCTTCCCACACGCGTCGTTTGCTGTCTATGAAGAGCTGCCCAAGGCTGAGCAGGATGCGCTCGTGGCGAAAGCCGACGAAGTGCTCCGGTCGTTGATGGGAACGGCACCCCCAAGCTTCAAGGTGTTTATTCACTCAGGGTCTCTTGTGGTGTCCTACCTGTTCACACTGCCGCAATCTACATTCGATAAGCATCTAAAAAACATCCCGCTCAGCACGCTTGCCAACACGCTGTCGCGGCAGCTGGCCATCAGCACACCTTTGGTGATGGCGTCGGCAACGCATGTTCCAATCAGCGAGGTGTGCCCCAGGGTGGCAGGATGCGACGGTGTTCCGGTGCATTGGAGCAGCCCAAAGTGCGAGTGTCTTGCGGTATTATACAAAAAAAAAAAAATGAAAAAGGGGAAATAAATAAATCGACAGTGCGAAGCGGGTATGATGAGGAACCCCAAGACAGGCCACACAACGTGTGTGGCGGACACCTTGTGCGACGCCTCAGCGTGTTCCTTCCATGGTGTACCGGTATGGCTGGTCTTCACCATTTTGGAATTTTTTTTTCTCTTCAACAGGACGGCTTTGTTGAACTTGGGTGCAGTTGTGTGTGCTCGAAGCACTTCTCGAACGTGGCAGGGTCGCCTCAGTTCTGCGGACACGATGAATGCTTAGACAATGTGACAGAGTGGCAGAAGAGCAGCTGCGGCGGCGAACGTTGTGGGAACAGATATGACCACCACACAGTGCCAGGGGCAAATATCGGGGAGTGTCTTATGCCAGACAACTACGAATGTATGCGCCAGAAAAGCAGCACATAAAATAAAATACACACAGTTGGGATAACACAAGTTGTTGCCCTTGTCATTGCAGGCTTCCTTTGCGTCTGTCTAGGATCCTGTAGTTATTACTACGCCTCGAATCGTCACTGTCCTTGGGAATCGGCAGGCCCTGCGTACGAAAAGTCTCCATCGGAAGGAGACGAAACCGAAATGGCTGATGTGGTTGGGTCTGAGGGCCGCCTTGCGGTGTGAGATGTGCGCTTTCTCTACCCTCGTGATTTTTCCCGTCCCCCTCCCTTTCCCCCCTTTTTTTTTGTATAAAATTATCTTCACATACTTGTAGATTCAAAGAAAAAAAAAAAAAAAAAAAAACCCAAGACAAGTACTACCTTTTTAGGGCTGTTGCTATGTATTAGGACAAAGGGGAAATCGGAAACAATGCAAAAAAAAAAAAAAAAAAAGGAACGAAAAAAAGAAAAATTTCTTAACATTTTTTTTTTCTTTTGGATGGTGTGTACTATGTTGGTGAGACGGGTGGGTGATCATCCCCCCTCTTCGAGACAAAGAAAAAAATAGAAACGAGGGGAGAAGAAGAGAAAAAAAAAAGAAAGTAGGCAAACATGTTTTTTTCTCTCTCTTCTTTTTTCTGTTTCTATCTTTTTTTCTTTTTCTTCTTCTGTTTCTTTCTTAGGCGATCCTGTCACATACTACAGGTCCCCTTCAAAAAGACACGTTTTTTTATTTGATCGTATTTTTCTTTGGTCTTGTCCCCTCCCCCCCCCCCCCCCCCCCCCAACCTTCCTCCTTTCCGCCTTAGCGTCATATTCAAAGAAAGTAACAGGGGAGGAGAGGAGGATATAAGGAAAAAGAAAAAAAGAAAAGAAAGTTAGGATGATGATATACCTTATATGTTTGACTTTTTTTTTTCTTTCCCCTATTCCTTTAAAGCCAGCCGCCTCAGGATACTTTAAATATGCGAAAGGTGTTGGTAGCACTGTGTGCAGGGCTTGGTGTGTGCCAAGCGTCACCTCTAGCTGATGCGTTGAATGGGATGACCTTCTTGAATGAAGGCGTGTGGACTAGCAAGGACACTGTGGTTGTGTATGAGCAGCCGTCGCTTTACTTGGAGCCAGAGAACATCAGTACCACTGACTTTGCGTGGGCCAGCCGTGGTTCGAACCCTACTATGTTCAGCGGGCAATTCAACAGCAGCTGTTCTGCTGCTACGCCAGTCATGACAGGTTACGACCTGCCTGGGAGTGACAGCGTGCAGATTCCCGGTGCCACGGCTGATCAGTGCAGAGAGGCGTGTTGCAACGATTTCACCTGTATGGCGTGGGTTTTTGCTGCCTCCGCCCCCGGCAACTTCCATTCCTGCAAAGACAAAGAACCTTGCTGCTACCTCAAGAACTCCGTTCCTTCCAAGCGCAGCAACACCGCTATGCAGTACGGCACCGTGACCCGTCTGCCCCTCCCGGACTCTGCATCGCCTCCTGTCGGTATCCGTTCCGCGCCCCCTCTTGGCGGGTTGGCAACTGGCACGATGGAGCTGCGCGGCGACGGAACCCTCACTGCATGGACCACAGAGAACAACTCCCCCGCAGGCTCCGCAAAGCTCTCCAAACAGAAGATGGCAGCATTCGGCGCCTCTGTTCGACAGGCAGGTAGCTCTTGGACAAGGCTCCTCCAGACACACCCCTCCCAATCTTTCACTCAAGGTGTGGACTCGTTGACCTTTGGCGGGTCGCCCCCCGTGACACGACTGCAGACGAAAGCCGACACCGTCGATATTTCGCTCTTCGGTTACGGCAGGATGACCTCGGGGAACATGACGCGCAGCCACCACCCCGCCGTCGCCTTCAGCATGATGTTCAAGAACAATGGTGCCGGCACGCAGACGGTGAGCGCCTTCTTCAACCTCCCCGCCTTCGCAGAGAACACACAGCGTCATGGAGAGGTGTATAATACAACGGCGGCTGCGACCCCCGAGCAGTGCCAGCAGCTGTGCAACTTTGACACCAGATGCCTGACGTGGAACCACGCTGCGGGGCAGTGCGCCATGCAGAAAGATGTTCCGCTGTACGCATTTGAGGACGGGACTTCCTCCGGGACGAAGGCCTCATGGAGCAAGGCAGGGTCGGGGATCACAGTGAACAAGGCAGTGTCGGGGCCGACAGCGGGGAACTACACTTTACAGGCCACAGGCGGAGAGGTGACAGTGGGGACAGGGGACTTCCAGGACTTGTGGGCGCAATTCCAGGCAAACGGGAAGCTCGACAACACAGTGGCAGCCAACGGGGGGCATGGCGCCATCGCAGTGAACACGGACGTTGCTGCTGGCGAGACAGTGGTGCTCACAGTTGTGCTTGGGTACTACTTCCCTAGCCACAACTACCTGTCGCAGTCGCTGGGGAACTACTACACGATGTACGTGAAGGACTCGAATGACGCGGCGCTGACACTTGCGAACGACCTGCTGCCGACCCTGAAGGACATCGCTGCGATCCATGACCCTGTGCTGAAGTCGACCCTCCCTGTGTGGATGAGGGACACGCTTATCGGGACTCTGCACCATGTGAGGTCCGCGATGTGGTTCCACGACGGGCGGTGGAGGCAGTGGGAGGCGTATGACTGTGTGAACGTGGACAGCGTGCACAACGACGGGGAGAGGCACATCCCGTACATCATGCTGTTCCCGGAGGCGACGAAGTCGAAGATCATCGGCTGGGGCAAGGCACAGGCGGCCAACGGGATGATCCAGGAGCAGCTGGCATGCGGGTGCATGGCAGGTATCGACTCTGGCTTCGAGCACGGCTGTGGGCGCATCATGTCTGACTGCAGCACGATGTACATCATCTACTTGCTGGAGCTGCTAAAGTGGAATGACGACACGGCCTTCGTGAAGGAGTGGTACCCTGTTGCGAAGAAGGCGGCCGAATGGCAGATCTCTGTGTCGACTGTGAGCGGGATGCCCTACAAGCTGCAGACGACGTACGACATCCTTGCCCTCAACAGGTACGATGCCTCCACCTACTCGACGGTGTTCCACATCGCGGCCATGCGTGCCATGGCAGAACTTGCGCAGTTCATGGGGGACAGCGATGCCCCGAAGTACACAGCGGCAGGGGACGCGGCACTGCACGGACTCGACTCACTGATGTGGGATGAGGAGCTGGGCGCGTACATTGCATACACAGGAGGCAAGGCTGTGATGGCAGACAGCTTCTACGGACAGGTTCTGGCGCACAGTGTGGGGCTGGGCCATGTGGTGAACACGACACGCCTCGGCAAGCACCTGGACACGGAGGGAAGGACGAACTATGACGCATACGGATTGAAGATCTTGACAGGGAGGGAGTCGGGGAACACAGAAACCGAACAGGATGTGTGGATGATGGCACCAGCGGACCACGGGTCACTCCGCTTGGCGATCGGTCACGGCACCGTGGAGCAGGCGATGGAGGTGGTCTCCAGACCGTACCTGAGGCTCACGCAGGGGCTGAACGACCTGTGGAACGCGGCAGGCATCCTGAGGGGGAACTACACGCAGTTCCCTGGCTCCAACTACCTGTCATCTCACTACGGGTACTACATGACTGTGTGGCACACCATGTTGCGCCTCTCAGGGCAGGACATCAACCGCCACACAGGGACTGTTTCGTTTGCTCCAGTGGAAACTACCGGCGACTTCACGCTCCCTGTTTTCCTCCCATCGCTGGTTGGAACTCTCGCAAGGAGTGGGCAACAGGCCAAACTGTGCGTGACCACAGGCAGCCTGCAATGGACGACCCTGAAGCTGTGGGGCAAGACTTACCAGACCACCGCTCACCAGCTCTCTGATGGTGCTTGTGTGGCATGGACGTTGTAGGTTTCCACTAAAAACGTAAAAAAAGAAAAGAAAAAGAAAAAGAAAAGGAAAGTAACTTACTGATAAAATAAAGGATACAACACTTTCTTTTTATTTATTTATTTTTATTTTTATTTTTTTTTTTTTTTTCTTTTTGCATTCTACACTGAGGAGAAAAGGCGGAGGTGTCCTGCTCCGTGCACCGCGACTGCTTCAGGAGCTGCTTAGCGGCTGCCAGAACCATCATTGTTGACAGGGGTTACCCCGCTGAGATCACGTGACGGGTGCACTGAGAGGGCTGGCGGAGTGCCTCGCATTTACTTTTTAGTTAGAATCGTTTGTTCCGAGGAAAAGAACCAAATAAAAAATAAGAGAAAATAATGGGAGGAAAAAAAAAGGAAAAAAAAAAAAAGAAGAAAAAGAACATAAAAAAAAAAAAAACCCCGCATCGGCCGACGACGAATTTTTCTGAGATTGACGAGTCCCGCGCTTTATTTTTTTTATTTAAATAATAAATAAATATCTCATTCTCTTGGCTTCTTTTTAGGTTTTTCTTTTTTTTCTTTTCTTTCTTTCTTTTTTTTTTTCCCTGTTTTTTCCTCCCCGGCTCCCCGATTATTTCTCTCTCTCTTCTTTTTTTTTTTTTTTTTTTTTTTTCTCTTCTTTTCTGCAGACATCTAACAGAGGAAAAGGAAAAAAGAATGCCCATCGAGCGCGACGAGTATGAGCAAGAGTTCTTTTTGGACCAGGAGATAAAAACGCTGAAAACCACGCAAACGAATGTGTTGGTGCACAAGGCGGTAGGTGCGTACTACTGGGAAACTTATTCAGCCCATGAGGAGGGCTGCGCAAGGGCAGCAGGGGAATTCAAAAAATACGAAGAGCTCACACTGAATAGAAAGCGAGTGAAGCAGGCGTTGCAGCGAAGCATCAAAAGAATAAAAGTATGCATGGGAGATGTCTCGTGGAGGATAAAGGAAGTCGAGAAAGAAATAAATTATGAAAAGGCAAAACTAGCTGCAGTTGAAGACGGGGAACAAGAGCAGAGGAAGGAAGAAGCACCAAAGGCTACACAGTCTGCAGTACCTATAATCGCTTACACCCCTGCTGCAGAAATGCACTCTGGGCTTTTTGATGGCTTAGATGAAGTCTCACAGGACGACGATTCCGTGTAACGTTCTCCTCTTTTTTTTTTTTTTTTTCTTGAGAAAACTCACCCAGGGGAAGCAGAATGGCTGGCCCAAGCAAATTTGTCGCTGGGGCGTTCTTGTGCGGAACTTGCACCCTTCTGTGTCTTCAAACCTCCCTTTTTAGCGTGGGGTCCATCAGCGAAACCGCCAAAAAGGCCTATGACGGGGAACAGCACAACACAAAGGATGACTGTATGAAAAAAAAAAGATTTTTCGCTTTTTTTTCTTTTTTTATATTTCATTCGGTTTTTTTTCTTTTTTCGGTTTAAAAAACAAACAAAAAAAAAATTAAAAAAAAAGGCCACAACAAAAAAATGGGTAACAAAAACTGCGGGGAGAAGCACTTGGTGGCACACAAGGTATGGTTAGAACAAAAAGAAAAGGGGGGGAAGGGAGGAGGAGGATGAAAGAAATAAAAAGGGGAGGCGGCGGCGACGACAACTACAAAAAAAAAAAAAAGAATTGAGCTTTTGTAAGTTCACTTTTTTTTTTTCCTTTTTTTTTTCCCCCCCACCTCTCGCCCCTCCCTGTCAGACACAATAAAAAAAAAAATAGTACATAAGAATAAAAGAAAGGACAAAAAAAAAAAAAAAGAAAAAAAAAATGTACACGGCACGGAGGATGCTAAGCCATGCGAAGCGTTTTTATGTATAAAATTCTCCCTCTGGAAAAAGAATTGCCTCCCCCTCCTCTCCTTCCTTCCTTTAAAGAGAAAAAAAAAAGAAAAAAAACCCACAGAGTGTCCACGAATTCGAAGCCCTTGACATTGATGGCAACACTGTGAGTATGTCGCAGTTTGCAGGTAAACCTCTTATCATCACCAATGTCGCTTCTAAGTGAGGCTTGACAGACGCCATGTACAAAGGGTATGTGGCGTTGCAGAAGGAGCACCCAGGAAAGTTTGAGATCATCGCTTTCCCGTGCAACCAGTTCGGCAGTCAGGAGCCTGGGAGCAATGAGGAGGTTAAGGAGTTTGCTGGGAAGTACGGTTTTGAGAAGGTGCTCATGGCAAAGATCGACGTTAACGGTGACAATGCGCACCCCATGTGGAAATGGATGCAGAAGGAGCTCCCGGGCATTCTTGGCACAACTGCAATCAAGTGGAACTTCTCCAAATTTCTCGTAGACAAAGATGGCAAGCTCGTCAAGAGGTTCTCCCCCACCGACAAGGTTGATGCAATTGCACCTAAATTGCTTGAACTGATGTAGGAGGGGGAAAAAAAAAAGTTTTTTGGCTCCTCTTTTTTTTTTCTACTTCTTCGTTCTTTTCCTTCTTCACATTCTTTTTTTTTCTTTTTCTTCTTTCTGCAACGTGCTCATGTGACGCGTAAAGGCTGTGCAATAAACCCCCAACAGCACTCTTGATAGTGTTTTTTTTTCTAAAGATCAGAAATTCCTTTTTTCAAAAGAGAAAAAAGATCTTTAGTGAGCCGCCTTGGCTGATGAGGTTTTTGTTGTTGTTTTTTAAAAAAAAGAAAAAAAAGGGAAACCAAGAAGTTGAAAAGAAGAAAAAGGAAATAAAAGAGAAGGAAGCCAAAAAAAAAAAGAGGGAAAAAAAAAAAAAACCAAACAAATAAATAGGAAAAGGTGTGTGCATAGCAAAACCTTTTAAATTGGCAAAGCAAAAGTTCTTGTTTTTTTTATTTTATTTTTTTCTAACCCCCTTTTCCCTACCATCCTTTCTTTTTTTTTTTTTTTTTTTTTGAAAGAAAAAAAAAATACAACCTTTTGCGGACATCTTTTTTTTTTTTTTGTTACAGTAAAAAAAAAAAACAAAAGACGAAGAAAAGAATATTTCTCTCTTGCTCTGAAATAATTTTTCTATTTTCCTTTCTCTCTGAAAAAAAAGAAGGGGGGAAAAGAAAAAAAAAAAGAAGAACTAAGAAAGGACAAAAAAAAAAGGAAGAGTACACAATTCTAATTAATCAAGGGACTGTGCTCCCAGGATAAAATACTTCTCCAGATTTCTAGACCCCCCCCCCCTCCCCCCGGACGGTAAGGGGAATTAGCACCGCATTCTTATATTTGCCCATGAATTCACAGAGAAGCTCAATATACCCCCCCCCCCCCAAACTCGCAACATCTTTTTCTATATTTTTAAACAGGCAAAAAAGAAAAGGGGGCGTGGGTGCCGCCCAACAATGGACGTGAGAGGAGATATCAGTACCCTTAAGGCTGAAGTTGATCACTTATCCACAGCTCTGTCTGATGTGCTGGGTGCTTTGAATGAACTAGTCGATAGCAAAAAGAAAGAAACACATTACTCGCAGCAGCAAATGCAGCAGCAACAACAGCAACAGAACCACCAGTACCACGTTTCCCACCACCACAGCCAAGTGCACATACCTGAAGAACGTTCTTCAGAGCTGCATGCTGCCTTCGGCGATGCCATTGCCGTACTCCGTCGCCGCACCCCACTCACACCTGTGTACTACCAAGAGGTCAGTCCCGGGAGAAGATTACGGTGGGCAGGAGACCACTAAAAACCAATTTGTGTATTATAAAAAAAAAAAGAAGAAGTAAATGTTGTATTGTAACAAGAACGGAGAATTTTTTTTTCTTTTTTTTTTTTCTTACGTACCCCTCTCTTTTTCCCACGCCCCCCCCCCCCCCCCCCCCCCACAGGACCCAACCCTCAACACCCAACAACATGACGAACCAGGTTTGGAACTACGCCTCGCACCCCACAGGTCTCCCCACTGCCGAGACCTTCTCTCTTGAGGAGACTGCCACACCCACCGCCGACGATCTCAAGGATGGTGAGGTTCTGCTGCAGACTGTCGTGATGAGCGTGGACCCTTACATGAGGGGGAGGATGAGTGCAGTGGTAGAGAAGGGGTACATTGGGACCTTCGAGCTGAACAAGCCCATCGAGGGCTTCATGGCGTGCAAGGTGCTGAGCTCCAAGTTCGACGGTTTGAAGGAAGGCGAGCACTGCACTGGGCTGCTCCCGTACAAGAGGACGCTCGTTGCGGACGGGAAGGTCCTCACAAAGATCTTCCCGTCAGAGGATGTTCCGGTGTCGTACTTCCTGGGGCCCATGGGGCTCACAGGGCTGTCGGCCTACCTTCCCATTGAGAAGATCGGGAAGCCTAAGGAAGGCGAGACTGCTTACGTAACCGGTGCAGCTGGTGCAGTGGGGAGCATTGCGTGCCAGGTGTTCAAGCTAAAGGGCTGCACAGTGGTCGCCTCTGCAGGGTCGGACGAGAAGGTCGAGGAGCTGCTGTCCATGGGTGTTGACAAGGCGTTCAACTACAAGAAGGTTGCTGACGAAGACCTCGTTGCGAAGCTCAACGAGCTGTGCCCCAAAGGGATCGATATCTACTTCGACAACGTGGGTGGCGTGATGACGGAAGCCACACTTGAGGTGCTCAACACCCACTCTCGTGTCATCGCGTGTGGCGCCATCTCCCAGTACAACAAGCCCCCCGCAGAGAGGTACGGGATCAAGAACCTTTTCAACGTTATCTCGAAGTGCATCACCATGCAGGGCTTCATTGCTTGGCAGTGGACTGATGAGTTCCCCCGTGCGGCCATGGAGATTCTAGCCTACGTGAAGAAGGGTGAACTGAAGGTGAAGGAGACCAGGATCGAAGGGTTTGAGAACATGCCCACTGCAATGGGGCATCTTTTCACAGGTGGCAACAGTGGCAAGACGGTTGTCATTGTGTAAAAGAACAAAAATCTAGTTCTTCTTCTTTTTTTTTTATCTTTTTCTTGTTATTTAAAAAGGGGTGAGGGAAAAGAAAAGTGTGTGAATGAACATAGACCCGTGGAGTTGATTAATGACACACGGGGTTTTCCCACTTTTTTCTCTCTGAAAAGTAAAAATACAAATCGTGTGTACGTCCCCCTCTTGGGGTGGATTTATTATACGGTTGCCGATACATTTTATTTATCCCCCCCTTTTTTTTTGTCGTTTTCTTTCACTCCCTCTCATCAAAATTCCCTTTTTTTTTAAAAACAGGGCCTTTTTTTTTTGAGTTTCAAGTGGCGTCTCAAAGACCTCGCTAAACTCATAAGATTTTCCTTTTGTTTGTTTGTTTTGTTTAATTGTTTGTTTTTCGAACGTGTACCTGCAAAAAAAGAAAGTAATTCTTGGGTGTCTTGAAAATCCCAGTGAGCCTACCCATACTTTCTTCTCTTGGTTGAGGGACACGTAATTAAATCCTAAAAAGAACTAAGACGAAAAAAAGGTAGGAAAGATGTTTTTGTTTCCTCAATCCACCGTATTTATGCAAAAAAGGGCGGATCCTCTGTTCTACTAGAAGAATCCTGGTGCCAATATTCACATGCAAATAAGAAAGAAAAAGAAAAAAGGGTGGTTCTTTTGGGGGTCTAATACAAATTCCAGCGACCTACCGCTACTTTTTCTTCTTTAGTTTGCTAACTACCTTCGTTTCTTTATTTTTCGAGATTTCACAACTTTAAAAGAAGGGAAAATAAAAAGAAAAGGGGAAGAAAAACAAATGCTACGGACATCACTGCGCAGGGTGGCGGCTCGTGCTGCACACATCGGTCGACGATTTAACACCGACCCCCCGCTGACAAAAGAGGAACGGGAAAAGCTGGAGGCCATGAGAAAACACGCAGACGCCCACCACAGGGATAAGATGTGGACGCTTGCAGCCCCTGAGAGGGCGTGGACCATCACGCACCCAGCGACGTGGGTGCTGCTTACCATCATCTTATTCATGCAGTACTCGCTTTACGTGAAGTACGACGGTGTGCTCCCTGATGACGACGAGATAGAGAAACGCAACGCAGACACTTCAAAGGAAAAGGTGTGGGACGAGTAGACAGCGGAGGGCACGGAGGGGAAAATTGATGTTTTCTACATTTTTGTTTTTTTTCTTCCTCTTTTCCCTTTTCAAACTTACCCCACAGGACCCAACCCTCAACACCCAACAACATGACGAACCAGGTTTGGAACTACGCCTCGCACCCCACAGGTCTCCCCACTGCCGAGACCTTCTCTCTTGAGGAGACTGCCACACCCACCGCCGACGATCTCAAGGATGGTGAGGTTCTGCTGCAGACTGTCGTGATGAGCGTGGACCCTTACATGAGGGGGAGGATGAGCGGTGCGGTGAAGAAGGGGTACATTGGGACCTTCGAGCTGAACAAGCCCATCGAGGGCTTCATGGCGTGCAAGGTGCTGAGCTCCAAGTTCGACGGTTTGAAGGAAGGCGAGCACTGCACTGGGCTGCTCCCGTACAAGAGGACGCTCGTTGCGGACGGGAAGGTCCTCACAAAGATCTTCCCGTCAGAGGATGTTCCGGTGTCGTACTTCCTGGGGCCTATTGGGCTCACAGGGCTGTCGGCCTACCTTCCCATTGAGAAGATCGGGAAGCCTAAGGAAGGCGAGACCGTTTACGTCACCGGTGCAGCTGGTGCAGTGGGGAGCATTGCGTGCCAGGTGTTCAAGCTGAAGGGCTGCACAGTGGTCGCCTCTGCAGGGTCGGACGAGAAGGTCGAGGAGCTGCTGTCCATGGGTGTTGACAAGGCGTTCAACTACAAGAAGGTTGCTGACGAAGACCTCGTTGCGAAGCTCAACGAGCTGTGCCCCAAAGGGATCGATATCTACTTCGACAACGTGGGTGGCGTGATGACGGAAGCCACACTTGAGGTGCTCAACACCCACTCTCGTGTCATCGCGTGTGGCGCCATCTCCCAGTACAACAAGCCCCCCGCAGAGAGGTACGGGATCAAGAACCTTTTCAACGTTATCTCGAAGTGCATCACCTTCCAGGGATTCATTGTCTCGCAGTGGAAGGAGGACTTCCCCCGTGCGGCCATGGAGCTCATCACCCATGTGAAGAAGGGTGAACTGAAGGTGAAGGAGACCAAGATCGAAGGGTTTGAGAACATGCCCACTGCAATGGGGCATCTTTTCACAGGTGGCAACACCGGCAAGACGCTTGTCGTTGTGTAAGAAGAAGAAGAAAAACGAGTGTTTTTTTCCCCCCTCCCCTTTTTTGTTTTCTGGTTCTTTTCCCCCCCTTTTTTTTCCCCGTTTAGAAGGGAGTTTAACCGACAGTCAAGGAAGAAAAAAATGTGTGAACAAACATGGCATGGTGCACGTGGATCATGAAATAGAACCGCGGCAAGACAGTGTTTTATTTTTTCCCATTTTTTCTTCTTTTTTTTTGCCTGTGGTTGTTAATCCCAAGGGGAAAAGGAGAAGGAAAAAAGAATTTCTTCTAGGAGGGGATGGATGTAAGGAGCTATTTCAAAGCGATGTAATACGTTTTATTTACGCTCCTTTCTCCCCAACACAAAGATTTCATAACGTTTCTTTTTTTTTTTTTGAATCTTTTCTCCCGCTCTTTTCCTTTTTTTATTTTTATTTTAAATTTTATGTCCTTTTTTTTCTTCTTTTTTTTTTTAAAACTGCTTTTTCGTTTCTTTTCCCCAAAGTTCACAAAAAAAAAAGGGGGGTGACACATCCACGGAAAAAAAAAAAAAAAAATAAAATAAATAAAAAAAAAAATGCCACAATCACCAATGCTCATTGACGAAACCGAGCGGTGCTACGGCATGCACAGACACGTGTGTAGCTTAGCGGGGGAATATTTGGTTGAGGATGAGTATGTCAAAAAAAAAAAAAAAAAAAAAAAAAAAAAAAAAAAAAACTTTTTAAACACATCACCACAGAATAGGAGAAGGCGCACACTCCCGCGTAGTGTCTGCTAAACACTTGGCCACAGGGGAACAAAGAGCGCTGAAAATCATCACAAAAGACGCAAAGATGTCACAAGAAGACACCAACGAAGGGTACATCATGTCCCTGCTAAGCCACGACAACATCGTGAAGGCCTACGAGGTCCTCGAGACCAGGTCTGAAATAGCCATCGCCTTGGAGCTCATGCACACAGATTTGTACTTCACATTATACCGCAAAAGGCGTTTCACGGAAGACGAAACCAAAGAAGTCTGCTTGGCTGTAACGACAGTTCTGGAGTACCTTCACTCAAACGATTTGGTGCATCGTGATATCAAACTGGAGAATATTCTGGTGGGGAAGAACGGCGGGTACAAAGTTGGCGATTTTGGGTACAGTAAAATGGTCACATCTGCGAATAAGCCCATGGGCACTTCATTCTATCAGAGCCCTGAAGTGTTGCAGGCTCAGCAGAATGGGACGCTCATTTCTGCCGAGGAAGCGAAGGCTGCGGATATTTTCGCACTTGGCGTTCTTTTGTTTTACCTGGTGTGTGGGCGTCCTCCTTTTATCGGGAAGGTATGGCCCCCTGCTGAGAGGGTCAAGCTGCACAGGATGATGACAACGCAGCCTGTGTCCCCTGCCGACTCTCGGTTCCCCGCGTCTCTCTCGAATGAAGCCCGCACATTTATCGCATCTCTATTGTCCCCTTCCCACTCCGACCGCCCCAGCATTTCCACCGCCATCACCCACCCTTGGATGTCACAAGCGGAGCAGCATTTCAAAATCCCTGTTGCCCCCACCGCTGGGCACCTTTCCGCATCGTCGCTCGTCGACTGTCCTGCGTAATTTAAAAAAAAAAAAAAAAAAAAAAAACAAAAAAAAAAAAAAAAATCCTTCTGTTCAATATTTTTTTTTTTCCCCGTACATGTAACGCCTTCCTAGTACGTCCTGGTTCTGTGATGTGATGGGATGTAAAGGGGTTGGGGGGGGGACGGGTGGGGGGGATGTGATATGGTTCAAGTGAAAACCTTGGATTTTATCAGGCACACATTTTTCCCCCCCTTCCCTTTCCCCTCCCCCCGTCCCTATGGGATAAGGGGGTTTTATGTAACGGACAACAAAACACAAGCAACAACTCCAACAATACCTCCCCCCCCCCCCCCCCCCACATACACTTTTTTTTCTTTTTTTTTTTCTACCCTTCATAAAAATAAGAAAAGTGCGTCATGCAAAGCCCTGTAAGCAGGGGAGAGGGGAGGGGAAAGAGGTACTTGACTCACTCTAGAAATATGAGGTGCGATATTTTTTTTTTTTTTTCCGAAAAAAAATAAGAAGAAATCCAAAAAGAAATTAAAAAATTAAAAAAAAAAGGGGGGAGTAAGAAAAAAAAAAGAAGAAGAAAAAAAGAATGAAAAAAGACCAGGATTACACTGTTGCCTTTAAAAAAAAAAAAAAAAAAGAACAGCAGTAGGAGGTCTTTTTTTTTTTGTCTTCTTTTTTTTTCTTTCTTATTTTTTTTCCTTCTCCCTCTTGAAGAGAAACTCACCGGGTACTTGTGTGTTTTTAGGTTTTTTAGTACGCATGTGCAACAGCGGTAGTTACCATCTTAAAAATGAGAAAGAGAACGAAAATGCATGGGAGGGGGGAAGAACTGAAAAAAAGAATTTTTTTTTTCATGAACAGGTCAGCATTTGACCTTGACTACAATGAAAAGAGTGATCTGTTGAGACGTGTATTTCGGGTTTAAACTTCCCCTTGCAACGCGCGTAAAAAAAAAAAAAAGCAACGGCATTTCCTCTTTTTTTTTTTTCTCTTTTTTTTTTTTCTCTTTTTGTGGAGGAAGAAATAAAATAGGGGGGTGGAAAAAGGTCCACTATTTTTATTGTGCTTTTTTTTTCTCTTTTTTTTTCCCCCCCTTTATTTGTTCCATTTTTCAAAAAAAAGAAAAAGGGGGGGGGGGAGAAACCGTCCACCCCCTTTTTTTATACCTGTGCCCTCCCTGCTCCACTTAGTTTTCTTTTTTTTTTATTTCTTTTTTTTTAAGTCTTCCACCCTTCCCAAGAGAACACCGAAAAGAAAATGTTTTTTTTTTTATTTTCTCTACCCTTACCCTTCCCTCCTGACTTGTACTTAGTACTGTCGCCTTGGAAAAATAAAATAAAAAAAGAAAAAAAAAGGAAAAAGAGAGGAAAGAAAAAGAAGAAAGATTCGAGAAAGAATGCAAACCGTGAAGCTGCAAAACCGACTCTAAGGCTTAATAGAGTACTATTGAGGCAAGAAAGGCTTCCCCCCCCCTTTTTTTTAGGTTAAAAACAAGGAAGCACTCCCATATTACCAGTATCACTCTCTTGGGTATCCCCCCATCCCCTTGTTATGTTATTTGGCTTCATCTTTCCGGAAAAAAAAGAAAATTTAAAAAAAAAAAAAAGAAAAAAAAAAAAAAAAAAAAAAAAAAAAAAAAAAAAAACCAAATCTCATTTCCCCTCCCATTCCTGTCATGCTTGTCGTAAGAAAATACTAGAAGGTGTCTTTTTTAAAAAAAAAAAAAAGAAAAAAAAGAGGGAGTTGATTTCCTCACTATTCCCAACACCAACCCCTTCAGATATTACTACCCCAAGCAGCGGTGGCATGGTTCTTTCCTTTTTTTTTCTCTTTTTTTTCGTAATAGACAGACTTTACTCATCGCCCTACTCCCTGTCAGCTTTCTTTTCATCTGAAAAGATGGTTTTTTTTTTCTTTTTTTTTCTTCTTTCTTTCACCCCCTCTTCTTCTTCTTCTTCTTTCCCGTTGCCTCCTCCCTGGGCACAATACCACGGGCTTCCTCCCTACACATCCCCCCTCTCACGTCCTCTTACTTACTGGGTACACTAGTAGGTATGTTGGGCTATGGGACCCTTGGGGTTTTTCTTTTTTTTTTTCTTTTTTTTTTTCTGGAAAAGCAAAAGGGGGAGAGAAAGAAAAAAAAAGGGGGGGCTCATAACTATTTCATTGGAGCAGTTTTGCGTAGCCCTTTTTCTTCTTCTTCTTTTTTCTTTTTTTTTTTATTGAGAAAACTGCTAACTTGACCCTAAAGCTCGCAGATATGCTCAAAACCTTGTAAATCCCCTAAGTGTGAGGAAGGCCTTTAGTTTCGAAAATCCTCAACCCACTTCCAGGAGGGCTGGAGCATTTGGGCATTTAAAGCTGGGGAGAGGCCCTAAAATCCCATGCAAGAGGAAAAGAAACCACCTCTGCATGGGGTTTTTGACCCCTTTTGACGAGCATTTCGAAAACTTGGGGATTTTTTTTTTTTTTTTCAATCCTCAATTTGGGGGGAAAAAAAGGAAGAAGAAAACAAGTTGCGCACAAACACGACAGATTAGTTTTTTTTTTTTTTTTTTTTTTTTTCCTTCTTTTTTTTGTGTTCCCCCCCCCCCCTAATTTACTTACCCTAGCTATGCGGGTCCATTATTTCGTTATTTGTTACAGGACTCTAAGAAGTCTCCAAGAACCCGATCTTTCAGAAGCTTCTTCTTACAAAAGTACAATGGCTACATAAACTGTTGTTTCTCAAAGTGCTATTTTTAGTGTTTTGTAAAGAAGAAGGAGAAAAAAGTTTTCTGCTGGATACGAAATTGTGGACAGAATGGCGAATAATGGAACCATATGTTTTATTTATGATTGACTAATATTCCCCCCCCCCCTGCTTCATAGTGTTGTTTCAAAATATTTATTTTATTTTTATTTTATAGTTTCTCCATCCTAGCTTACCCTGTAGTGTGTCTTCACCTTTCTTTCTTTCTTACTTTTTATTTGTTAATATTTTGTTGATTAAATTGCAGCCATATTCTTTTTTTTTTTTGATTTGATAGCATTGTCTTATAAACGAAGAAAAAAATAAAATAAAACAAAATAAAATAAAATAAAATAAAATAAAAATTGCTTATTATTTACTTTCTCTCTCATTTTTTTTTTGACTCTGCTAAAGTAAGGGCCGATTTTTATAGTTTCATTCCATTTCAAATATTAAAAAAAAAAAGAAAAATTAAAAAAAAGGGAGCACTTCACTTAGTACCCAGGAAAAAAAAAAGAAATACGAAAGAGAACTAGACTACTGTAAATGTGGCCTTCTTGCCTCAATGCCCGCCCTTCTGTGTAGGTAGGTGCATTGCTGCCTTGCGTGTTTTTTGGCACTTTTCTTGGGTATTAAGTGTATTGCCCCCAAAAAAAAAGAAAAATTGTACTTGAGAGAGGAAAATAAGTTTTGTTCCATTTTTTCATTTTTTTTTATTATTTAGCAGTAATTCCTCTTTGCTGTCGGTGTCCGTTTTCTTGCCACAAATGACATCCCTCTCCCCCCCCCCCCCCTCCCTCCCCCTTTTTTTTGTTTTGCGGTAATTTTTTTATTTGGCAAATGAGAATAAAAAAAGAAAAAGGAAAACAGAAAACACTGAAAGAAGAAGAAAAGAAAGAAAGAAAGAACACTTTTTTTTACTGACATTTAAAAAAAGAAAAAAAAAACAAAAATACAGTATGAGATTCTTTTTTTTCAAAGGCCCTACGTTCTCAAAATAGCAGGTGTCAAATCCCTAATTCTTGTCCCCTCCCCCCCTCCCCTCCCTTCCCTTTCGCTAGCTTTTTTTTTTTTTTTTTTTTTTTTTTTTTTTTTTTTTTTTTTTTTTTTTTTTTTTTTTTTTGGGTATCCTCTTCTCTGTGGAACTCAGTTACTCAACAGAGAAGCGAGAGGAGAAAAAAAGAAGAACAAAAAAAAGAAACGAAGGAAGAAGAAATAAAAAAATAAGAAAATTATAAATTGCCCGCCCGTTCGCGAAAAGAGAGATTAAAAAAAAAAAATGTCGACGTTTTTCACAAATTTCTCTTGAGGAGTTTTTTTTTTTTTTTTTCCGATGATCCCAGATTTTCACTATTGGGGTTTTTTTTTTCTTTTTTTTTCCCAGGCCCTCACGTCCTTTGTTTTCGTTGACACTTTTTAAAAAAAAGTTTTTTTTTCTTTTTGCGGGCGAAGTAGAATCAATTGTTTTTTTTTTCTTGTTATGTTTCTTGACGTTATTTTTTATTCTTTTCTCCCCCCCCCCCCCCCCCCGTTTTTTGACCTTGGGTTTTCTTTTCTTTTTTACTTTTTTTCTTTCCCCCCTCCCCCTACTGGTTCTAGCACCCAGCCATGCCCTATTTTTTTTTCTCTTTTTTTTCTTTTATTTTTCCACCCCGTCCACCCCCTCTGCCATCTGCTTCACAGTACGAACAACGTTGGCGTGCAAGGAAATTCAATTCTTTTTTTTTTTTTTTTTTTTTTTTTTATAATTTTCCCCTGACCTGAGTGGTATTCAGCTCCAGTGATGGTCGCTTCTTGCTTGATTCAGATGGCCAACCCCCACCCTTTCCTTTTTCTACTCAGTTCCTTTTTTATTTTTTTTATTTTTTTTATTTTTTATTTCTCCTCCCTCTGCTGTTTCTAATTCTTCTCATCTCCGTACAGGTAGGGTAGGGTAGGGGAAGTGACGATGCCTGCGAGCGACCCCAACCCCCATGGGGTGGTGTGGTACGGGTTTTGGGGTTTTTTTAACAATTCATTGGCAGTGGTGTTAACCTTCTTCGTTCTGTTGCTAAGTAGCTTGTTCAAAGTAGTGGTGTCGGCACCGGTCACCTCCTTCATCATGTTGGTGGGGCTCTTCTCCTTCTACTCGAATATGAGGCGTGCTCACGTGCCGAAGTACCTTGATGAGTTCGTTGGTATTCTGTGGCCTCTGTCCCTTACATGGCAGGCATTGTTCGGTGTGGCTACAGGCATTGTGGCAGCCTTCGCACAGCAGCAATTCCGCCTCCACGTGCACCATGATTGGGAAGTGGATGGACTTCGGTATGGTTGGGGGGTCCTTGTGAACGAATTATATAAAAAATATAGGTATGCAGGGTGGGTACTTACGGTGCTTCTCACCTGTTTCTTGCAGTCCCTCGCCTTTGGCGTGCTTTGCAACTGCGGACCTGACTCCTTTAAACTCCACTCCGAGTGAGATAACAAAAGAAAGAAATGGGGGAGTAATTTAAAAAAAAAAAAAAAAAAGTACAATTGTTTAACAACAACCTTTTAAAAAAAGAATCACCCCTTGGGTGGGTGGGGGGGTGGGTGGTGCCTTTTTTCCCCCATTCATACTTTTTTGAAAAGAAGAAGCACGAAAAAGGGGTGGGGGGGGTGAGGTAAATGAGCCCTACGGGGAAAGGGAAATAAAGGAAAGAAAGCACACAAATGTAAATTCTGTTCGCGTACAAGATGTTTGTCAAGCTGCGGACCTTCATGAGGCGGGAGGACCCTACGTGGCGGCAGAGCAGGTATGTGTTCACAATGGATAACGATGGGACAGCAGGACCTATTGCTACTGTAGATGAGCACCGGTGCCCTGCAGGACACGTCTTGCAGTGGGGGTGTCCCTACACAACGTGGTACTGCAACAGGTGGCGCCAGTGCCGCACGGTAGGGGACGCAAGGGACCTGATGAGGTGGTCATGTGAGAAGTGCGGCTACGACCTGTGCAAAAGGTGTCTTGGTGCACCAGTGAAGGAGGTGCAGATGCCTCCCCTTACGAAGCGCACTCTTCCGCACTTGACAATACCTGAGATCATGCAGCCTGATGCTACCCAGGTCACCCTCTGTGCTCCCGAAATGCCTTCGCCCACACGCAGTTCACTGACTGCATGGAGCAATGTAGGGCGCCCCCCTAGACGCAGGCAGAAGTCTTTCATGAACACCGTCCCCCTCGAGGTCCCTTACCGGCCCATGCGCTGCCGTCGTAAGAGCACCTTCACAGCAATCCGTAAGTCCCTAGCTTGTAACTATCCGGAAGTCCCTAACTTGTCTGAACAGAAACTGTACTATGATCCTGCAGTCAACAAGGTGCTGCAGAGCCAGACTAGCATGCGCAAAAGCCTGGCGAGCAGCGAGAGGGAGGATTTCGAAATGATCGAAGAAGAGTTTTTGTCGCAGGGAACGCTTCTGCGGTGCCAGTGTGTCATTGCAGGTATTTGGTGGGAGCGGGCATCCTGCGTGTGCTTCAGCGTTGTCGGCCATCGCGTGACGTCATGTGCTGGCGGCGAGCACGTGCTCGCGATAGACAGCAACCTGATGATTGGGCTAGCAATGACGCCCTCCCAGATCAGGCGCTACTCGGAGACTATAATTGAATGGAGCAGCGGAGAGATCTGGCTGCGTGAAGCGACCTTACCCAGCAAAGTGCTGGAGATCACGACGCGTGACGAGGAGAAGGAGAATATTGCACAAAAGCTGGCCGAGCTGTGCGACATAGACGACAGCAGTGTTGTTTGCGTGGTACCACCAAAGGTATCCCCGTACTGGGCATCAGGGCCGTCTATTGCAGGCTCGGAGAGGACGCCCTTCAACCAAGGCCTGTGGGCTACGAGGAGGCAGCACACGTCGTTCACATCTGTAGCCGCGGCTGCTGCACTGTGTCAGCGGCTGATGAAGGCATACGCCAACTTGCCGGGGATGCTGCTGGAAGCAATCCTGGATGTCCTCAGCATACCACCCACATCCTCTCCGCACAGGGTGCTCTTTGACATGACCGAACAGTTCTGGTTCCACTACAACCACATTTACCCAGAGTTGAAGAACCACGAGCGCAACCCCCGGCAGGGGCGGATGTTGTCTCTCTTCGTCACGTCTGTATGCAGCTTCAACGGGGCAGACATCGACAGCCTCGTGGGCTACACACAGCAGGACCCGAACGCCCTGAGTGTGGAAAGGAACACAAATGTACTGCTGTCCATCACAAATGTCGCGGAGAACTTCGATAGTGACAGCACTATGCTGCACCCTTTGCTGCGCATCATGGTACAGTACTCATGTCTCACAGACACGAACAATCGCATCTTGTACAGGTGTGGTGGCATGCAGAAGGCGTCATGTATGAACAGGTTCCTATCACTGCAGGCTGGGGATACACTACACTGGGTGGGCCCTACCTTGGCCACGCAGTCTGAAGAGTACGCAGATGGGCTTAAAACGGCAGGAGAAGTGTGTGTCATGTGGCGAATCGTAGACGTCCCTGAAGTGTGCCATGTGGGGAGGTGCAGGACACCGTCTGAAGATAAGATGGTGTTGATCCCTCCTTTGACACTGTTTGAGGTGGTGTCATGCCCCCAAGAAGTCAACCGGATGCATGTTATCACCATAAGATTCGTTAAGAATTTCCTAAAATCATTTAAGAGGCAGTTCATAGCTGATGCCAGCACTTCAGAGCTGCGGTTGCGAGAGCTGTTTGTAGGCCTTCAGCAGCCGCACACTACGCTTCACTGCTTCATCCTGTCCCGCACTGAGGAGCAAAAACTGCAGCCAGCATGCCTGTACTTCCGTACTGCGGCAGTGGCAAAGGAGGTCTTGTCATGCCGGGAGTGCCCCTACAAGGGGCACAGGCAGAAGGTAGTGCGGAACCTTGCCAAATGGATTGCAAACATTCTTGGAGGTGAACCGCGCACGGCAACCGAAAAGAACATGCTGCTTGGGTTGTTGGAGGTGTATGGCCGGGTGACACAGGACACCGTGAACCATCCTGCGGCGAGCGATGCTGCATTGGAACATTTCAAAAAGGCACTTCAGCATGCAGAGCTGGCGGTAGTAACTGCAGAGGCAGCTTTTCTGTTCATCAAAACGCACCCCTTAGAAGCAGCAGCTCAGCCTATGGGAGATGCACACTGGACAGACAGCATGGCTACTGTGAGGAAAGGTCTGCTAGTGGCCAGCATGCCCGCCGCCATGCAGGTCAAGTTGTACAAGTTGCAAGCCGGTCTTGTGAGGCATTGTCTGGAGCGCGTCCTGTTCCTTCTCGAACAAGGTAACGTGCTTCTCGAGGAGGGTGTTCTTATGGTTGTCAAGTTCATTGCCCAGCTTGGCGGCAGCCGCATCCGTGTGCCGTGCGAGCACACAACACAAGCAGAACATGAGATCAACTGGGCGGCTGTGTACGAACCCCGGACACAAATCCCACTGAAAGAACCCGGCATCGCCTTGCTCTGCGTGGCCGCAGCTGTTGCTGCCTTTAGACCGCCTAACATTGTTGCTTGCAAAGCGACATTTGCTGCTGCATGTGCTGCTGCTGTACTATCTGCAGTTGAGCAGCGCCCGTGGCAGTCACACGTTGCCCTCCTCCTCAAGCTTGCTGTGGACTTGACTTTCAAAGGCGACAAGGACCAGCTGCTGTCTGTGGTGACGAGCTTCCCTGAGCTGCAGCACTATGGTGTGATGCAGCAATGCTGGGCATTGCTGGACATGTCGAGCATCAACAAACCGCATGTCGCAAAAAGGACGCACGACGCTACGAATGCGCTGCTGGCAGACATCGGGTACACAATGCAGAACAGAAGCACAGCACTGCACTACAGCTGCAGAAGGGGCGATGTGCTTCTTACATCAATCCTGCTGCAGCATGGGAACATGGACGTGGAGGCCGTCGACGCACTTGGAGGGATGGCGCTGCATGCTGGGCTGACGTCTGTAGAGTGTGTCGGGAGGGAGACGGGCGAAGTGGTAGCAGATGAAAGGATTGTGCGCAGCAGGGTCAAGGAAGACATGTTCAGCCGGAAGTGCGGCGAAGAGCTGCTGAAACTGTTATGCACGAAACGGGTTGTTGAGCAAAGGGAAGGGGTGTGGTGTGAGACAGCGCTGCACAAGGCCTGCAGGGGAGGCATGACAAATACTGCAAAGATACTCATTGAGATGAAGGCCAACGTGGCAGTGCCCGACAAGCATGGGACCGTACCTCTGCATTATGCGGTGGCCCAGTCCTCCTTCTGCCTGCCTCAGAATATCCAGACATTAAGGGAACTCGCCGTCCCTGCGGCCATTGTGGCCTTCACGCCTGTTATGGGCACTCCTCTCCATGCAGCAGTCTGCGCTGCTTCAGTGCCTGCTGTTACGATGCTGTTGTCCTTGTCTGCGAACCCGAGATACGTATCGCACCTTCCGACACCACATGAAATGGCGAAGCAGGTGGCGAAAACCGACCCGGGGTGTTTAGATGCTATCCTCGCTCATTTGAGGCGGTAGGTGAAAGGACCCCCCCCGTTTTTTTTCTTTTTTAAAGCTGTCATTTTCGTGGCTGCATTTTAAGTGCATATTGTTGTTGCCACGCCGCACATGCGAACCACCAACCACAGAGAATGAACAGGGCTGGTATAATATGGAAGACCGGGGTGCAGAGCGCTGCAGATTTTGTAAAGGGAGTGAGTCCCGGTAAGCTATATGGTGCGGGGGTACAGGGGAAGTACGTGACAACACTGAAGGTAGAGGACTTTGGGTTGGAGGCGGATGAGTGGAAAAGGATTCGTTCATCAGAGACGGTAAGGAATGTGATACAGAACAAACTTGCTGAAAAAGGCGAAATGGAAGGTGTATGGGTGTGGCAGAAGGCCTCAGAAAATGAAGTCGTGGCTGCCATCGAGGCGACTCAAGACAGCGACAGTGTGCAGATCAGGGTTGTGAAAAATGAAACAAATAACATGTACGACGTTTCTGTGCCTTGCGGCAGTCTATCGTTGGCAGCTGGGACTGCTTTTCTGAATTCGGAGAAGCTGTCAAAACACTTCAAAGGCCCGGCTTTTTTCTTTTCTCTCGCAGTCTATGAAGCGTCACTTGAAGAGGATAAGCCTAGTATCCTCTACCAAATCGAAAGGGAAGGCACGTGTAAGTATACTTCCAAAGTACGTCTATCCGAGTCTTCCCTGAAGTGGCTAGCAAGGTATTTTACACGGAATTTTAACCAATTTTTTTATTTTTTTTTTTTGACAGCGCCAAAAGTGAAAAAAAGAAAAGGTGGAACAAAGCCAAGAACCCGAAAACAAAGGAAGGAGTACCCAAAGACGCAGAAGCAACAAAGAGTGAGGCAGAAGTTCCCGAGAGTCAGGTTACCGAAGCTAAAGAAGCCGTGAAAGCACCCGAGGCAACTGCGAGTTCAGCATAAGGAGGATATTAAAAAACACTTTTTATTCACTCCCCCTTTTTTTTTTCTGTTGGTGTATGTACTTCCCCTGTCTTTTAGGGGTTACTGAGGTAGCGTAGCTTCCTTTCTGCTGAACCAGATAAAAAAGTAAAAACAAAGGACAACAGAGAACCCCCCTTTGCTTGGGGCACAACGAAACAGAAATATATCACCTTCGCCTTTTTTTTTTTACTTCCAAGGATTTTATACGCCAGGAGGGGGGAAAAGAAAAGAGATGAAAAAGAACAGACTGCAAGTTGCCAAGGAAACTAAACCTAGAAAGAAAACAGCACTAGCACCGAAGGTAGACATGAAAGCTGCTGTTGCGAAGGAGGACGGTGAAGCTGGGAGCTTGCCTGCGAAGAAATATTTATTCGTTCTCCGCCACGGTGAACGGGTGGACCACAAAGATCCTGAGGGGTGGCGGGGCGTCACCGAGAACAAATGGGACCCTCCTTTAACGACAGAAGGCCGTCGGCAAGCGAGCCTAGCAGGGGCCAAGATCTATAGGGAATGCAAAAGGCTTAACGCAGTCATGCCCACATGCGTGTATTCCTCACCTTTACTTCGAACAGTGGAAACAGCACATGAGGTTGTGCAGGCGATGGGCCTGAATGAGATCAATGTTGAGGCTGGCATTGCGGAGCAAATGTCCCGTAGCTGGTTCCTTTCGTGGTGTCTTCCGCATTCCGACGGCTCCTGGGGCGGTCCTGACAAAGGGGCAAAGCCACATGGGTACGTTTCGCACGATGTACATCCTGATGCGAAGTTGACCCCAGCACACTGGTACCGCAACTTTGCCTCTCATTCGCCCCTGGTGAATTCCCACTACAAGCCTGTCTATGGCATCGATCGTCTTCGCGTAACGTGGGATGCTCCGGAGTCCTACCGCTTCATCGATACCCGCGTCGCCAACACAGTTTCCACGCTACTCGAGGGACATGGATCTGTCGTCCTTGTCACCCACGCAGGGATCTGCAACACTGTTTACCGCTCTTTTATTTCCCCTACCTTCCGCCACAAGAACTTTTACACTTCTTTGAACGTTTTCGCTCCCCCCGAAGACGATGCCCCATGGCGCTGCCTCATGAAAGGCGACGCATCCCACCTCGATAGTTGAGGCAGTCACATGTCCCAACAGGCGACTCTATCCTGAGCCAATGGGACTTTTCTTTTTTTGTGGTCGAAAAGTACTCCCTAAACCTGCTGGAGCCATTGAAGGGTGCCTCTCGCCTGAAGAGGTCAGCACCCGGAGGAGTCGCGAGATTTGACCGAAATTAGTACTGACCATACCCCTTCTCCTTTTTAGAGCATGCGGCTTTCGTCTCTGGGAGTTTGCATGTTAATTTGAGTTTTTTTCGTAGTTGTGATGATAGTGCACTTCTTTACCCTCATCAGTGCTTGTAAATGTCATCTTGTTTGAGATGCGGCTGCCCTAGTTCAGGGCAGGTAGTTTGCAAGCTGTGCGAAGCATGTGCTTCCTGTTCGAAGACTCTCACCCCTCAAGAAATCTCGTTCAGAACATGGTTGTGTAATGCGTGCTATAACAAGCGGAACGGGCTGTGCACGGACTGCAGCACTGCTCTGACACCCCCCGAGCTGCAGTACGGGTCGGGAATGTGCAACAAGTGCTACGACAAGGCCAACTTGAAAAAAACGAAAAAACAAACGGCAGCGTGCGCTAGCTGTAAGAACACGCTGACTGCAAAGGAAGAGTCCTTTAAGACCGGCCTCTGCGACCTTTGCTTTGATAAGCTATCGAAGCATGTCCCGGGGCTGCCTGACAGCTGCTCAAAATGCGACACTCAGTTCACAAAGAGTGATGACACGAAACACACGCTACGCGGCTTATGCAACAGTTGCTCAGACAGTGCCTTGCACACCGTCCTCCCCCGTCCTGCACCAACCACGATCACCGTTGATGCTCTTGTGTACTACCTAGAAACAGGCTTGATGCCGCATGGTTGCAGGATTGGAAACATCTACGGTAGGTTCCAAGCCTACCCATCGAACTGGGATGCAAGCAACGTGAGCAAAGGGTGCATCCTGCCGATCGACAGGCCTACCACCTTCGTGCTCGGCCCTGATGGGATCGAGGCCCTCATCGGGAAGAGAGGCTTCGACATGTTGATGGCTGTCGGCCTCACGAAGAAGCACGTCACATCCGTTGTCCAGCGCAACAAGAAGTACGGTCTAGTGCTGTTTGAGGCGCAGCATGACGTGCAGCCTGTTCCCGCTGACTGGTGCGGTCTCGAGGCCATCGTCCAGACGCACTACCCTTTCGTGTGGAAGTACTTACAACAAACATTCCCGCTCCTCAAGCGCCTGTCGTACAAACAGCTATTGCAGACAGGGAAGAACACCACCGAGAAGTGGCGTGCCCTTGGATGCTCCCCGACAGTTGCATTTCTCAGAAGCGATCACACCGCCTTGGACGCGAGGATCTGGCTTGCCAGCGAGCTGTTCTGCTGCGAGCCGTACTCGGGCGACGGGTGGACCTACACAGACAATGGGGAACGCGGGGTGAGGGAGTACTTCTCATCTAACATCAGCTTGAAGCAGATTAAAAGCTGGGGGTTTGTGGACATACCGGTGGAGCTGACTGCAAACAAGATGTACCCAGTCCCTACCTCGTGGGACACGAAGCTGTCTGGAAACTTGAATCTGCCTCTTGTATCTAATGATGAATTGCAGAAGATAGTAGCGAGGGTGCGGGAGACCATCCCGAACGCCAAAGTGACGAAGGTGCAAAGGGTGCAGAACGAGCTCCTGTACCAGAAGTACGCACACGAGAAGGAACAACTGAAGCAGTGGCATGGAAAGGAGCCAAAGGAGATATTCTTATTCCACGGCACGTCAGGTGCATCGCCTGACTTGGTGTACAACTCGGAGGCAGGCTTCGACATGCGGTTCTGCACGTCTGGCATGTGGGGGGTTGCTACCTACTTCGCCATGAACGCCTCCTACTCGCAGGGGTACTCCTTCAACAACGGTGGAACACTGCAGATGTTCTTGGCCTCCGTCCTCGTGGGCGACGCTTACGACACGCCCTCCGACGGCACCATTCGCATGCCGCCCGTCAAGACAACTTCCAGCAAGGGTGTTGTTCGGTACGACTCTGTCACCGGTGTGACAGGCGGGAGCCGCGTGTACATGCTTTACTGCAACGGGAGGGCCTACCCTGGGTACCTCATATCTTACACTTGCTAGTGTACTGTGACATTCTTCATATTTTCTAAAGGCTTTTCTTCCCCCCCGAAAACACGTTTGTGGTCCAAAACGCAGTTTGTCCAGAAGGGTGTACTTGCAGTGGCGGGGATGTTACGTTCGGGTTATGCACTCTAGTGTCCTGTCAGAACACGTAACCCAGAGGCCAGTCCTCTGTTTTGTTTATCTCTTCAAAGGTTCTGCAAGTCTCATATAAGAAGGAAGCCCACTGACAACAGCGAACAACTAGCCTATGTGGCCAATGTGTTGACAAAACTTCCCCTTTTTTTTGTTCCCCTTTCTACTTTTTCCACACAACGTCACTAGCACACCGCGAACCTCACACCACAAGGCAGTCTTCAAGTGGTTGTCTTTTATTTTGAGTTTATTCTTTTGAATGGTACTCTCCGCCTGCTAGTAGGAGCCATTGAAGAGCACCTGGAGGTGTGCGAGAGTGCGGTGTTTGCTTTATGTTTCTTCGTTGTTTTACTCGTCATTGATTCGCATCTTAAAACAGGTCATGCTGCGTGGAGCGGTGAGAAGGTGGTGCAGCGTACAAGCGCTGCGTGACGTGGCGGGACGGGGTGTGGAAGGAGCGATGAGAAACGCAGAGTCGTTGGTTCCGCCGGTTCCCCCTGTGGACGAGGAGTGGGGTTGGAAGGTAGGAAACATTCCAGGGTCGGACTATGTTACGGTAGAAAGAGACACAAAGGAGTATGCTGTGAACGTTTTAGGGTCGCTGGCCTTCACTGACGACACGCTGCACGGTGGTGTGTGCTCCGAGATATTCCCCTTCACAGTGCTGGTGACCACCAGAAAGGGCTGCATCCGCTTCGAGTGCCTCTCCCTCGAGTGCAACCTCCGCATCGTCACCGCAACAACATTCACGCAAAACATCCAGCGTGCCTTCGACGTGTCCAGCCCTGGCCACTACCACCTGAATACTCTCTACAAGGTGCCCTGCTGGGATGACCAGAGCAACGAACTCATTATCGGTTTTCAAAATTACCTCATAGAAGTAGGTATCACTCCCCATTTTCTCGAGTACCTCTCTTCCCTTCTTCAACACAAAGAGCTCATGGAGTACCCTGCGTGGTGGGCTGGCGTCGAAGCCTTCCTCGACGAGCGCTCTGAAGTTAAGCTGATAGACTCGTAGCATGCGTGCGCTGTGCGATCCTCTCTATCTGGCATCACAGGTGGGTTGGCAATATGACGTCTGTGCCCCTCTCGAATGGCGGAGTGTGGCAGTCTCTTGGGCTTCCCGACATGTCAGCCACAGCGTACTCACACCTCACAACAGGGAGGAGCACTTTCACAAACCCCAATGTGAAGGAGCTCAAAAGGAGTGCGACATCGAAGCAGCGCCCAGAGTTCCCTACGTTCTCCACAGGTGACACTCTCGGCGACCACGATAAAGTGTACTCCCCACCACCCGATGAAGGCGACCCAGCTCGCCTGAGGTCTGCATGGCTGAGCCCTACAGGACTGGCAAGGGCGTATGAGACGGCAACATCTCCGCGGGGCAGAGCGCCTGACACACCGACGGCACGACCCGCACCTCCGTTGTCCTTGTCGCCTCGAAGGGAGTACGCTGCTATAGAAGACCTATCCATGCACGCACCACCACAGGAAACACCCTTACGAGAGATCAAGAGGGGCATCGATGTTTCCGAGCTTGTCGACGCCATACGTCGTGTGATCTTCAACTTGAAGTCCCTCCACAACAACGAAGACCTGCCAGGCTGGAAGACCATGCCCATCCAGGATAGGAAGTGGCGTGCTTCGGTGGAGACCATGCGTGTCCCTCTTAGGGATACTGCGCTTTCCGTCGAAGCGGCCATTGACCCACTTTATAAACTACCTTCGTTGAAAGATAAAACCCTGCTGAGGGCGGATGACGCAATATGGCCGTTGGTGTTTCTGCTGCAGACTATATCACACCTGAGAGACACTGTGGCGGGGGCTGCCTGTTTGCTCCCGAATTTCTTCGGAGCAAAGGATTTTGATAAGTACACCGCCGATGTGGCGTGGTGCCAGAATAGCGTGCTGTTCAGCAGCAAGATGGTGATGGACCTGGTGAAGCCTGCTGTGAACGATGAGACGGCATCGACGTCAAAGTTTAAACCGCTGGAACTGAACACGACGGACAAGAGGGACTTGTCGGTGTCGTGCTTGGCGGAGCTGGTGCCCAGCTCGTCGAGCAGACGGTTTTGGATATCTTCATTTGGCGCGACGATCTTGGAGGTAGGCTTCAACACCTTTGAGAAGGCGATAAGGAAGCAGGTCTCGGAGCTGACTCCGGGGGTTATGAAAGCAATATCAGAGGGCGTCACGAAGACCTTAAGCAGCAAGAGCGGACATGTGAGCCTATGCTCCTTCTCGTGCTTGTTCGGCAGCTTGTCCCTGACAGATGCCCTTGACACCTTGGGCGTCGTAGGCGTATCGAATGTAACGTACAGCTCGCTCGTCACACCGCTCATGTACCACAACCCTCCTCAATCGCGATACAGGACGAAGAAGCCCATTACTGAGGAGCAAGCGAAGTACGCAGACAGCGTGGCGAAAGATTTAATGAGCCGCGCCACTGGGGGGATTAAGGAGACATGTCTCAACTGCGTGAACCTCGAGGCAAGGCTAGTTGAGTTCGAAGAAGAGCTCAGCAGGAGGCACACGCCGCAAAAAAGCAGAAACAGCGCCACCACGAGAAAAGCCTCGATTTCATACCCCCTGGAGGCCTTCTACATGGACGAGGAGCAGTCTCACTCACCCAAGGTCATCTCCACCATCGGCAGAACCCCTCATCAGAAATCTTCGGTCGACCTTTCAATGTACTTGAAACAGCCGCCTGTTCCCATCGCCGCACCCCCCTCGCCGCCAAGCAACGAGCGGACCTTCGACGCCTGGCTGAAGGCGAATCTTCAGTAATAGAAAACTTTATTGTTCTTGTTCAGCTTTTTTTTTGAAAACTTGTTGGTCCAATTTTACGATTAGTATTTTTTTTTTGAGAATCCTTCAGGTGTTAAATGAAAGAATACCTTCCAGCTGCGTGTTTCACGGCGGGGGCGCTGTATTTTTTGATGCAGTGGTGCGAGAAGAAGGGGAAGGTATTCAGGGTGTTGGTGACAGGGTTCACGGACTGGCACGAGGTAGAGGGGGATATATTCAAGTGCGAGAAGAACCCGAGCGGGAGGGTTGTGATTGGGGGCAAGCTAGACGAGATGCTGAGGGAGAAGGGGAAGGGTGTTGAGTGGCATTTCTTGAGGCTTCCGGTTGTGTGGGGGACAGCGAAGGTGATTGACTACGCAGCGTACGATGTGGTGATCAACATAGGGCTGAACAGTGGAGCGGCGGACGACATCATCACCCTCGAAGATGGTGCCTTCAATGGAAGACGGGGGGCGGATGCTGTAGGGCATGCTATCTCCGAGCCGTTGGACCACCACGGCTGCGCGTCGCTGTCTATCCCAGCACTGTCCAGTATCGTGCGATCGTTGCACAACACCAAGGTTGCACCCTTCTCCATCGCCACTACTGCACACAGGCCATCTAACTCCTACATCTGTAACGAGACTCATTGGAACACCCTCTCCGCAGTCCAGCAAGGTCACATAGCTGCGGGATACTTCGTTCACATCCCAGACGTAAAAGTTTCCGATCTGAGCAGTGCACTCTGCACACTCATTCTTACCCTTGTTGCGAAGTCCAAACCTCTTCAATAGCCACCTTCCTTGCCACACCCTCGGCCTCTTGTTTGATATGTACAACACCTATTCCCTTTGCAGACCGTTTTAGCCCAAAATGCAAAAAAGAAAAGAAAAGCAAAAAAGAAAAAAAAGAAAGAAATAAAACAAACCCTTTCCTTTTATTTTAAGACTCCTCAAGACTCGTAGTAGCCGCTTAGCATGATGACGCCTTCGTTGAGGGTAGTATGTGGGAGTTAAGGAGAGCGTTTAAATCTCCTTTCGATGCATCACAGCGTGCTTCTGTTTTTTTAAGTTCTTTTAGTATTAGTATCCTGTTCACCAGCATTCAGGTCTTAAGATGAAGTGTGCTGTTCTTGTTTTCTTGCTGTCCGTCGGTGTGTGCCATGGGTACCTCCGTACCTCGGCCGCCGACCTTGCGAAGAACCCCAACTACAGCTTCGGTGACTACGTGGAAGAGTACGGGAAGAAGTACGAGGCTGACGAGTACCTAAGGAGGAAGGTCATCTTTGAGACCAACCTTAGGTGGATCAGGACACACAACGCCGACCCTACCTCTACCAGCGTTGCTGGACTGAACCAGTTCGCTGACATGACCCAGAAAGAGTTCAAGCACAGCATGGCTGGTCTTGACAAGGAGAGAGTTTTCAACCAGCACCACAAGGCCCTCAAGACTGGTGCCGCCATGCACTCCACCGACCTTCCGACCTCTGTCGACTGGAGGACCCACAGCCCCCCTGTGGTGACCCCCGTCAAGAACCAGGGTGGCTGTGGTTCGTGCTGGGCTTTCTCCGCCACTGAGACCGTCGAGTCGGCTGTTGCCCTCGCCACCGGCAAGCTCCTTGTTCTGTCCCCTCAGCAGCTTGTGAGCTGTGCACCCAACCCCAACGAGTGCGGTGGCACTGGCGGCTGTGCCGGTAGCACCCAGCCCATTGCCTTCAACTACACCATCAACGCGGGTGGTCTGTCCAACGAGACTTCTTACCCGTACGCTGGTGTGACTGGCACCTGCGAGAAGAACAAGATCCACCCCACTGCCACCATCACCGGCCAGGTGGACCTTAAGCCCAACGACGAGAACGCTCTCGCCACCGCTGTTGCTAACGTGGGGCCCGTTGCCATCTCTGTCGATGCTGGTGGTATCGGCTGGCAGCTGTACGAGGGCGGTGTCCTCAGCAAGAACTGCGGTGCGGACATCGACCACGCTGTGCAGATTGTGGGGTTCGGTGTTGATGACACCACCAACTACTGGATTGTGAGGAACTCTTGGGGTGCCTCGTGGGGCGAGAAGGGGTACATCCGCATCCTCCGCCACGCTGACGGCAATGCTCCCTGTGCCACCGACAACAGCCCCCAGGACGGCTTCGGCTGCAAGGGTGGCCCCTCCACCATCCAGGTCTGTGGCCTGTGCGGTATCCTGTCCTGCTCCTCGTACCCCACCGGTGCCAAGCTCGTTTAAGCTTTAAAGGGAACGCACCAAACATACCAGCGTTTTGTGTGGTGAGGGCACATGGCACCCGTGTGTGACATGTGGGTCGTGTGAGGGCTGCGTCATTTTTTTTGTTGTTTTACGTAATACCTTTTTCTTTCTTTTCCTCTTTCCAACCGCCTCCCCTTTCTGTCGTTTCCCCCTTTTTTCCTTTTGACGCACGAAAAAGCCCGTGCACGACCGCTTCCCCTCTATGTCTATGTGTTTCAGTTTTTAGCTTAAATTGCAGCCTTTCACCACATCAAAGGAATGCCGGGAACAGAAGATAAGATGGAACCACCACCAGTCCCGGTGATGAGCACCAGGAGGGGCCCACGCGTTGTTGTGTATTTTGCAAGCTTTCTAGTAGGGCTGAACGCGTCGATGGTGCTGTTGGTTATGCGGTATGGGGTGGTGAACAGTGTGGCGGTAGTAGCAGTGTTGTACGTGCTCTTCAGGGTGGCATGGAGGATGCCGTCATCGCCGAAGAAACTGAAAGACGCAGAAGACGCTCTTCTGAGGTCCATTGACGGGGTCATCTACAAGCAACACGAGGTACAGGCGAACGATGTTACCATCAACTGCGTGCACTTCGTTTCTGAAACTTCCTCCTCCGAGCCTAAGAAGGTCCTCGTCATGCTGCACGGTCTGGGCGCCGGGCTCGGTGTGTGGGCCAAGAACATCCCCGGGCTCACAGACAAGTACGACATCTGGTGCCTCGACCTGCTTGGTTTCGGCCGGTCATCCTCACCATCCTTCTCAGGCTACACGCAGGATGCGGCACTTCAATGGTGGACCAATGCCATCCACGCGTGGCGTGAGGCCACCATTCCAAACACCCCTATCGACCTTCTGGGCCACTCCCTTGGAGGATTCATCGCAACGGCCTATGCTTTGCAGCACAAGGTAGAGACCCTGATGCTCGCAGCGCCTGTTGGGATCAGCCCCATCGTCCACAGGATTAAAGGGTTTCCAATGTCGGTGCAGATGTCTTTCAGATTGGTGCATTTCTTGGGGTTGACACGAACAAAGATGGCAAGGTTCTTGGGCCCCGCAGCGGCAGTGGTCATCAAGAGGATTTTAACAAAGCGGGCTACGTGGTATGGGTACACGACGCCGGAGCTGCAGGAGTACGTGTTTCACTTGCAGTGTGCGCAGATCACAGGGGAGGACGCGTTCCTGGCGACGGTGAACCCTGCTGTGGGGTGGAAGGAGCCGCTTATGAGGCGTATGAAGGATATCAACGCTGAGAAGCTTATCTTGGTGTATGGTGAGCGCGACTTCATTGAAGCAGCTTCGGGTCACGAGGTCGTGAAACATGCTACCGTCCCCACCAACCTAACTGTGCTGGACGGCATGGGACACCACATGTACTCCACAGCACCCTCCGTTTTCAATGCTCTGATCACTGCGACAGTGTGATTTTTGTCTTGTTGATGCGAGATTTCGTAAGGCATACCTGAGAGTATGCTATACTTGCCTTTCTAACTTTTATTAAAAAAAAACTTTGAGACAAGAAAAAGAAAAGAAAATGGGACGGACGATTCAACACACAAAATTTTGCCCATAAAGGGTGGTATTTGGCTGTTTTGCATTTTTTTGACACAAGAAAACGCAACTCTTTTTCCCACGACCTTTTTTTTTTTCTCTTTTTTTTTTTTTTTTTTTTTTATTCTTTTTTTTTTTTTTTTTTAGCCTTTTCAAGAAGAGAACGAAAAGCTAAAGTAAAAGAAGACGCAAAAGGGGGACAGTAACTTTAAATGGTTCCCTTTTTTTTTTCTTAGCCCGATTTTTTGTCGGGGGAAAAAAGAAAAAGAGAACGAAAAAAAAAGAACGAGGATATGGTGGTTAGTCAGCAAACGGTTGCACGAATTAAAATAACAACACGTAAATACTGTAAAAGTGAAGACGCATTGTTTGAGATTTTTTCTCTTTTCTTCTTTTTTTTTTCCAAAAGAACATGGTTTTTTTTTTGTCCCTTTCCCTTCTTCTTTTCTTTTTTTTTCCTTCTTCTTAACTAGCCACCTCTTACTGACCAACCTATTCTCTCCCCTTTTTGTGTTTTTTTCGTAGCACAGTCAAAAGATATTCTTCTATTTCCATCTAAACAAGTAAGTAATCTGCTACGACAGCGAAAGAGAAAGAAAAATGTTGAAAGCAAGAGGAAAGAAAGGCGGCAGGGGTGTGAAGGTGTTGAAGCAACTGATGGCAACACACAAGAAAGTATGGCCACTTGTCCCAAAAAAAGAAAAAGAAGAAACGATACCACACCACACAAAAAGACGGAAGAGGAATATGACGCCATCATAGCCACGCTACAGAGCCACATCACGAATTACGTAGGCCTGGAGAAAACACCGACGCTGACGGAGGACAGGTTGCATTTCCTCGAAGCGAAGGTGGGGAACCTGAAGCACGTCATGACTGCTGAGGCAGTGTCGCGTGCTTTGTTTCCGTTCGTCGCGCTGCGCTTGTCGGGGCAGCTTGTCGCCAATCTCATCTACAAGCTGCATCACTTGCTGTCTGTCATGCACGCGGAGAACTACCTTCGCATCTACGCTGAGATCGCGCACAACCTCGGATGCAACCTTGCTGACGTTGTTATCGTTGAGAAGCTCCTCGTCAAGAAGTGGTACTCCATGCAGCCCGACATGTACGGCAGCAGTTCAGACCTCGAGAGTGAGGCGAAGCTCCCGTACCCCCCTCTTGTGTTGCTTGTCGTCTTCATTTTCACAACGCCACTTACGACGCTGAACTTTGTGTTTCATGCACAGCTCGAAGCTAATGCCTCCTACGGCAACCCCCCCACCTTTGGCAGGATGGTCTTCTCTGCACTCGGGCAGCCCGACTGGCCCGTCCTCGTCAACTGGGTCGGCAGTCTTTCCGTCATCTTAGCACTTCCCATCTGGTTCCCCGCCATCACCCACCCCCTTTCCGTGGAGCTTCCTCTCGATATATCCCAAGACAAGGCATGTGTTGCCTTCACCATTGTCATCGGCGCTTATCACGACGCGGAGGCGGAGGCCGAGGAGGCGGAGCTTCGGCAGCAAGCTCTTCAGGAAGCGATGCGCCCTACAAAGGGTAAAAAGAAAGCAAAACCGAAGGTGCAGATGCGCACACCCCCCAACGACAGTAGGTACAACGACGGCACACGGTTGTGGAAACTAAACATCGATTCCACCACTCCCGTCTACGACATAAGCAACCTCATAGCACCGCAACCCACGAAGCCCAGGCAACGCGAGCTGCACGGCATCACGAAGCTTGGAGGCGCTGCCAGAGGTGTGGCAAAGGTCGCAACGGCAAAGCAAAACACGGTCTGCTTCTTTCCCCCGTTTGGAATGTATCAGAAGACGAAGGCTGAAGAAGACCCCAACAAGAGTAACAGGTTGACAGTCAACAATCGGGCAACTACTCCAGCCAAGAAGTCGGATAAGGAACAGACAGACGATGCAATCGAATACTCGGGCTGCATCTTCAACACAGATATTTGGGACGATTTGAAAATGACAGCAACGTCAGTGCACGAAGAGGAAGAGGAAGAAGATGATGACCTGAGCATTAGCAGGTCATCACGCGCAACGAGTATGAAGAAAAGTTTGAAAAGCATGCAAACATCTTCTGTGGGAAGCTTGAAGTCCTTCATGAGCGAAGACCCTGTGCAGGTGAGGAAGCACAAGATGATGAAGGAGATATCGGTCGACGACGAGAAGCTGTTTGCATCTGTGATCCGAACAGTCTACAACTACGTCGAGACATGTGAAGATACAAGCAACAGGCTGCATGCGAGGCTGCATCAAAAGCTACGCGAGCCTTTCGTGTGCACGAGGCACATCTACGAACAGCTGAAGTACTTCTGCGTAGAAGACAGAATGATCATTTGCGAGCAGTGCACGCGGGAGCGTTATGCCGGGAAACAACTTATCGCCCTCCCTGCACACTGTTCTGTCGAGTCAACCCGTCTCAGTAGAAAAGAGGAAGAGCTCAAGGTCCTCGTCCGTGCGGCACAGGACCTCGCGAAGACAGTGCCCTTAGACAAGAACGAGCTGCACCGCCACGTCGACGACGAGATCGACTCTCTGGTGGCTGCTTTGAACGAGAGGCGGAATTATCTCCACAACGATATCGATTGCAGGCGGCAGACGGAGGCTCAGGCCATCGAAAAAGAGCTTCTACACTGCACTGAGGAGAAGAAGACCCTTGACGTGGCGATGCTCGTCCTAGAGGGCATCTCAAGAGGTGACCCGAACATCGTCTCTAGCATCAACCCCTTAGGTGCTGTCTTGCGGCAGGAGGTGACCTATGATGAGTTCTGGGAGGCTGCAAACATACGCTTACACCGCCCGATGGGGATTGCCACAGGGCTGAGGCTGCTTCTACCTGTTGAGGAGTTGATGAAGAGCGCAGAGAGGCTTGACTGGTCGGTGCCTAAGCAGTACCTCTCCTCTCGGGTGTATCCGCCTCCTGGGTCCTCTTGCCCTACACTGCCTTCGAAGCCAGAGAGCACCGTCAGCACGGTCATCAACACAGGGAAGAGATCTGCGAGGATGAACTTTGCCAAAGGCTCGCCTGCAGTGTGGGCTCGGGATAAGCACAAGACGTACCTGTCGTCGTTGCAAGAGGTGGCAACGAGTAGGGAGCTTGCTAACAGCTTCGAATGCATGTGGGGCCTTGTGCACAGTTTGGAGTGGCGTACGACTCTCAAGAAGCTCTTCGCAAAGTACGCGAAGTTCATCCGCATCATGGCGAAGTCACGAGATGCTGACCCGAGGTACAATGACTTCTTCAGCGACTACAAGGCGGCACTGCAGGATGCTGTGATCTACCACATTGCGGAGGGCAAGTACAAGTCACACCTTGCTGACAGGGTCGACACCCCCGAACAGGTTGCCGCCCAGCTGCTGATCCTCCCCCAGCCCGAGAGGGACAGGCTCGTCACCGTCGACACGATGGAAGCCTCTAGCAACATAAAGGAGTTCATTAGTTTTGTGGTTCATTATCATGAACTTTACGAGTGAATGCGTGCTTTAACTTAGACTACCGGTTTTGAGTAAAAGTATAAGAATGCAGGTTTACAATTTCACTTACAACAGGTGCAGTAATGAGGCGTCGGTATGTTGCTGCAATGTTGGGAGCAGCAAGCGGGTGCTTCCCGTCGGTGTGCCCGTGCTTGGGGCTTGGAGCTCGATGTAAGCGACGAAGCTTGCGTAGATACGTTCGGTTTTCGTTCGGGTGATATTTTGGAATATGCAAACGGCGATTGTAAAGGAAGACGATGCGAGATTGTCGGAGTGCACGGCGGTCGGCTTTACCGATATGAGCAGCAGCGCAGGAAGGGCTTGTTCGCGTTTCGTGGTAAAATCCCACTCACAGATCACTACGCTGCACAGCTTCACTCTAAAGAAAATCAGCGGGTGGTTGATCCCGCAAACCGCGCAACCTAACTGGCTGACATCTGTCGAAAACGCAAGCGCGCCTGTGAATGTTACGCCTTCTCTGGACGTTGAGGTTGAGAGTTATGTAGACACGATCCCCGGACGCCCCAGCGACGCAATGCACCCCAACCGGATTTCCTTCTCTCTTAAAAACCTGGATTTCAAAAACGAAACCGTTTTCCTCAAATCGTCGTCCCTGATAGCGATGCAAAGCGTTTTGGGGACCTCTCTCACCGCGGAAGACACGGTTTTCCTCTCTTCTGCGGACGCGCAAAAACTGCGCGGTACGCGGAGGACGGAAGCGGGAGAAAGCTTGCCGAGGTTCAAATCGGCACTTTCAAAGGAGAAACCTTCGAGCTGAAGGCAGTCCTTCAAGGCCAGCAGATCTCATCAGATATCAAAAACACCTTCGACACAGTCGGCGAGCTCACCGTTTATGTCGAAGTAACATACACCAACACCTTGTTCATGAAGTACGACCTGACCGGCTTGTCGCCCAGCGGAACAGATATCTTCGACATGCGAGTGGGTCTGCCGTTCGTGGATTCAGATGATACCATCGCGAACTTCTCGATGAGTTATGTTGAGAAGAACGCCGATCCCGCTGTTATCCCGCCCGCTCCTATGGCGTACCCAGCAAGCATTCTTTCCGCAATGAGGAGCGGTGCGATGTTCGCGTCCCTGCGGAAATCCGTACCGCGGGCAGCTGCAACCGTTCCTCCGTTCGAAAAACTACGCGCAAGTCGCAGAAATGTACAACCCGAACCCTGATTCATACCTTCCTTACCAGTACCCGGTCCCAGGGTTGGCCAGGGTTCGTTCGTATTCGTCGCCGTGGGGTGCTGTAGAGGCCTTCGTTTCGTCGCAGTTTTCCTACGGAAGCCTCCTTGCATCCACAGCATTCCACCGTCTTATCGGGTTCTGGCTTGGCGACGGGCCCATCTCGCTTGGGGGCTTCGGGTCATGGAGCAACCTCGGGGGTATTACGAGATTCTCCCTCATGGAGAGGGAGTCCGAGATGCGCGTCAGGATCTCACATTCATCGGAACCTGATTTCGTGGTCGACGGTCCGCTGGAAGACTACTCCACCAACTACTACCAAGCTGTGATGCGGACGGACGAGCACACCGGGCACGCCGTGTTCAACCTGCAACCCGGGTACAACATCACATAGAACCTCACGCATTCTGTACACCTCGATGGGGAAGCATCATCGTGCAACAGGACGTATTCATGCTTGGTGATGATCCGGAATGAGACCATCGTGGCCAACATGCTGCGCGGGAGGCATACTGGGCCCGCTGACGTCGCTGCAATGAGCGGTGTTTGTTCGAAGACGATCTAGAACCCGGCGTCACGCTGAAGGGCTTGCAAGACAGCATCCGAAAAGGTTTGGTGTCACTGGCATTGCCAGCAAAAAAGTACCCCGATGCACCGTACGGCGAGCTGTCGGGGTCGTCACGCTGAAGGGGTCGTCTTCGAGACGATGGAAGCATCTAGCAACATAAAGGAGTTCATTAGTTTTGTGGTTCATTATCATGAACTTTACGAGTGAATGCGTGCTTTAACTTAGACTACCGGTTTTGAGTAAAAAGAATAAGAATGCAGGTTTACAATTTCACTTACAACAGGTGCAGTAATGAGGCGTCGGTATGTTGCTGCAATGTTGGGAACAGCAAGCGGGTGCTGCTTCAAGGCGATGGAGCAGAAGTGTCACGCCGAGAATATCGTACCCCTACCGCTGACGCAGGAGGTAGCACCGGTGAAGGTGAGCGTTCGGAATAGTTTGAAGGGAGTTGTGCATATGATGCGAGTTGTGTTCCGAGGAGCATACTTGGTGTACTATGTGTTCGTCCCATTGTTGTGGGCTGCGTTGCTGCACACCATCTCCGAGCGGATGGTCAGCAAGAGCACGCTGCACCTGCTGATCCTCCAGATGTTTAAGACTTCAGGCCCGTGCTTTTTGAAGTTGGGCCAGTGGGCGGCGACGCGGCCTGACCTTTTTGGGAAGGACTTCTGTGTTGTCGTGGGAAACCTGCACACCGACGCCCCAACACACTCATGGGCAAACACCAAGAAGCGGATCGAAGAGTCATTTGGATCGGACGAAATGTTTGAATACATTGATGAGAAACCTCTGCACTCCGGGTGCATCGCACAAGTGCACAAAGCAAAGCTACGCGGTAGCAACCAGGAGCTGGTGGTGAAGGTGATGCATCCCGATGTAGAGGAGTCGGTGGATATCGACCTGTCCCTCCTGGGCATGGGGGCACGGGCGTTTGCAGCAGTGCTACCAGGTAGCCAGTGGCTGTCACTGGTGGAGTCCTGTGATGAATTCACTAACCTGATGAGGAGCCAGCTTGACTTCAAACTGGAAGCCAGCAATCTTCAGAGATTCGTGCGTGCCTTCAAAGACGTTGGAAACGTGCACTTCCCTGTGCCGATCGCACCTTACGTCTCGTACAGTGTGCTGACGGAGACATTCGAAGAGGGCTGCTCCCTGACGGAGTACCAGCAGGACGACGTGAGCCAGGTCGACAAGCAGAAGATCGCCACCATAGGGTGCCATGCCTTTTTTAAAATGGTGTTCGACGATAATTTATTCCACGCAGACCTGCACCCTGGGAACATATTGGTGTGCAAAAAAAAAAAAAAAAAAAAAAAGAGAAACAACAAACCATGTTCAGGTGAACAAGAAGAACGGGATCTTCTCGCTAACGTTCCTTGACGCGGGGTTGGTGTCGACGCTGAACAAGACGGATCAGAAGAACTTCATGGAGCTGTTTGCTGCGGTGTGCAGCGGGGAAGGGAGGCTGGCGGGGGATCTGATTCTGAAGGGCGCGAAATACGACAGCTGCATAGACCCGGAGGCTTTCAAGAACGGGATGCAGGACATCATCAGCAACGTGAACACCAGCCTGCGAAGGTCGTTCTGCTTGGCTGACGTTCACATCGGCGAGCTTCTCTTCGACACTATGGACGTTGTACGGAACAACCAAGTGAAGCTCGATCCGGCCTTCACCACCCTTGTGCTGTCCATCGCCCTCTTGGAGGGCATCGGGAGGTCTCTGTGGCCTGAGCTCAACCTCTTTAAAGTATCCATTCCCTACATTCTACCACATGTTGAGGTATGACAAAACAATAGGGGGGGGGGGGGGGGGGGTGGAATGAAAGTTCACACGCACCACACCACAGCTGTCTGACGTGCACCACCTTGGTCCCATCATCACAAACCTTTATCAGTAAACTATTTTTGAAGCGCCGTAAACGTTTACGGCAATTGCACTCCCACCCCTTTCTGCGTTTTTTTTTTTTTTTTTGCTTTCCACCCTATCCACGGGAGGACCACACGTCCGCAAACCATGCATGTGAGCATGCCTTCTTTAAGTATTTATGTTCCGTTATTGAATTTAAAAAGAGAAAAAAGAAAGATAAACAAGTTCTTTTTTTGGGGGGGTTTCTCAACAAGTTTATAGCAAAGGGAGACAAGATTAAAAGAAAAGGAAGAAAAAAAAAAGAAAAAAAAAAAAAAACAACGACAGCAACATAGTGAAGCACAGAAAGAAAGAGAAGTTTTTCCTTGACATCAAACCAAGAGAAGAGAAAGAAAAAAGAATGCACTGGGGGGGGGGGGGGGGGATAAACAAGAAGAAAAAGGATAAAGAAGTGCAACTTCGGCTAACTTTCTTTTTTTTTCCTTCAAAAGCAAAAAGGTTAAAATGATAATAAGTAGTAAGGATTCACTTCTGCAGGTATTTTACCTCGGGTTTCGAAACAACCAAAAAAACGATGAGAGTTTTACCAAAGATATTATTATTATTTTTTGAGAGAAACTACAAACACGACAAGCGAATTTGGATTTTCCACCAAACTCTGTAACCTGTTTTTTGCCCTTTGTCCACGGTAACTCGAATATATTTCTCTATTGTTCACGGAAACTTGCAATTTCATATCCACCAAACACGTTTTCAAAATATTTTGTCCACCATCCACGGTAACCACTTTTGAAATCCACCAACCACGGCAACTTGGCGGCATATTTCCACCATCCACGGTAACCTTGAAAATTAATTTCCATCATACACGGTAACCTCGAAAATTAATTTCCACCACCACCACGGCAACTTGGCGGCATATTTCCACCGCGGTAACCACCAAGGCTTTTTCCACCTTCCACGGTAACTTCGAAAATTATTTCCACCACCACGGTATCCTCGAAAAGTTTTTCCACCTTCCACTGTCCTTTACTTGACTGACTCCAAACCTTTATCACTACTTACCACAGCCTTCTTTGATTTATTTCGCCTTCTTCCTTATTCACAACCACGTTGCACGGCGTTCTAACTGACCCCCTGGCCAAGGACACCGTTTTCGCCACAATTGTGGGGACGGCAGTGGCCCTGTTTGGGTTGGACGAACGCAGAGCCAAGCAGAGCGTCAGAAAAAACAACCGTGCCACCATTTCTTTCCCTGTTGGCAATTGCAACATGCGGATTTGCGCCGCTGTCTCCACCAAGAATGACGCAAGCCACAGTTTCGAAAGTGGCAAGCACACAACGTAGGTGGGCCTTGGGTTCTGCTCAAAGGGCCACAGTCTCTTTCCCTGAGTGGTGCCCGGGGGGGGGGGGGGGTTGAGTGTGCTGCAGGGTTGGATGTGTTGAAAACACCTTGCGTCCACATTTGTGCTGTGGCCCGCGGGGCACAAGAACCACTTGGATCTCCTTCCCAAGTGTTTGCGGGTCGCCGCTTGGCGTTTAATGTATTTCGCCACCCCCCGCCCGCCTTCTGTCAGGGTCCTGTGTGAAGATAACCTCAAGCCCCCCGTTGTAACTCAAGAACGGGGAGACCCTCGTTGGGGGATAAGAGGAAACTGAGCGAAGGAGAGGGGACACACCTGCGGCAACTGCAAGAAAGTGGGGCACAATGCCCGTTCTTGCAAGAACCCCCACCACTCGACTGCTGCGTCACAGCCGCAGACTCCTAGAAGTGCTCTTCTGAGCTGAAGCAGACCCAGCTAACGTAGTGTCATAGTGTAGAGTCATTCCCCCCCCCCCTTTTTTTTCCTTTTGCCTAATCATTTATTCCTATTGTTGCAGTGCGCTCTATATTTCGCAAATAGTCAAAAAAACGAAAATGCGAAAGGTTCCGTGTTTGGTGGAAATTCGAAATTAGGTTTCCTAAAGGAAAATTTTGATGGTTTACAGGGAACGGTGGAAAATTGAAATTGGGTATCCGTGTTTGGTGGAAATCGAAATTAGGGTATCATTTTTGGTGGAAAAATGAAATTGGGTTTCCGTGCTTGGTGGAAAAATGAAATTGGGTTACCGTGTTTGGTGGAAAATGAAATTCGGGTTGGCTTGAACGGTGGAAAATTTTCATTTGGTTGTCGTGTTTGTAGTTTTTCTCTTATTTTTTTTCTTCTTTTTCCCTCCATCATCATCAATAGCAACGGTCATGACCAACGGGCTATTTTTGTCGAGTTGTAATTTCGTTTCTCTCTGTCATTTGTTTTTGCCTTAAAAATCATATCACAGGAAAGGAGCAGCACAATGAACAAAGCCATCGCAGGCCTGGTGCTAGTCCTGTGCATGGCAGGCTTCAGCAGCAACATTGTGATGTACAGTGATTCAAACAAAGCAAGCAACCTCAAGCCAGCTGTAGTCGCAACTTCAAATGAAACCCCTGACCCTACCCGTGGGGGGCACGCGACCGAGAAGCCAAGAGACGCCGATACAGATAGGCAAATATACGAAAAGCCGAGACCTGCCGAACCAGATATCGATACAAAGGCACCGTTGGCTGATTTCCCATCCTTCGGACCTCATCCCCACTTCAAGGTAGCTACTTACTACGGGCGTTCTATGGTGAGCCACTTCGAACGCGAGAACCTCACTTACTACCTGATGAAGACCATTCTGAACGAGGACAGCGAGACGTCTTCGTGCATGGTGGACGTGGGGGCGAACCATGCCTTCTTCTCCTTGTACGCCGCGACAATGGGACGCAACGTGGTCGCAGTCGAGCCGCAGAGGAACCTCGTCTCCTTGATTCGCTCGTCGGTGCAGTCGAACAATCTACAGAACAGATTCACCATCCGCAACCATGCCATTGCGATGGAACATGTGAAGGTGAACATGTGGCGTACACGTGGCGACGGTGGCACTGCGATGGCGCAGGTGAATGCGTCTGGCGAGATCGATGCCCTGCCCCTGTCCGAGGTGCTTGACACGGTGCACAAGGTGTCCTTCATGAAGATCGATGTCGAAGGCTTCGAGCTTGTGGCCTTGGAGTCTGCGATGCCGAAGATGGACATCGTGCAGAACATCGTGGTGGAGTTCGGTCCCCGGCGGAGGTTTCAAATCGTCACGAATGCGGTGAAAGTGCTCGAACATCTTCACGACCGGGGCTTCACCGCCTACTTGATCACAGGGTGGTGCTGGAAGGATTATGCGCCGCTTGGGATCCTGAAGATGGGGCTCAGTATTTATGGTATTCCCGTGATGCCTCTTCCAAAGGAGTCCTTTGAAGAGTTCATGAATGCCATGAAGCATGAGTGCATGATCTGGTGGACGAAAACGGCACCGCAGCCTGAGCCCCTTGCTGAGAACTGGGCGAATGGACTGGTGAATTGAAGAGGGGGGGGGGGAAAGAAAAATGAAATAGAACCATCACTTCCTGTTGAACTCAAAGAGCGGTCAAAGAGCTCAAATGACACCAGTTTCTGAGCATCCAGACATAAGAAATGCGTGTGGTGATTCGCGTAAATTTCCCATAGCGATCAATATTTAAATCTGCCTAAATCACGAAACTTGTGAGGTGGAATCAGTGCCCGGAGGGACTTGGGGCCCACGTCTTCTTAATCTTAACTTTTTTTTTTTCTCTAACAACGGTGCTTTGCAACTCCTAGAGTGCAATCCTATCCTATACGATTTTCTTCTTCTTTTCTTTTTCTTAACACCTTTTTTTTTCTTTCCACTTTTATCGAGTCTGATCGTACTGCACATATTCTTCCCATTGCCTTCTTGCCACCATCCACCAAGCAAAGGTTGTGCGTGCCATCGCGAAAATAGAAGATATAAAATGAACAAATCTCTGACTTCTTTCGCATTGGTTCTGTGTGCTGTGGTATTCTGGAGTAATTTTATAATCCTGAGGCGATCTAAGGAAGCAGATAGAATATATGAAAAGCCGAGACCTGCCGAACCAGATATCGATACAAAAGCACCGTTGGCTGATTTCCCATCCTTCGGACCTCATCCCCACTTCAAAGTAGCTACTTACTACAAGCGTTCTATGGTGAGCCACTTCGAACGCGAGAACCTCACTTACTACCTGATGAAGACCATTCTGAACGAGGACAGCGAGACGTCTTCGTGCATGGTGGACGTGGGGGCGAACCATGCCTTCTTCTCCTTGTACGCCGCGACAATGGGACGCAACGTGGTCGCAGTCGAGCCGCAGAGGAACCTCGTCTCCTTGATTCGCTCGTCGGTGCAGTCGAACAATCTACAGAACAGATTCACCATCCGCAACCATGCCATTGCGATGGAACATGTGAAGGTGAACATGTGGCGTACACGTGGCGACGGTGGCACTGCGATGGCGCAGGTGAATGCGTCTGGCGAGATCGATGCCCTGCCCCTGTCCGAGGTGCTTGACACGGTGCACAAGGTGTCCTTCATGAAGATCGATGTCGAAGGCTTCGAGCTTGTGGCCTTGGAGTCTGCGATGCCGAAGATGGACATCGTGCAGAACATCGTGGTGGAGTTCGGTCCCCGGCGGAGGTTTCAAATCGTCACGAATGCGGTGAAAGTGCTCGAACATCTTCACGACCGGGGCTTCACCGCCTACTTGATCACAGGGTGGTGCTGGAAGGATTATGCGCCGCTTGGGATCCTGAAGATGGGGCTCAGTATTTATGGTATTCCCGTGATGCCTCTTCCAAAGGAGTCCTTTGAAGAGTTCATGAATGCCATGAAGCATGAGTGCATGATCTGGTGGACGAAAACGGCACCGCAGCCTGAGCCCCTTGCTGAGAACTGGGCGAATGGACTGGTGAATTGATATCTATGTGTTGCATGTTGCTATTTACTTTTCTACGTTCTCACCTACCACAGACATGTCACTATTAGTACTTCATGCTTTGCTCTTAGCTGTCGTTGACAGAACAGGTGACTGCATTTGTGACCTGACGTCTTTGCTATGCGACGCGAACTGCTGCTGTGACCCTGATTGCCAAGAGGCAACAGTGCAATATGCCTTTACGCACTGTAAAAAGGAAAAGTATGGATCGAGGAAAGGTGTGAGGTGTACGGAGCCGCCTGTGAGCGTGTTGGAGCCCTTTTGGATCAATCCCAGAGGGAGCCTGGACGGAGTGTACAACAGTGAGGAGGAGTATTATTCGCGGGTGCTAAAGACGCAGTCAACAGAGGCAGAACGGTCACAGATGTGTATCGTGCACGATCGCTTAGGGCTTGATGGTATGCATATCAATCACACGCCATACCGCTACAACACAGATGACTCTTACGACCTGAGTCCCTTAACAGATCAAGAACTTATTGCCTTAAACTCAAACAGAGAGCTTTGGAACTTTAGGAGAGGGCCCATAACCACATGGGTGCCAAAGGACGCACCTGGTGTCAATCAGCTTCCTGGTGATTGGTACCGTGCCGGTGACCGTGTGATGGCGCAACAGGGGGACGGCGTGCAGTTCTACCTGACCATACCAACCGACATCGGACAGACGTGCAACGATTTGACACCAGCGTATTTCTTGACAAACGTGTTAAGTGGGAATACGTGCACGCGCAGTGGCAACTTGCAAGATTTGTGTAGTGGCGCGTTAAATGCAGAAATGTGGAACATCTTGCTGAGCGGTCAGAGGACTGTAACCTATGTAAACGGACCGCCCCCTACTGTCTTTGATGCTGGAGTGTGCAGGAAGGCCGCGCTGCGGGTGGATATAGAGGTTGTGTACCAACTCGTTGCCACCAACGGGATAGCAACGGCACAAATCAGCGCGTTCCGTGTGAGTATCACGCTAGGCGACGTGACCACTGTGCCTGTTGTGCAGCAGCATACTATCAAGTGGCTGAATGTGGATGACACAATGACCACAGTCACACCATCGCAGTGGAGCGGTAACCCTGGGTACAGGCGAGGGACCTCTATCTCTGTAAGGCAAAATGCTGTTATTAGTGCCTTCAGCCTCCCCTTCGGGTACGATTGCTCATCAGTGGAACAGAATGAGGTGAAGTTCTTGTTCAACGTGGTTACGGCAGGGTGCAGTTTTGAGATGGACTTAAATCAATACAACACTATGTGCCAGGGTAGCACAACGAATGCAGAAGTGCTCATTGCTGGGTTTCTGCCTGACATGCTCACCGCGCCCACTGAGTTCGCTGTGTACGGAAACTCAGAATCTGATGTACCAGCTGACTGGACAAACTTAGTGACAACAACCCCGCAGAACGGGAATCCGACTGAGCTGGTCACACACAGACGATGCAGGTTCCTTGTAGGGTACGACTACACGTTTGTGCTTAGAAGAATGGGTCGTGTTTACAACCCTCAGGTATGTTCTGCCATGTGTCTACCTATCAATGTTTATCAACAGGATTACATAGCTGGTGTGCTTAAGAGTCCCGTGTACTCAGATTTCACGTTCACCAACCGTGTGGCGGGCGCAAGGCAACGTTTTGCCCTCCGGTGGCGAGCCTCCTTCATCAGGGAGGGCTCTGCAAACATCAAAAGTGACGCGATCGAAGCACCGCCGCTTCTACCAGTTGTGAGCGATGACATCTTCTACCCCTTCCACATAGACAGGCGGCCGACACCCGTAGAGGACACGGAGCTTTAGTACATTCTTAGAATAGAATTTGCATATCTTATATTTCACGAACGCAGGCATCACAGGAGGTATGCCCGCTAAGCGGCATTACCGTAAGAAAAGGGGCTCCGCTGAAGATGGAGATGAGGTCCTTCAGAGCGCTGTGCGTTCGAAGCTGCTAGGGATCGGACAGGTGGATTCACCTGAGCCTATCAGAGAATGGGAGGCTGGTCTTAATGACGAAGCTGGGGAGATGAGGAAGCAACGGTACGTATCGCCAACATCAAGAAACGTGTACACCCTCAAGAAGGAGGAGGAGAGGAGGAACTTTGAAGCCAAAGCAGAGAAGGCCAAGGAAGACGCAACAAAGCAGGAAGAAAAGGTAGTGGATGAGGTTAAGGCAGAGAAGCCCGACGTAAATACTTTCATGGAGAAAGAGGCGGCTGCTATCGAAGAAGAACACGCATGCAAAATCTTCGTAGGAGGTCTTGACTTCTCGTGCACTGCAGATGACTTGGCAGAGAAGTTCAGCACAGTCGGCAGCGTGACTGACGCCCATGTGGCAACAAAAGAGTTTGAAGGTGAAAGGCGTTCAAGAGTATGCATCAATCACACTCACACCACACCTAGGGCTTCGGTTTCGTGACCTTCAGTAAGCCGAAAGAGGCCAGCACAGCTGTCCGCGACCTCGACCAGTCCAGGTACCTCAAGCGGACTATCATCGTGAAGCCGTCAGAACTTAGCCCTGAGCAGTTGCAGAGAGAGCTCGTCATTCGGATGAGGAAAGCGGGCTACGCAAACACAACGCGGTATGCCATAGTTCTTAAAGCTATAAAGAAACAGGGAGAAGGACGAGGACAAACATAAGGACAGAAGTAGACATGACAGGTACAAGGACAGAAGAGACGGAGATGGGGATAGGGAAAGGGAACGAGGCAATGGCAGAAATAGAGACAGAAGCAGGGATAGAGATAGGGACAGGGACAGAGACAGAGACAGAGACAGAGACAGAGACAGAGACAGAGACAGAGACAGAGACAGAGACAGAGACAGAGACAGAGACAGAGACAGAGACAGAGACAGAGACAGAGACAGAGACAGAGACAGGGGGGACAGAGACAAGGACAGGGACAGGGAACGCGGAAAGGACAGAAACAGAGAGAGAAGCAGGGACAGAGACAGAGATAGGGACAGGGACAGAAACAAAGAGAGAAGCAGAGACAAAGACAGGGACAGAGATAGGGACAAGGACAGTAACAGAGAGGGAATTAGGGAGGGAGACAGGGAAAGAGGCAGGGACAGAAACAGAGAGAGAAGCAGGGACAGAGACAGAGACAGGGACAGGGACAGGGACGACAGAGGACACGAAAACGACAGACACAGGAATAGAGAAAAGAAGAGAGCCAGGGACAGGAGTGATGACAGAGGCAGAGACAAGAATTATGATCGAGCTGAGGACAGAGAGAGAGAACACGGGACTCGCGACAGGGACAGAGATAGACAGACGGCACCGGTACGCAGGAGACACGACTCGACAAGTGAAGAAAGTGTCAAGGTCGAAGTTCAAAGAAGGCCAGCACGGCATGACTCAAGCAGCGAGGACGACACAAGGCGGCACAAAAAGAAAGCAAGCAGAAAGAAGAAGAAAAGGAGGAGGTCGTCAACCTCGTCAAGCTCTTCTTCTGACAGCTCCGACTCCTCGATCGACAACGAGCTGGTGGATCTAGCAGAAGCGGCGGGGTTATTCGGAGATGATGGTGACGAGAGAGAAGCGCCTGGTGGGTATTGGCTGCGGAAGAAAGTATGCTGTGAGAAAACCATGAATGTCCTTACCACAGGAGCAGGCACCGCAGGGTCAGGATGCCAGGTTTGACCCAAACAGTGACAGGTGCTTCCACTGCGGCAGTGTGGGACATATCGTATGCTCATTGTAACCACAGCACACACAACCTCAACAGGCACGCAATTGCCCGCAAATGACGAAGCTGCAGAAGATGAACTTATAAACGTGACAAATAATCATACCAGTTTTCCCTCTCCCTGCACCTACACACACCCAGGGTTGTTGGACATGCCGTTGATACCCTTGGCCACACGTGGAGTAGGTTTTACGCCTGGTGTGAGGCTGAAAGAGAAGCCTGTTGACCGGCCTCATGTAGGATACCTTGTGTCAGGCCCTCCTATGGTGCGGCACTGCTGTGGGAGGTATAGGTTGTTAGAAGAGGTTGTGAATGGGCATCCGATATGGATGCACAACAACGGGAAGATGTTCCTGTACTCTGACACGAACAAGGGGTGGAGCATTTGCAACAGCAGAGCGGCTGTCACAACAGGCAATAGTATCGTGTCTAGCGAACACAGACATCACAACATGCCGCCTCACGCCATGAAGAGCTGGTGCTACGGGGACGGAAGGAACTGGATATCCTGCAAGGATATCTGCATCACAGTGGACAACGACACGGAACTCGAAAAAAGCAAGTCGAGGGGCACTTCTAAAACACCTACAACACCTCTTGTGATGTCTTCGAAGATGAAGACAACACATGACTTCGGGATTAGCTACCCCACGCGGTCCGACTCCAGCACCTATCTCACAACTAAGGAGCTCAGGTGGTTGAAAACAGTCTACGACACGGAAGTGGCTAAGGTGAAGGATGTCACGACGCTGAAGACAGTGCTGTCCGCATTAGGCATTGGCATAGGCTTCGATGCAAAAAGCCTCGAAGTATCGCTCCAAGAGGCACGTCGGCTTATAGAAGACCCTACCGCATGCGCATTGCATAGCACCAGCAGGATGCTCACACTGACTGACTTCATTATGCTCTGCGATGTCTTGAAGGCGAAGAGTGTACGGAGTACAGGCCAACTAAACAGCGACACGCTAGAAGCGTTCGTTGCTATGGGGGGAAACCGCGACCAGTCAGGAGATGTGCCTCTCGAACATCTCAAGCAGACAGCACTCGACTTCGACCTGTCGCTCGACAGGGGCATCCTGGAGGGCGCTGATGGCAAGGTGTCGTATAATGAGTTTGACACCCTTCTGCAGCCCACAGCAAATAGTGCCAAGGACACTTTTTACCTAGCTGGTGGTAACCCAGAAGATGTGTTATGCATTGTACCCGTTTTGCAGCTACAACAGGCGATGCAGACACTGCTGGAGGTGGGCTCTGTTGTCTACACACTTCCCTTGCTAGAAGCAATTGTAGAACGTATCGGCAGGGAAGCGAAGCTCTCCTTCAAAACCTTCGTATCAACAATGTGGCTGCCCGTAGGGCTTCCTGAAGAGTATGTCTTGGAGCACAATGCATATACCAAGGTGCGCAAAGGTGCTTGCTGAGGAAGACATCGAAGCGGTGCTGTCGGAAGCCGTTAGCACGTCTACAGATGACTCAGAAGAGGTTTGTGTTCCACACAAATTAATGTTCACCACAGGGCAACGACTGCAACACCGCAGCGATATCATTCGCAGCGATGCTTGTTGGAAGGAAACGAAGAGTTTCCAGAATGAAGAATGAGATGCAGTCATCTGCTCTAGCAAAGAGGTTTGAGCAACTGTGCAGGCGGCTAAACATGGAGACCTCAGCGGCGCAGGTGAAGTCGGACGAGAAGTGCTTCTTTCTCAACACAGGGCACGTGCTGATTCTCAACTGCGACATTCTAAAACGTTTTCTCAGTAGTTTCAGTAACACAGCAACTACACGGCGAAAGCGGCTCCGCACTGCTGTTATCAACTGCATCCAGATAGTGGTAGCGAACCTGGAAGACCATGAGAATGTATGATGAACCCCCGCACGATCATTTTGCTCAGGAGTGCTCCTTCTGTCGTGCTGCCGCTCGCATAAAGTCTCCTCTCAACAAAGAGAGGCTTCAGAAACGACTCAAAAGCAACAGCCCTTTGAAGCACATGTTGATATCACCATCGGAAGCGGAGACACCTTCTGTGAACAAAGTGTCAAAAAAGAGTATGTGTTGTATGGCAAAGAAAGCCTCGCAGATAAGAAGTGGGCAATCACACCAGCGCCCCCTCAATCCGATCCGGCTGTGAAGATATACACGAAGACCAGGAACGGCGTTGCTCTGAGTGAGTTCACAGACCCTGTCTATGTTGACAAAAGGGGGAGGCTCGTGAAGGTGCCAGAGGCGATAGATAGCCCACACAATGAAGAGCCGCAGAAAGATATGGAGAAGTGGGACTTGCAGAGGGCAACATGTGGGTTTCTTTCACGCGTAGGGAACACTAACGGTGAGATTCCTTTAAGGAGAGTAAAGAGAGAGCGGCGACGACATGAAACGGCCCAACTGCAAAAAGTGAACAGGCCCAACGAGGATTCTATGCACCCACAGCCACCTGAAGAGCGCTGTATCGATGTCACAGTGAAGAGGAAGAATGAAGGTGATGCCATGGGCATGACTTTTGAACACGGCCTGACTCTCTTAGCCGTGGTGACTGGTACCCCTGCTCACAAAGCAGGCCTCTCGAAACTCATAAACTGGAAGCTGACACATATCAACAGTATCGCTGTCAGGTCCTTTCCCGAAGCCGAGACCATTATGGACGCCTTGACGAAGATGCGGTTCCGCTTCATGATGGAGAAGCCCGTGCGGCGGGCACCGCGGCCAGCCCCAACCCCAATTGGAGTTTATCTGGACATTTTGTCCAAAGGAGGCCACCTGCCACCTGAGGTGGTCTTTAGCCACAGTGGTAAAAAGAAACGGCGGCGTTTGAAGCGACGGAAAGTACTAGAGAAATCCCGGCGGCTACTTCTGTAGAACCGGAGTTAAGTCGTTCTGTCTTATGATATGCTGCGGGTCTTACGCTTTTAATTTTCACAGGCTACACATATGAGTCAGTGATGGGTGCAAATGGCAGCGTATGTCTAAAGAAGCTCAATGCAGTAGCAGCAGCGGGCCCCCCCTACAACCCCCTTGCAGCGGGTGGGGGCATGGTCGGTATGACACCACAACCGGAGGTCCTGGCTAAGCCACCGCCAAAGGTAAAGAAAGTAATAAAGCACTAAGATTATGACACCACCCGAGCAAGACTCGCGGTGCAGTGGGGAAATGGCTTATATGCAAAAGTGATACCCTCCAGATCACCACAGGATAAGATGGGTGCCGGGAGGTCGTCTCGCGGCCAGATTGTGGCCGCTATTGTGCTGAGCTCTGTGATGTTGCTGCTGCTTCAATACGTAGCTCTGGGAAGCAAAGGGGGGGTACGGGGTGGTGCCCAGGCACTTCAGAGGGAATTGGACGAGGTATACGAAGAGCTGGACACCGTGAAAAAAGATTTGAAAAAGGCGCAAAAAACCTTGAAAAAACAGAGCAAAGCAGGAAAGCAAGTAGATAACGAGAGGGAACGTAAAGAGACGCCTCCAGAGAAGTCTAAACAAGACTATACTGTGCAGATCAACGTCTTCACGTACAACAGACTGAAGGGACTGAAGCGGTTGTGGAAGAGTCTGGTGGAGTCTGACTACTTGGGACACGAAGTGCCGCTGACTATCTTCTTTGACAAGAAGGAGGCCCCTCGAGATGACACAGAGAACTGGATCAGGAAGATATCCTGGCCGCACGGCCCACTACGGATCCACCGTAGGGAGCAGAACGTGGGGCTCAAGAAGTCCATCATGGAGGCGTGGTACCCAACTGGCGACGACGACACGTACGGTGTGTTCTTCGAGGACGACATAGAAGCATCGCCATTGTGGTACCTGTGGGTGGACAGTGCATTGAAGGAGTATGGGAAGGACAAAAACAGCAAACTGCTTGGGGTGTCACTGTACAGGCCCATCCACGATGAGCTTACTGCAAAGAGCATGAAGCAACTGAACACAAACGGCGATCCCTTCCTTCTCCAACAGCCTTGCTCATGGGGCGCCGTCTACTTTCCCCGGCCTTGGCGTAAGTTCCGTGACTGGTACATCGAGAAGGGCCACGAGACGGACCCCGTCACCAAAGGCCACGGGCTGCCTTACATCTCGTCCAACACGTGGTCGGCAAAGTCGTCGTGGAAGAAGTACCTCATCAAGTACATGTATGAGAAAGGTCTCTTTATGGTGTACCCCAACACACCCGACAAAACGGTCCTCACAACCAACCATTTGATGAAGGTATGCATGTGGTCTACGTTTTATGTAAGCAGGGCGAACACCCGACACCTAAACGGGAGCTATTCGAGCTCCCCCTCCTCACCAAAGACGTTTATGAAGAGCATATGCAAAGCGGGGTGTGTTCTTTTTAAATTCATAATAACCTTTTACACAGACAAACATTCTCCGAGCACCACGGTTAGACTCTTTAAAGGCCTATGACATAGCAGTGAGAGACGTTGGGACCTTTGAAGGAATGCCTAACTACGATGCTGAGTTCTAGATTAACATTAACTATCTCTAGCTATCGAGGGGTCGATAGGTGTCAACCGAAGTGCACACAGATTAATACACAAAGATGCAAAGGTACCCGGGCAAAAAGAGCAAGCCCCAGTTGAGGAGTATTTCCATGAAGAAAACAGCTGCTTCTGCAAAACCCGCTGCTGCAGCACCTGCAGCATCGAAGCAACCACCCAAACAGCTACCCCCCCTACCCAGCCTTGGTATGAAGGAAGGCTGTGTAGGGGCGAAGTGTTATGTTCGTGAAGAGGAGGCGCTCATACGATATAGAGGACCTGTGTACTTCGCGGAAGGGGAGTGGTTTGGGGTGCAGTTCCAAAGGCCAAAAGGCTGGGAAGGAGCGTGTGATGGGAAGAAGGAGGGCACAAGGTATTTCACAACTGAAGCTAGGTGTGGTTTTTTTGTAAGAGAAGAAGACATTTCGCACCGACCCCCGGAGCCTGTTGCGAACCCTGTGTCGCTACTGGCCATTTCGAGAGCAAGGAGGAGCACGGACACTGAGCCAGACGAAGGTTTGTGTAGTTGGCACGACACACCTTCGCCTTTGAAATCGCAGAAACGGCAGTACCCTCACAACCCACCACCTCAGTCGCCCGTAGCTGCCCCTGATTCCCTCGATTCCCCTGCTTCCCCTTATAGTGAGCCTGAAGTGCCGGCAGGGCAGCCTTCCCCACTGCAACCACCCACACCACCCGAGGTGTCGGTGATTGACCACCGCAGTGTGATCCGTGAGTCGATGCAGCACATCACCAGGATGTTCAAGAAGGTGAAAGATGCAGCCGCGCTCATGGAGTGCGAAAACACGGAGCTGATCGCAAGCAAGGAGCGCGAGCTGAAAGAAGTCCTCCCCGACGATGGTATCTCGCTGGACCCATTCGAGGGTGTCACCGAAGAGTTTTGCAATGTGATCTGTAACTTGCCCGAAGCAGGCAGGAAGGTGTTACAGATGGTGGGCGAGCACCCTGCTGCAGGGTGCAGTGCTGCTGAGCATGACGAGGCACTGCGAAGGCTTCAGTTCGAAGCGGACGATATTATGAATAGGAAGGAAGAGGCTATCTTGAAGGGTGATGTGGGCACCATCGAGGCCCTGTTCGAGAGGTGCCTGGCATGCCACGAAGCTATCACTGTCGAACTGCGTGCGCGTGTTGAGTCGCTCACGAAAAGCGAGCAAGAGGGTCTCGAGGTGCTGGAAGCATCAGTGAAAGACGGAATCACTGCTGTGAAGGGGAATGTTGAGTCCTATCAGAAAGGGCTCGCAGAAACTAAACAGGCAGCAAATGAGTACTTTAAGCGGACGTTTGCAATACTGAATGAGAAAGAAGAGACGGGGCATACAAGGCGGAGGGCAGCGATGGAAAAGGTGCACAAGGCAACTGCGGAAATGCAACAAAATGCCACAAGCCAACAGGAGAAATGGGAAGACGTGCACAAACTTGTAAACGAGATCAAGGAATTGATAGCAATGCGCGAAAAGCACATAGAAAATAAACTATGTGGGCTGGACGCCGTAATGGTGATTGATAAATCCCTTTACGAGGTGAGGAAGAAGACTTTGGAAAGGGAGTCGCACAGGGAGTACATTAGTAAGAAGGCAGAGGAAGTAGACGTGATGCTGAAGCAGAACGTTGAACATTGCATGCAGGTCTTGAAGGAAGCGGAGAGCTTGCTGCGTGACAAGAAATCGGAGCACTTTAATGCGACCCTACTGATGCACAGTGAACACTACGAAGGCTTCAAAGGAGTCTTCATGCTGCTTGGCGAATACCAGCACAAAAAGCTCATGCATAAGGAAGCCTTAGGCGAAAGACTTGCAGAGGAAGAGAACCTCGTGCAGTACTACGGAGAGTCTTTGAACCCCTCAGCCAAAGATCATGCACAGCAGCGTGACGCTTTACAGGTCACCATTGACGCGCTGACTCTTCAGATCGACGAGATGGAAGAGAAGCTCTGCACGCAAGAGAAATTGTTTGTTTCCACATCTGAGCGACCTTTGATTGAAGCAGGGCGCGACCTGCCGCACCCGAGAATAGAGCTGGAAAAACTGAAGTGCCAAAGTCGGGCAAAGCTAATTGCATATAAAAATCTTGAAGAAAACTGATCTCGGGTATTTTAATTATTCTCTTTGGTCTTTTACGTTCCTTTCACCTCACATTGCACCACTCAGAGAAAAATGTCCGAGTCCTCGTCTGATGATTCTGATTGTCGGCTGTTCTCAGAGAGGAGTGAATGGGATGACGTGACGCCAGTGAAGCAGCAGGACAGTGAGAACCCTGTTGTAGCGATACAGTACTCGGAGGTGTTTGCCGATTGCCATTCGTACTTCAGAGCTGTGCTTGCAAGTGGTGAGAAGTCGGAAAGGGTGCTGAATCTGACGCAGGCAGTGATCGACTGCAACGCAGCCAACTACACTGCTTGGAAGTACCGCCGCGATGTGATATTAGCCATCAACTTCTCCATTGATAAGGAACTAGAGACAGTTGCGTCAATGCTGAACAGCTACCCGAAGAACTTTCAGATCTGGCATCATCGTCGCGAGCTCCTTCTTGCAAAGGGCAGTGCTGAGGGGGAGAGAGAGGTCGTGGGGGTCACGTTGGAGAAGGATGCCAAGAACTACCACGCATGGTGCCACAGGAGATGGGTCGTTACACAGTTCGATCTGCTCAACGGTGAAGAGGAGGTATGCTCGTTGTCGCCCGTCATTGTCCACAGTATGCCGTGAGCCATCTTGAGGAGGACTTCCGAAACAACTCCGCTTGGAACTACCTGTACTTCATTGTGGAGACCAAGCTCGGCCTTAACCCGCAGGTATGTTAGCATAGCACCACACACCCCATTACGCAGCTTGCTAGGGGTGAAGTCCCGCTCGAAGAACACATCGAAGTGAGGAAAGCAGAGATCCGGAGGGGCCTCTCATACCTTAAAAACTCAGCTTCCAATGAAGCTATGCATAACTATTTGGTTGGTCACATGCTACCGAAGCACCACACCAAGGAAGTGTTCCAAGCTTGTGCGCCACTAGTAGAGGATGCTATGCCACACGGGGCTGAGCCTGTTTTTACCTGGCCGAAGTCAACGTTGGCGGAAATATATAGTTTTGCACACGAGCAAGGCGTGGACGGTGGGCTGTTCACAGGTTTGAATGGGAAGACGTTCAAAGAGCGTGCGAACGAGCTGTACGCGGAGCTTGCGGAAATCGATGAGATACGCGCGAAGTATTGGAGGAGTGTTGTGATTGAATGAACGGTAACTGGGTTGACTTTAGGCGCGTTTTCTTTTTAGGTCCCCCCCTCCCCTGATTTTTTATAGGATGGTAAACCTCTGATGCTTCTCAATCAGATAACAGGATGAGGGGAAAGTTAACAAGAAGCAGATGGCAAAGATTAGGGAAAAAGGCCTTGATGCCTGAGGTACGGGACGGGCTTGATAAAGGGCTTGCGGAGTGCACTTTGGAGTTCGACCACGGAATACGGCACAGGATGAATGCAAAGAGCCCCCGTGCGTTAGCGAAGCCCCTGGCAGAGGGAGTGTGGAACTCATCGTTCCCGATTGTGTTTGGGAAGCCTTCGCACCAGATCACAGCTTCGCAGCCTTGTGAGCAAGCGAAGAATGGGTGGACGTTCGTTGTGTTAGAAAGCAGGGATGACTATCAGCACATCATCCAGCACTTCATCAAGCTCGCTTTGAACAACGCAAAACAGTATTCGATCCAACGGAGAGGCGACCTCGCTCAAACATGGGGCGTCGTCTTGATGCTCCCGAACGATGCCATGCACAGATTCGCGGCACGAGGCCTCCTCACACTGAACAGCCCGCTGACGCGTGTCTCCATCTTACAAGCATCAAACAAGTACCTCAAGTGGCCCACATCCTCTACAAGGCACACAAGTGTGTACCACATTCTGAGAAAACCTTTGTTCGGAAACATCGAAAAATTAGTAAATAAGGTGAAAAATGCAGGCTTTATAAACTACTGCAGCCTGCCGTCACGGAGGAAGCACATCGCGCCGACTGCGATAGGAGCAGCTATTCTGCAAAAGGATTGGAAGGCTGCGATTACGTTTCTGATGCTGAGGGGTGCTGTTTCAAAAACGAGTTTTGTGCGGCAAGGGTACGGAATGTGGTCGAGCGGTGCAAGCAAGGAGGTTTTGAAAGATTACTTCAAAAGGAGGGATGGAACACTGCGGTCTGAATGGTACTCGTACATGCACATGGTTGGCCCTGAGAAGGAGAGGGACTACTTTGCAGCCTACTCTATGCATCATGTGTTCCCGAAGTACGAAGCGCTTCGTTTCATACAGCAGCACATCTGGAACTACATGACATCCATGAGAATCTCCCTATTCGGTTTGAAGGTGGCACCAGGCGACCTTGTGATGGATGTCACAGGGGCAGTGTATCCTATATCAGAAGGCCAAGAAAGCCAGTACACCATCTACGACGTAGTTCTACCATGTATGCACTGTTCTTTTCAAACACTGACACTACAGTGGTGCCTTTTCCTTATCACAAGAGCAGCGTGAAGTACCCTGGACACGTGTGCGGTGAGAACCTTGTGGAAGAAGTTCTAAGTGACTTTGGAGTGAGCTTATCCGATGTATGACTACTAAGGGGGTTTGCAACACATTACAGTTTGAAAGCGACAGCGATTTACAAAAGGAGTTGGAGTATATCTTCACTTGCGAACGTGAGAGCTCAGAGGCGTACAGGCATCTTGTGGTGCGGCCAAAGAACCTGACGTGTGAAGTGACGAATACCCCGCTTGACAAGGTTGAACTGGGAAGGTTCAATGCCGGGGAGGTGGTACCCCCCGATGAAAACAATACCTACCTTGTCATCAAAGCAGACATCCCCTCGACATCCGACATGTATGCTCCGTCACACGTCTTCAGCCCACTACAGGCAATCACTTACACGCGAAATCATCCTTACGCAGCCCGACAGGGAATCACCAATATCATGGCAAATGGCGCCTCTACGAATGGGTGCTATGATCCACCCCGAAGACGAGCCCCTCGGTGCAGAGGAGATCGAAGCTCTGAAGTACGCAGCGAACAACCCACAGATTTCAGACATTTGATCATTTCAAACATTACCTGCCACGTGCCCACCCCTCACAGGTAACATGAACGATGAGGCCATTACGAGTCTCTTGAACAAACGCGACGAATGGAAAGACGTCCCCAGCTGCGTACATGGTGCCATCCTTACACTGAATAATACTGTTGCGGACATGCGTGAGGCGCTCCACCGGCTCACAGACGCGAACCCGCAGCACTCTATGTTGTCGTCCCCTGCTAAGAGGAGGCCCGTGCAGCAGCCTCCATTCCACTTCAAAAACAACATTCCTAGAACACCGAAGAAGAAAAGAATATCGCATTCAACGATGACGAGAAAGCTTATCGACATACACCAGGCGATAAAGAAGCTGAAGGACAGCGTGACCTCGTTAGCAGAAGAGGACATGTCGGAGTGCTATAATGAAGAGGACGAGGCAGTGACAAAAGAGGTGCTGCACAAGATGAATGGTTTGTTTGATGAGGTTGCGACACAGGGCCATTGGCTGTTGGCGAACTTTGCCAAAAGGGAAGAGCTGCTCCACATGGGAATACCAAAACACTATTTCCAAAACACAAAGCAGAGGGAAGGCTTCCAGTTCACCCGTGAAAACTCTAGCCCCAGCCGACGTAAGCCACCAGGCACAGCATTGAAGCTGGACTCTATGCTTCATGAGATGCGTGCGCAGACATCTACAGCAAGGTCTTCCTCACACGGCAGGCGGTCGCCCCCCACACCTGTTCCTAGTATCAGTTCGCAGAGCAGGTTATCAGAGAGCCCCCTCAAACCGCGATCATCCACACCAAGAATGACCTCTACACCGAGGGGGGGGCCGTCTACACCAAAAGCTTCTACTCCAAAAGGTGCCCCTTCTACGCCGAAGGCTGCCCCCTCTGATGTTAGCAACAGTCCGTTGGATGACAACTTGTCCATGACCTCGCCTGGGCAGCAGGCTAGTAGTGTCAACGACAGAAATACGCCACGTGAAAGCACGATCCAGATAGAGAGCAGCTCCAGCAGCCTGCGCAACAGGTCACCGACACCCTTCTCTCGCTCGAACAGCACGAATAGCAAGGCTTCAAAGCGAGAGAGCATCATTAGCTTCCAGCAATCTCGACGTTCCCAGTCTCAAACTTCTGAGCAGTCTCGTTCACGCACAGGGACACCTCTGAGGAGGCAGCGGTATGATGCATATGACAACGACATTTGTGATAGGAGCAAGCCTGTTGGAATCCCTGCTGATGTGGCGTCACAGCTCTCATTGCAGTCTGATAGCAGTATTAGTTACCTTGTCCCTGACAGAGTAAGCAGCATGCATTCTATTGCAGGCTCAGGAGCGAAGCTTGGAGGCCCTCCTTCGGTTGCAGAGTCATTGTGCTCGAAGGTATGAAATGTGCCCGCCAATCAGCCTTTTACAGACGCAAGATACAGAAGATAACGAGGTATACGAGCTGCTGGCGAGCGTTGGGAAGCTCACGGGGCAGCATAAGAAGCGCCAATACCAATACGCATCGGACGACTCGTCAAGCGATGAGACGATGGGGGGGTCGCTATAGATATTCAGAGTGGCTTTACAGCTCGTCAGCACTACACAGGGAACATGACAAATAGATGCCATGCTGCCGAAGATCCGTAGGAAGCGGTGTGACTCTCTCGAGAACGAGGCTGAGCTCGCAAGATGCCGGACGGAAAACCATCATGTACAGCATGAAAGGTGCTGCGTGCAAGCTGTTGTTTGGTTCTGGTGACCTAGATTTGCAGCTGAGTTATATAGAGGACGAGTTTCTTGTGACAGTCACGCTGTCGCGAGAGGGTACAATGGAAAACGGTGTCTTTGACAAGAGCGAAATACAAAAGGTGTTAACGCAAGTATTCCGTCATGTATTTTTTATGAATGATGATAAGGTGTGCAAGTGTGAAACCAGGGGTCTCAACTGCGGTGGTGTGATGCCTGTGGCTGGGTTCCATGTGTCTACAAGCTTCTGGATTATCGACATGATAGTATTCTTGTGTGGCACCTCTGCGTTGCCTGTCATTAAACCAGTGCGGTCCAGATTATTGGTGAAGGCGGAAAAACGTAAAAGCGAAGCACGCGAGGACGAACCTGCTAACACCGACAAGAAGCGTAAGGAAAACCCTGAGGCTAGTAAAGTAATTAACTCTGAGTTCTCGCTGCTAGACATCGACACGCTGCTGCCTGTCCCAGAAGTACGTGATTCTCCAGCTATTCTGCTGCCTGTGCTGAATACTAAAGATTTAGACTCTTACGCCAGCGAAGATGAAATCAGTGAGAATTCTAACACATCTAGCTCCAGCTCCTTACCGACACCAGTCGTCTCTTGCAGCCATCCGGTCAGTTCTACCGGACGTGACTGCGACCGTTGGGTAAGCCGCACCCACACGGAGACACTTACTGCACTACTGCAGGGTCCGCACCAACAGTCGTATGACGCGCTCATGCCCCGTGTATTTGAGAAGGCGCGGCGTGACGCTTCAGTTGTTGTAGTAGGACAAGACTCACAGTGGGGTAGAACGCTGAGCTCTTGCTATGCAGAGGCGGGGTACGGAGTCTTGCGTGCTATCGAGCACTACGAAGAAGGTAGGCAAGAATTGGCTTTCGAAGATTGGTCAGTAACAGGGATGGAAGTGGTGTACCTAATTGTAGGCGAAAATGAAAACAGCGAAGATAAGGTGTGGATGGCTAAGGATGCGAGTCTGAGTTTGGTGTCGTCTATGGTGTGGGGCGTACAGCTGCAGAGAATGCCTTCTGGTACTTCGGATGTCGTAATTGTGGCAGTTGTCAGTAGTCATAGTGCGAGGAAGCACTCTTGGAGGGTCAGTGCCGTTGACCCACTTTCAAGTGCCGTGCATGGTGTGCGCTGTGGCACGACTGAGGGCAAGTTACATATGACCAAGCGAAGTTTCGAGAGCTGCCTTGGCCTTGGCAATGTTGCCCGTAAGTCTGTGATAGTCCTCTTCGAGAAATGTGCTATCACAAATAAGGGCGGGACTACGGACTCGAGTGGGACCCTGCTGCCCTGTGTTCTCACCAGAACCCCTTCCCCAAAGCCGTCCGTGCACTCCAGCGTCTACACTGTCGCAACCGTAGGTGAGCTCAAGACTGTCAGCACAGCATCGTATTGCACAGTCGCAGCAGTGACATCACCGCGGTTCGATCAGCAGTTTGATTGCGGTGTTGCAGTAGTTATTAGAGACCCCCTTCCCTTGTAACCTTCATTCTTATGTGACATTACTTTATCCATCGCACTACAGACAAAGGGAGAGATGCCAAAGGTTCAGTTCAACAAAAGTTCGGAGAGGGAGGAGAAGAAGAAAAGGAAGAAGGAGAGCGACAGCGAAAAAGATGGACATCACGGTATCGTGTTCAACAAGGCGTTCGGGCAGCATATCCTGAAGAATCCTCTGGTCATTAACGCTATTATCGATAAATCGGGGCTGCAGTCGACGGATGTAGTGCTGGAAATCGGTCCAGGTACTGGTAACTTGACAGAGAAGTTGCTGCAGGACTGCAAGAAGGTAATCGCGATGGAGATTGATCCTCGAATGGTTCAAGAGTTGCATAAGAGATTTATGGGAGGCCCGTTGGGGCATAAGCTGCAGATCATCCAGGGGAACTGTCTAAAGCAAGATCTCCCCTTCTTTAACGTGTGCGTAGCGAACGTGCCGTATGCTATCTCGTCAGCGTTGGTGTTCAAGTTGTTGAGGCACAGGCCGCTCTTCAGGTGCGCTGTGCTCATGTTTCAAAGAGAGTTCGCCATGCGTCTGGTGGCGAAGCCCAACACGTCGATGTACTGCCGACTGTCTTCCAATACACAGGTACACATTATAGAAAGTAATGAATGCAAAACTCACAGCTGCTGTCGCGCGTGGACCACCTGATGAAAATCTCGAAGAACAGCTTCAAGCCCCCTCCTAAGGTCGAGTCGTCTGTAGTGAGAATAGAACCCAAGCGACCTGCGCCCGAGGTGTCTTTTGAGGTATTGTATTGGGGCTAAAGTGAATACACCCTACAGGAATGGGATGGGATGGTGAAGGTGTGCTTCAACAGACCCAACAAGATGCTCGGTGGGAATTTCCGAACAAAAGCGGTTTTAAAGCAGCTGCACGAAATCCACTTGGGCTACTGTAAAATGCTTGGGAAAGAACCTAAAGAAGCTGCTGACTTCAAAGTAGCGGTATGCATTTGTTCGGTAACCTTTTAAGTATATTTCTTCAGGTGATGGAGGTACTGGAGAGCACCGGTCTGATGGAGAGGCGTACCCGTACACTTGAGGAGGACGATTTCACGACGTTGCTGGAAGCATTCCACTCGCAGGATGTGTATTTTGTTTAGGAGCAGATGAAAGAAAAGTCTATAAGTAGTCCGATATCAAGGTGGTGACACCCTATCCTAACTGTCAGTCATGTTACGAATCAGGTCTTTGCTACCGTGCAGCATACAAAACACCCGCCCAGGTAAAACATGCGCAGATAAATGGACAATGTAGGCGATGATGAAATCAAAGGACCGAGCATCAAGTACACTGCACCCGCTTGCTTGATGGTAGGCAGCGTGATCGGAACATTGATAGGGGTAGGGATCTTCCTATGCTTCAGCCACACAACAGTGTCCAGCGATTGCATAGCTGTGGAGTGCGTGCCGCCTATTAGAGTGGTTATGGTCACCAACGTTAGCTCCGATGCATGCACTGGCTTGCAGGGTCTGGCCAACGTCTCGGGAAACGTGGCCCGTGTGCAGATTAGGGTTCACGATACATGGCACAGCGTGTGGGACGACGTGGTGTGCATGACCTTTAGGGATGGGATTCTATATGCATACAGACCAGAAACAGGATACCAGGTGTGCCCCTCGCTGGTGTCTTCTCTTTGGCCTGTGCTAACCCAGACTGAGGTCAGTATAGCCAGCCCTGTTGAGAAGGGGAGGCAGTCCCTGGAACGTTCCTGGAACGCCAGGTTTCCCTTCCCATTCACGTGTTATAAATGCAGTGCATCGTACTACAGCATCGCTTTACAACCGTCGTGCCAGGACGTTGTTATTATGCAGGAGCCTGTGGTGACGGAGCAACCGCGTTTTGTTGCAGGGATGTTGCTCGCCAGTGCTGGTGTCGTGCTGGGGTTTGCTTACATGATGACGTTTTCCTATGTCACGTTTAAGCTGGGAGCACTGTTGAAAAGCATCTTCACCTCATCTCAGACGAAGCCCGAAATATGCACCGTGCAGGAGGACAGAGTGGTAAACCCGAAAGAAAGAAAGGCAAAGAACGAACATTTGAAGGATAAGGATAAGGAAAGAAAAGGTAAAGAAAAAGAAGATGGATCTGCCTCAACGACGGTCATTATGATGTCTCCCCCGTCGGCCTCGCCTCGCCCTGCGTCATCCAGCAGGGCCTCCTCTCCCGCGTCTATCAGAAAGTGGCAGGCAAGACGCACCATCACCCATTCTGAGTTGTCCCTTGATGTTGACTCCTCAAGCCGACCCTCGAGTGTTGCTTTCACTAATAGTGATAAGTGCTCACACCAAACGAGTAACACAAGCACCTCTTCTGGTAAGTCGAAGAAGCCGCGTAAACGTAGGTCACGTGCACGCACTCCTGACACTAGGAAGCCACCTCCTCTTCCGCCCGCAGCAGTACCAGAGATTCAAATAAGAAAGATCAAGCGGGCTAAGTCGCAAGACACGTCCAAGAAGAAGTCTACGTAGCCACACTTCCGTGTCGCCTTTGGTATCTTTTGATTTAGCACAGCCTGACCAGGACAAGTCATCAGGGATGTCTAATGAAGCCCGAGGGCTCATCGTCAGCAGGAACCCTGTGTGCAGGGAGACATTCCTCAGCTTCAAGGCGTATGTTTCTGAGAACGTGCAAAACGGTCACTGCAACAAGAAGAGGAAGCAGATACGAGTTTTGGCCGACGCCCTCACCCCCGATGCTAGAAAGCTGCTGGCGGAGAATATTAAAGAAGAGAATGCCGAAGTCCGATTCTACAGGACGTGCAAGCCCCATGAAGGGTGCAGTGCTAGATTCACAACATTTCAGTTGCAGCCACATATTAAAATTGATGATCTGAAGAGCAGTTTCGTACCGCGTCCCCCGAAAGGCGATGCCGCCACGAGGGCAAGGAACATCAATGAAGCTGCATTTGTGGCGCAGGAGTTGAAACCGTTCTCGAAGGCAGAGCCGGTGAAGAAGTCATCTGAAATGTATCACGTGCTTGACAGCATGTTGAAGCTGCAGCAACTGACCACCATCACGGCTGATACACCTTTCGAGTCCTTCGAGGCTGTGCAGCAGATAGTTGCTTCCTCTACAGAACCTTACTTTTCATACACAGAATTCATTGAAGCTGTGCAAAAAATCCCTTTCCGTGCAGTAAACCACTCTTTCACTTTGCCATACATATCAACCTACAAAAGTAAAGACAAGCTGAACTGCGAGTGGGAGCGTGTTTATATGCTCTTCGAAGAGGAAGGCGTCAGTAGGGACATTGTTTGCACTGCTCTGAAGGCTTCTCTGCAAAAGGATGCCCTCAGCTTGTTGCGCTACGTTATGACTGGAATCGCAGTGCGTGCGGTATGTGTCTCATTGAACCAAGCCTGCAGGTACCTGTGCACATATCGGAGCTGCAGATCCTTCGAAAGAGTTTTTCCGACGTTGCAAAGGTTGAGGGTGATAAACAACAATACAGCACAGAGCTACGGCATTTCGTGAATAAAGCTTCCGCGAGCAACTCTCATCCTTGCGATTCGCTCTTCGAGCTGTTCCACGCGACATGTCCCCACTTATCAGTGGAACTGTCATCTATTTCATCTGCATATTGCTACTCGACCTTCATCCTTTACCATCTTACCACAGGGTACAAGGCATATGGACGGCAGAACTCCCGTATTGGTAGGTGTGAGCAGGTACACCCAGAAGGGTGAACTTGATGATGCGCTGACCCCCTTGCAGCTCATGCACAAGGCTTCAGTTCTTGCCTTTGCCGATGCAGGCATCAGTGAAAAAGATATTGACGTCGACTTGATTGTGACCATTCCGCACCTGCACCAGTTGTTGTTCCCTCCTACCGTGCCACATCTCTACAGCAACCCGCCGAGGTCTCTTGGGAACCTTCTGAAGACACACACAGCCACCCGCAACAACGCCTACTATGCCACATCTACTGGGGGCAACGGGCCACAGTACGCAATCAACGAAATGGGAGACAGAATCGCCAAAGGTGAGGTGAACTCCGTGCTCGTTGCAGGAAGCGAGGCAATGGCAACACTCGCTAAAGCGCGTGCGAAGGGCTGGGGTATCGAGGGTGTCAAGGTGCCGATGTTCTCGATGACCGGTGAGAGAAAAGAAGTAGCACAAAGCGGTAAGAAGCTCCCGTGGGGGGATCATCCAGGGGGAGAACCCAAGCTGCTTACCCCCGAGAAATCCATGTTTGGCTTACCAGAGATAGTGCACGGTTTGGCACCTGCTGCACACATGTACCCACTGATTGAGCAGGCTTTCAAGAGAAAGTACTACAAAGATGTTCCCGGAGAACAGTACCAGGCTGAGCTCAGCAAGTTAATGAGTGAGATGAGTGCTGTGGCTGCCAAACACCCGGAGCATTCTTGGTTCCCAACCTACAAGACGCCTGAAGAAATCGGCACAGTGACGAACAAGAATCGTATGATTGGTTTCCCGTACACAAAAATGATGAACTCTGTCATTGATGTCAACCAGTCAGCTGCTGTGCTGATGATGTCTATTGACGAGGCAAGGAGGCGTGGTATACCTGAAGAAAAGTGCATCTTCATTCACGCTCGGTGTGCCGTCTCTGAGACACCAATACCGACCCTTGAAAGGAGCGAGCTGCACACATCCAACGGCATGAAGGTGATGAAGATGAGGTTGGAGAGCGCACTTGGGATGTCTCTCAACAACGTGCAGCACAAGGAAATCTATTCTTGCTTCCCTATTGCAGTCAAGATGGCAGTCAAAGAGCTGGGCATCACGTACAAAGATGCGGGGGAGCTGACGCAGATTGGGAACATGCAGTTTCACGGCGGTCCTGGTAACAACTTCGGACTGCATGGTGTTGTTGAGATGGTGAATCTCTTGAGGAAGAAGAGAGAGGACCAAGGACTGGTCACCATGAATGGTGGATATTTCAGTAAGCACTCAGGGGCCGTGTATTCTGCGCAGTACAGACAGTGGGCAGCTTCTACAATGGCTGAGGATCAGCAGCTTTGCAATTCGTATGCGAAGCCAGTCAAGTTGGACATGAAGCCCAATGGCAGGGGGATGTTGGAGTTCTGGACTGTAGCATTTGGCAGGCAAGGCCCCCAACGGGCCATTGGCGTTGGCACCCTTGAGTCGGGGAAGAGATTTGTGGCAAATTCGGCGGACCCGAATACTATGGAGTACCTCTTGAAAAACGAGTGCTTCGACGTCCCGGTTCAGGTGACTGCCCAACAGGGCAGGGGACCCATCGTTTTCACACTTGACAACACTCCCTCTCGTCTATAAGAACGTTTCGCTGGGTAGTTCTACCCGTAACTTTACTATGTACGACTGGCTTGGAGATGCAGCAGCACACCAGCTGTCATTCCACCGGTCTACTCTCTCCGTTTCCAGCGTTGCTGCTGGCTATACTTATTCTTGTTGTTTCAAGGTGAGTGTTATCTGGGCCCTTGAGCGTTTTTTCTACTCTTCTTCAGAACCAAGATGATGCCCCTTCACTGCATCAATTTGACTACTTTTTATTTTGCCACCTCCGTACCACGAACCTCCCCACAGAATGAAGAGATGGATGAGGGGAAACAGATAGCAGAAAATAAAAAGCTCCACCAGGAGGTATGCTCAAACACGTAGTTCGACGCAATACAGACATCTGACTTGTTTCTCAAGCTAGGCCTGTCCTACAAGTTCACATCGGCTTTGATGTTTAAAGAAACACGGTCGCCGATCATAAGGTTCATTTTCTCAAAACCAACCAAAGAGCGGCCTGTCCCTGAAGTGGTGGTGGCAGCTGACGTGCGGCCCATGAATTGCACGGAAGATGCGTATCGGTACTCCATATTGGTGGAAGGGCAGCGATTCAGCAGGGTAATCGTGATCAACCCAAGTGATATAAAGGGCAATGAGCTCAACGAAGCACTCCTGAACAAGGTGTACGACCAGAAACTAGCAGTGAAGGCGCAAGGACTACCAGAAGCGTGATCGCGAAAGTAGATGTTTATAGTAATCATTTGTCACTAGTGCAGCTGTATTACGTACCACAGGCACAATGCATATGAGAGAAGCGTCTTTCAGAAGGTTTGAACTGGTATGTTACCAGACATCACACTCAACGGAATGCAGCAGGATCCTTCGCCCGAGAAGCCTGGTTTACCCGCTTCAGAGAAGCCCTGTCCCAGACCATGTGCACCTATTGAGGTATATATTTTCCTGCTACATCTTTTTTACAGCCGCGTAAGATTGGGGTCGAGTCAGGAAGCCCAAGACACAACGTTAGCAACGGCAACAATGCAGAAGACGAGGCGAAAAAGGAACTCAGGTCGCCACTGGACTCGCGGCTGAGGAGGCAAGAGAACCAGTGCTACAGCCCGGCGACTGCTTCAATAGTCTCTGCGGCGCAGGGTTTGGACGAGGAGTCACTGATGATCCTGGCTGATCTGGTGACGTTTGTCTGCAGGGCACAAGGAGGCAGAGCGGGCATGCAGAGGAGGTGTGCTGTGGCCGACAGCCCGAGGACGATTGAACATGTGGGAGCGTGGCTTGCCGTGCAACATGACTTGCTGGGGACGGACATCGCGGCAGGCCTCAGCTTGAACCTACGGCGGTCCTCGTCATGCCCGCAGGAGCACAGAGGCAACCCCTTCGAGGGTATGATGCTGAAGGGGTACAGGGTGAAGGCAATCAAGGACATCAAGTCGAAGAAGGCTGTCGTTGTGGAGGCAGGCACACACGGCACTGTGAACCACACCAACGACGAGAAGGTCAACGTCTCGTTCGACATGAGAGTCGACAATGGCAAGAGGCCCATTAACGTCAAGCCGGACGCCATCGTGAAGGTGACAGACGAGCAGGATGCCGCATACCAGAACGATCTGAAGGCGAAGATGCTACAGTCGTATCAAGCCAAAGAAGAATCGCACGTCTAGAAATTGGCAGACTTAGAATATTCAGCAACGATGTCCGCAGCAGTCTTTTTGTAAATACTGCACACGACCAACCCGCTGGAATAAGTGTCGCAAACACACTAAAAAAGCTATTACAATACCTTTATCTTTCTAGATAAAAGAAAAAACTTTCGTTGTGTGACATTTTCCTCTTTTTCTTTGTTTATTTGGCTTGTTGATTTTCCTTCTCCTCCCCCCCCCTCTTTCTGGCGGGGATAGATGCAGGCGGAACAGTGGGCGTCTCACAAGACTATTTTTCTTTTCTTTTCCAAAGTGGCAAGAAGAAAGGGAGGATACTTTGAGAAAGGCAACACAGCCAAAAAAGAAAGAAAGGCCGAGGCCCCAGAAGGGAGAAAGGGGTAGATAAGTAGAGACAAGGGGGACGTTCAAAACAGGAACCTCCTTTATCTCATCTCTTTCTTTTTCGTTTTCCAGCTGACATCTTTCGCTCTTTTTGTTTCCTCCCTTACTTTCCTCTTTCCCCCTCTGCAGCTGCCTTCCTACCGTACGATAGCAGGTGATTCATGAAAAATGGCAAAGGCACATTGAGATTCAACGGAATTGACTGTTATGTGAACGTGGGAGATGTTGAGAGGTACAGGGCAGGGCTGCAGAGAAGCAGCCTGAAAGTGTGGATAAAAAGTGCAAGCGGCGAGGGTGTGGAATGCGTCTTCGGCATGGTGCATAAGAAAGTTGTAATCTGTGCTGTGTACCTAGAAGGCAACGCGGAAGGCCAAAGTGAGCCTGGCATCAGTACCTTTGTTATCAGGGATGCTGACGGTAGAACACTTGCTGGCACCACCTGCGTCCCTTTACGCGACTGGATGTGGCACCAGCTGGAATGGGTCGTCACAGACTCAGCCTCCAATGCCATGAAGGTTTTCCTCGACGATCAGCAGCTGAAGCTGAACTTCACGCACTCCGAAGGTCCCTTCAACTTCAGTCCTATTCGCCACACGCCAATGAAGTCTTTTTTCCCTTCCGAAACCATAATCGGCGCCATTTCTAGTGTCGTGCACACCAACGAGGTACTGTGCTTCTTCAAGGGATGGGCTAAATACCTGTCCCTCTTCGTTGACGAAGAACTGGCCTACCGATGGCCCATGGATGTGGGAACCGGGTCTTCCTTAGTGGAAATCGTCCATAATTCAAAGGCTTCCGCAGCGTCCAACCACAAATGCCAGTGGGACAAATTAGAAGGCCCGCCTACTTCTGTCCACTTTGACGGTATCACATCAATGGGGCTGCTCGGGCCTCACGGGCTGGGGAAGTCTCCTTGGGAAGTTTGCTTTTGGATAAAAACAAACCAGCAAATCCCGTCATCACCTTTAGAGGTACGTGAGACGAATGCTTGCTGCGTCATCGCCGAGATCCTTCTGAACACCCCTTCAAAGGGCGAGACCACGTTCACGCTGACCGATGGGGCACGACGAAGGCTCACTGCGGTGATCAATTCACCGATCTGCGATGGGAAGTGGCACGAGATATCTTGGGGCGTGCATGACTCGGCTAACAACAAGATGGAAGTTTCAATAGATTCAGTCAGGGTCAGCATGCTCCTCACACACACCGAAGGGCCCTCAGATCTATTTTACTTGACAACAACAGCAGTCATTCCGCCACGCTTTGAAGGGTACGTCCGGCACCTTGTTATCACATCGGAAGGCGGGATCATAACCGATCTGCTCATGGACGAGGGCATCGGTGATTGTTGCTTGAACACAGTGCCTGGCGCCAGCAACGGAATGCTCTCTTCGCAACATACATGGCACCCTACTGTGTGCCCTCCTTTGGTACTGTGGATAGGTGACCACAGCTATGTAGAAGCGGGGCTATACTTGAGCAGTGAGCCTGACTTCTCTGTGCAGTTCCTCATCAACGTACACAGTACGCACAAGAGCTTGTACCATCTGATGTCAGGATCTGGTGTGGGCTGGTCTTTCGTGATTGAGTTGCAAGCAGAAACTGCTGTGCTAACAGTAGTAGAGGAATGCGAAGGTGAGCTCCTAGCGAAAAAGACCACACGCACTGCCGAAGCAGTAGTGTGTGATACAACGTGGCACAAAATAAAATGGACGGTAGCAGGAAGTAAGTGGTCAGTATTGCTAGATAGTGTGCCGGTGGGTGTGTCAGCGCCACAGACCGAGCGTGTTGAAGCAGCTTTTGCGCCAACGTTATCAGTGGGAAACAGACCCAACAAAATGCACCAATTGAATGCTTTCATACTGGACGTGCAGATTTACGAGGCTGGCCGTTTGTCAGCACACCTCCCACTCTGTGAGGTATGTTCCAGAAGTAAATAGTATTAACTACAGCGCTTTGGTGAATCTTTTATATCCTTGCCTAGAGGCGAAAGGGCTGTGGTGAAGAACGTCACTTGGAAGAGCACAGCAGTCCCCACCTCAGCGGTATGCGGCAGCTCTATTTTTAACAACAAATCAACAGCTGCTGATGGACAACGACTGCTGCGTCGACATAGGTGACACCAGGCCGCACTTTAAACCCAGCAACTTTGAAGCATTCACTTTCGAGTGCTGGATAAAGTGCGGAAGCACCACACGTTATCAGGTGCTGTGGGCAGCGAACGACCCAACAAGTCCAAACCTGGAAGCTGCAGTCTGCCTATCTCTGAATTGCTGCGAGCGGGGTTTGATCGGGATGGTGGTGAGGGACTCCTGTGGACGCATACTACACGGCCACTGCGACACGTCAGTATTCGATGTGGAATGGCACAACATAGAGTGGGAAGTGGAGAGTGCTGCTAGTGGCGTTATGAAGATGAAAATTGATTCGAAGCCCGTGAGAGTTACATTGTGCAGCAGTCAGGGACCAAGGGTGTACGACAGCGTCCCCGACTTTATTGTCACCATTGGCGCCATGCGGCGTGAGTTTTTCACAGACCACCACTACGAAGGTATCATTGCGCATGTCGCACTAAGCCACAGTGGCAAAGTGATCGCCTCGTGGCCAATGGAAGGCGGCACCACGTGTGTTGCAGCCGACGAGGGCGAGAATGCCTTAATAGGGACGATCAGTAACCCCAATTGGGTCCACACAGCTGTGCCGCCCTGCACACTCCAGTTGTGTGGAAAGAGGTCTACGCTCACAACGCTTCTACATGCCGTTGCTGATGACGTGGAGTTCTGGATCACTCCCTCACGTGAGCCGGGTGTTCTCTTCACGCTGACTTCCGACGACGGCTCCTCCACTTTGTGGAACGTCGAAATCAACATGACGCCTTGTGCCGTAAGCGTTGGCATGTTGACAATCACAGTAATGAACGCCGTAGTTGCTGTCGTCGATGCAGGGCAAGCGCTGTTCTCTGGCCTGTGGCACATGCTGCAGTTCTCATACAACTACAAAGAATCGTGCGTCCAGGTGAAAATGAACAACAGGAACCTTGCTGTGACGTACTTCAAAAAAGACAGTATTTCTCTTCCCTGTGGTAGAAGTGTCTTTACATTTGGTGGCATGGAAGGGTCCCTGAAGGCGGGTCTTCGGAGTGTCAAAGTGAGGAATGCCGACAAGGAGCTGTTGAACATCCCTCTCGAGCAGTCACTGCAAGATATTTCAGGGAACAGATGTGTATCTGCCGTTAATAATTTCAAGTGGGAAATCAAGGCCTTGCCTCCGTCTGTGTTGGTGTTCAATGGCATCAACACACATGCCAATCTTGGAAACGTAGGCAGCTTTGGGGCCCTCCTAAGCCAACCTTGGCAGGTATCTCTAAGAGTACGATGCTGCTCACCGGAGGGCGAGGTGCAGGCATTGCTGAGCTGCATTGATGATAATGCACAATTCGTCGTCGTGATGCACATGACTACTCAGAAGCGCTACATGGCATGGTACCTTACGGTGTTCGTGTCCGACCACGATGGATGTATATTCGTAGTATCATTTCATGTCCCTCGCCTTTCAGACAATAAGTGGCATGCGTTGAGGATCCAAGCGAGCAATGTGAGCACTAACGAGCTTCAGCTACTCGTTGATGGTGAGAACATGGTCCCGGAATACGGTGAGTGTGACTCTCCAGCTAACTTTTCCGAGTGGAAAGTGCCGCTCTTTCTAGGAGCAAGCTGCTGCAATGCTGAACTGAGGTCGTACTTCAAGGGCTGCATACGAGACGTTGTCTTCGAGAGCGACGCAAGTGTCATAGCGAAATGGAGCCTTCGTACAGGCTATGACACAGTCACTGGCGATAGCAGTGGTGGGATGCATCACGGCTCGCTGATGTCCGCTTCATGGGAGTCAGACGCGGCACTATGCGAGCCCGAGGAAAGCAGCGCAGTTCCTTTGCGAGATATCCAAGGAGAATGCAGCATACAAGTCAGCCGATGGTGTGAAGGGACATACAGAAGCAACGCAACCATCGCGAGTGGAGGGGGTGTGGTCATCCCAGATAGGCTGGGCAGTGATGGATGGTCTAGTGGTGCTTCTGCCCCACAATGGATGCACATCGATCTGCAGCGTTGCGTTAACATATATGCCATAGAGCTGCTGACCAGGTGCGACATGCTCGACAACGAAGCATGCCAGACAGTGCATCAGATATGGACAGGGGGGGACACTGTGCCGACGCATATGGTTCACGAGTTTAAGCTTCAACCTAAAGACGGAATTAGGTGGTGCTTGAAACTGGAGCACCCCCTTCCTGCTGTGCGGTGCCTTAGAATCCTGACAACGCAGTCGCAGTGCACAATCGGGTGGAGGAAAGTGAAAATCATGGTCTTGAAGAATGTGAAAAAAGTGAGGCAGCGAGCTGCCACGCATAACATGGAAAGCTTGTCGCGATATGAGCACCCGCTGTTCTTGGAGAGCGCCACGTCCATCCGAGGCCTCTTCAACCGGCTCGATGTGTTGCGGTGTGGGCATGTTGAGAAGAAAGATGTGGCGTCGCTATACAGGGAGTACGAGATAGGCCTGAGGCTTCCCGATAAGCAGTTGGACCAAATGATATCCAAATACAGCAAAAAAGGCGTAGTGTCTTTTGATGGCTTTTCTGTCATCGCACTAGGGATGACACACTGGTAAGAAGCTGCTTCAGCAGCAGGATGATTTACACATCTTTAAGTTAACTTTGTATTTTACTCTAGCACACACTTGCACTACTTAATAAATACAGTTAAGATGGACGGGGTAAGCATTCTAGAAGCTGTCTTGCGAGAGGCCCCCCCTGTGCCGAAGTTCATGAGCAGTCATATGGAAGATTTCGTGCATGTGGGGGAGGAGGCGGAGTTGATTACTCAGTCGCATAAGTTGCAGATATCTATTCAGAATGCAAAGCACATAGCCGCAAAGAAAGAGGTGTGCGAAGACCTACAATGCGTGGTGGACGCAGAGCAGCTGGGGGAGCAGGTGGAAATGATGAAAGAACTTGAAAAGCACCTAGCGGAGGTGATGGAGAACATGCCTGATATATCTGTTAAGATCGAGAATAAGCATCACGATACAAACATGTATTTCCATCAAAAGAACAGAGATAACGTCACGAAGCTCGTCCACGACATGGTGCGCATGCTTGCCACTGGCCCCTCCGACGCAGTAGATTCTGTACTGTGGCTGCAGAAGCAAAAGCAAGCCAATACTGCAAGCCTCCCACATGAGGTGACCTCTTTACTTCAGCAGTCGGCTTCTACTCTAACGAACGACCTTACATCTCTGATGAAGGCATTAGATAAATTAGATACTAGATCTGTGCAATAATGTATTTTTCTTTTTGATAAGGTTGTTATGCTCTTTCCTTTCATAAGACTCCCAGATCCCCAGGGCGAGATGACTTCCCCGGCGATGATGCCACACTACGGGGATGACGAGCGGTCTTTCACGTCGGACTTGATTTCACACGACAACGAACAAGACTATCCTGACAAGATGAACGTAAACTGGAAGTCTTTTTTAATCTCTGGCGGCGGTTTCATGGTTGACCAGTACAACCTGTTCGTCATCGGTGCTGTTATCCTTACGATGTCCATGACCCCGACACTCGGTAAGCCCAGCTCTACTCAAGCAGCTGTAGCTAGGGCCATAAAGTTAATTGGTGCTGTTGTGGGACAGCTTACCTTTGGATGGGTAGCCGACAAGCTAGGCAGGAAGACAGCGTGCTTGTGTACACTGTCGTTGGTCATCGCAGGCGCCGTGGGGTCCGGAGCTTCGTTCGGCACTGACAACTTTGATATCTACTGGTGTTTATGCTTCTGGCAGCTAGTCCTGGGTGTCGGAGTTGGTGGGGAGTACCCCTTGAGTGCGAGCATGTCACGAGAGTCGACATCCGATTTAAGGTCAATCGGGCTGACCTTCTGCATGCAGGGTTTTGGTTTCCTTATGGGGCCGGTCGTGATCCTAACCCTGTTGCGAAGGTACCCTTCGGACACATACACCGACCTCGATACGGTGTGGCGATACGCCCTGTGCTTCAGTGCCATCCCTGCAGGCCTCCTCATCTTGCCGAGGTACAACATGCATAATAGTAAATCTTTTGACAACGTCAAAGGCACATCGCGCTTCAACGCCCCCCTCTTGCAGGTGCTCGGGAAAAACTCCTGGCGCCGTTTACTAGGAACCGCAGGGTGTTGGTTCTTGTTTGATGTGTCCTTCTATGGGAATTCTATCCTAGCGACACAAGCTTTCGCCGCCGTGGGCCTCACGAGCTCTGCAACGCAATCGCCTCATGAGCAGGTATAAACAAGCAGCCCTTAATACACGCCACACCACAGATTACTTCTGCAGCTTGGTGTTTACTTGTAGTTGCTTTGCTCGGTATCCCTGGTTACTTCGCAGCCTTGTTTGCCCTTCCCTCGATGGGGCTGCGGTCGATGCAGCTGTCAGGTTTCACGGCCATTACGATCTTATTCGCGGTGTTGGGGTTGCAGTACGAGACGCTCTCCAGCAATACGTTTCTCGTGCTGTACGGATTAACTTTTTTTTTCTCTAACTTTGGACCTAACTTCACGACATTTGTGCTGCCGGCAGTGTTGTTTGACACCTCAGTGCGGGCCAGATGCCACGGCATCTCTGCCGCATCCGGGAAGCTGGGCGGTGCAGTGGGTGTTTACGCGATCTCCACTATCATGAGTGAAAGTGTCAATCCTATGCCTACCATATGCATCCTGTGCTCGATGTGCAGCGCTGCCGGTTTGCTGCTGACAGCTATTTGCATCGATCGAAGCCCGGAAGCAGTTGCCAGGAGCTTCGACAGAAAGGAGCAACGGGCTTTCGCTTCAACTATGAAAAGCAGGGGCTACAGCACAGTTTAATAGAAATAGGTAAAGCTCTTTTAAAACGTACTAACTCCTTTCCATCCTCCATTGCACCATCACAGTGCTGAAGCCGGTTGCCCTGATTGTGTGCCAATGTGCTCTCAGAATTGTGTACCCTTGGCACTGCCTTCTCACTGCCTCTCCCTTTTATTATTATCTCCTCCTTAGATTATGTATGCATCACAGGATACTATGAATATTAGAAGTGCATCGCAAGTGCTCTTGCGAGGGAACACAAGGCAGCTCTTCACCCGTCTCTACTGCAAGCCTCCCAGCAGGATACGCACTGATCAGGCAAGATGGTGTACTGCTGCGAGCGAAAATACTGATAAAAAGGAAGGTAAGAAAAAAGAGCCTGTTGATGTGTCAAAGCTATCGCTTTATGGAAAGATGAAACACTTTGGACCGCCTGCGCTGTTCATTTATCTGGTGATACACACCATTGGCTTTTGGTTGATGTTTGCTTTAGTGTACTGCGGTCTGCCGGTATGCTTGTTGTAAATCACACAGCTCATCTTTCAGGTAAAGGGACTGCTCGCACAGTGGTTAGGTGGTGAGGAGAAGCTTCCGCAGGTGTGCCAACTATCAGACTAAAAAACTCCCGCTATCAACACAGGGCCCTTGGGCGGAGCTTGGAATCGCTCTGGCGGTAAATAAATTATTCGGGCCCCTTCAGGTATTATAAAGTTCAGACATGCTAACTACCTGCAGATGCTCTTGACTGTCGCTGTTGTCCCCAGGCTGGCACCTGTTCTTAAGGCTTGGGGCCCAACGCAAACGATCATTAGGTTCATTACTACTCTGGGCATCGGGAGGAAGCACTAGGTTTTACATACGGGGATGTAGGTTTTCAATTTTTCAGAACTTTGGTGAATCGGCTGAAAGGTAAGTCTACGCGCCGTGCCGATCGGCCAGCTATGGCAACGATTACGTAATAATACAGCTGACACCGTGTTCATAAACCGCTCCAGTCTGACTGGTGTTTCCGTCAGCTTAGCGTTTGTTGGCTCTTCCCACTGTTCAATACCTTGTCCATCAGTCTGTTTCACCTCAGAGCATCACCCTATCAGCCTCTTTTCGATGAAATAACTTTTTCATTCATATTTCCTCTTAATATTTCATTAGCTCCACAACAGTGAAGTCGAGATGGACAAGTTACCGCTGATGCCCGGCACCAACGAGCTCGTGCATGGTGATCTTTGGCGGTCGAACTACAGGAGGTGCCACACATTGACAGGTATGCCGCCAACAGCCTTTCTTGAATCACGACAGGACACAACAATGGTGGTGAGCCTAAGAAAGCTAACCAGGAGATCGATACATTTGCCATGACGAACACCATCAGCAACACTTCACTGCCACCGGCACACTTAGCACTTGACCGAAAGGTGCTCAAATTCAAGTGTTACTTCAGGGAGGGTGTTCACGAGTCGACAACCGAAGCAGAGCGTGTGCGGTTGTGCGTTGTGTACTACTTCCTAGAAGACGACACCATCGCGGTGAGTGAACCGAGGCAACTGAACTCAGGGATGAACCAAGGGACGCTCGTCAAGAGGCACAAGATCAAGCAGGGGGGAAGGTATGCCGCAACATCCCGTCCCATCTACTAGGTACCTGTCGTTCTCCGACCTACGCCTCAGCGACAATGTCACCATCTATGGAAAGACCTTCAGAATATACGACTGCGACACTTTCACAAGGGAATTCTGCCTCAACGCAGGGCACGACGTGGGCAAGAATGAACAAGCCCCACAGGTGTGCATGCATTTAGCAAACAGCACGCACAGGACACGTATGATACCAACGCTAGACAGCGCTTCGAATCCAACAAAAAACGTGAGCTCTGTGGTACGAGAACAAAGCTGAGTCTTGGGCAGACGGCAGCAGCAGGGGGGTCCAGTGCAACGAAAGAAGAGGTAAAGCAAACGACGCAGTTTTTACAAAATGACAAGAAAGTGCTGAAGTTTAAAGCTATGTGGGATGAGGTGCACAACACAGGCGGCGAGAGGAGGTACTTCAACTTGTATTACTTCCTTTCAGATGACTGCATAGAAGTCATCGAAATGGTCCCCGCGAACAGTGGCCGCGACCCGTTCCCCTCGTTCGTAAGGCGCAGGAAATGTCCAAAGAACCCAAACCCCTCCAGCATTACGGGAACGCTGACTTTCCAACGTGCCGAACAGGAGTACTGGAAGGTCAAGGATCTGTGCATAGGAACCGAGCTGGTGATCTGTGGGAAGAGGTTCAAGCTGTATGATTGCGATACCTTTACCAAGGAATACCTTAAGGAACACTGTGGAAGGACAGCTTCTGAGCTCCAGTCTGTGGATGTAAAAGTCATCAAGAAAGAAGCACCCAAGCCAGCACCGCCTCCCCACAACGGGTTTGGAGACGAGGAAGATAGCTTGAGGTCGTGGAGGCAGCTTGCCTTGAAGTGTCCTGTGAAGGACGTGCGGAAGTTCACTGAAAGTGGGAATGAGATGCTTAAATTTTCATTAGAGCTTCTCGGTGGGGAGATAGACTCAATGAGGAAGTTCGTGCTCACGTACTATGTGTCGGATGACACTATCAGCATATTTGAGGCGGTGGCGCGCAACAGCGGCATCCTCGGCGGGAGGTTCTTACAAAGGCAGAAGGTGAAGCTGGGGAACGGTGAGTATGCGACGGCTGCTTCGTTTTATGTGGGTGCAGTGGTGGAGATCAGCCACCGGAAATTCAGAGTTACCTCCACAGATGAGCGGTCGCTGGCATACATGGAGCACAACTCAAAGATCTTCTTGAAGTCGAATATCAACATGATCATGATGAAGTTCAAAGCCATGTTCATCAGCACACCCACGGGCCTCAAGGATACCTTGAATGGAGCCCTTAAGCAAGGACAGGTTGACTACACGCAGCTCATGCACATTGTAGAGAGCCTCGGGCTCCCTCTCGTCGAGCAGGAAGTCCTCACCATGCTGCGATACTTCAACACAAACGGCTCTCTTAACAGCTACGAAGAGCTGCTAGTAACACTGTCTGTTAGCGAGACGGACATAACAGACAAGCAATGGCAGGACATACACGAGGAATGGGACAGTGATGTCACCTTAGGGAAGACTCTCACAGAAGATGAGCAGTATCGACTGAACGACTTACACGACAGTAGAGCTGCACAAGGGATGTTAAAGCTGTTGCAGGAATACAACAAAAGGTATGTTACATACATAATTTTAAAGAACCGTACCACAGACGAGCACTGTTTCAACAAGAGCTGCGCATCATCTGCGACTACTCCAACGACGGCTGTATTGGCCCGGGGGAATTTGCTGTCGCTGTTACGAAGAAGTTGAAGGTGGACATTGCCCCCAAGCAACTCGACCAGTTGTGCAGCAAACTGTTCCCACCTGTCTTACGACGAGTATGCAAAAAGGCTTATGACTCGCACACATGACAGGTGCCTTATCGCGAGATGATCCGCCTCATCGAGGACACCACGAACTACGTTCACTCCACGAAGACAATAGCTCGCATAAGGAAATGATTTTTGTATTTTACTCCGATGTTTAATAGCGTATTTTAATAGCAACGTTACAAAGCGACCACCGCACCTCAGCCCACACAAGAAAACACTGTAACATGTCATCTTACTCAGTGCAGCGTTTGGTTGAAAGGAAGAACGTTGTGAAGGTTGGCGGTGGTAGAGGGCCGTGTGTGAAGACCTTCGAGCAGAAGAGGGGGGTGGACCTGTTTAATACGAACGATGACCAGGCCAGCCAGTGCAGCTCGATGATGAGGTCTGATAGGTTTGATAGCTCGCAGAGGAACAGGACAGCGGGCGACATCCTGGGCCACACCGATGAGCACCTTTACAGCGATGAGGTCAATAAGATGCACGTAGGGAGAAAGGTAGTTGATCATCCTGTCACCGATGGCCAAAAAGAGAAGCCCTTCGGGACAGTCCTCTTGACTGACGTCAAGAACAGCGACCGCTACGAGAACACGCAGCGCAACAAAACATCTGGAGATATAATCGGGCACACGGACGATCAGCAGGAAGGCAGCTCAACACAGAGCGCTTTCAGAGCAGGCCGTGCACGTGTAGAGCTTGAGCAAGCCCCCGAACCGAGTAACGCCTTGAAAGTAGGCAGGCAGCGTACTGATCTCCCCCCTGCAATCGCCTCTGCAGAAGGGGTGTCACCCTTTGCTACTGAGTATGCACCGCACAATGTTCAACACTTATTTCAGGAAAACCCCAGTTGAAGTGCTCAAGCAGCCCATAAGGCACAACAACCACTATGACCACCATGACGGTCTCCTCACAGGTGGTAACATGCCGAGAAGTACCAAAAAGGACAACACGCCATTGTGGTACTGATCATCTGTGTCCAACTCTCACATAGATTGTTCCTCCCTTTCCTTGTTATTGTTATTGTTATTGTTTTGAGCGGGCTTCCAAAATAATCGCAATAGCTGAGCGGTATCGAAGTCGCTTGCTACGTAGGAGCATTTACACATGGAAGATGACAAGGTCTTGCTGCAGAGTGGGCGGCTGAAGCAAGCAAATACGAATAAGAAGCTTAAGGAACTTGAGGGTGCAAAAAAGAAAAAAGCATATGAAGGGTCCCGTTTTTTATCGGTGATAGGGGAGCTAGTTGAAGATAGAAAGAAGTCAACAGGCGATGAGTTCTTGAATCTTAGCCAGCGGTTGCTCGAGCTGTATGACGAGAGGGAGCAGTTCGATGTTGAGATCGATACTTACATTGAAAGTCTACAAGCTGAGTTACATGAACAAAAGTTAACAGCGCAAGAGGAGCGCGTAGTCCGTGGCTGGGAGGCACTTCGAGCTCAGGTGAGGAGCAAGAATAATAAGAGCCCACGACCTGCCTCGGATAACAAGTGTGTTGTCACAGACATGCAGCCGTCACTGAAGCCAAGACCGAGGCGCAAGCCACAGAAGCTTCACGCAAAGCGAAGCTCCTACACGCCAAAGCCGAGCGATAAAGCCTGTCTGCCTGTGGCACGTTTCAAAGAAGAGCTGGAAAGGCAACTCCAGTTGGCAAGGACTGATAATCAAAAGTACGAGACGTTCTTGCCTCTTTGTAAGAGAACTCCTAGTGAGACAAAGGTTCTTGCAGATATGTACGAAAAGAGAACCGACCCCAAGGGTATCCCGTATACCGTCAAGTGGCCCAAGAAGCAGCTCCACCGCCGCATTAGCCTCATGAGGAGGATCTGCATGAACACGGCTTCAGTTGATGAAGTAGTGTGGGAAAAGGGGAGGAATGCACTGCTTGACGAAGATGTCCCACCATACCTGCTCACCCTCCCACCGCACGCTAGGAAAGCTGCTATCCTTTTGGAGTCACTGTCAACCGAGTTAACACAGCGCATGCAGGCAGCAATACCAGAAACCGATATCCTTACAGAAGAAGAGAAAGAGAACTACTTGAAACTGAAGGCCCTTTTTGCCGAACCCAAGAAGAAGAAGACGCTCCCACCACTTCCCGAGTGGAAATACAAAGATACCAGCGACGAGGTCCCAGAGCTATTCTCGCACACCGTTGGGGCTTCACGAGACACGGTGGGTAATTTGCAGGAATACGACAAGAGGCTGCGTTTACTGCGCAGAAAGATAGCAGACAGACCCAAATATCTAATCCGTTAAGTTTACCGACTTAAAACTGTATTCGTCTTTTACAGAACCTACAGAACAGTAGTACGTTCATCACATCACACAGGTTATGTCTTTATATGTCTGCAGATGCCACGATACGCAACAGGGTGCAAGCTTGCGAACAGCTGCTAACTTCGATGAAAAGCGAGCATAGTCTCGAAATGCGTGCGAAGAATGACGAGATAAGCAGACTGGCCATGCAACTGCACACGGCCACTACGGAGTGTGCTCGGCTGCGTGTGCAGTGCGGTGAAAAAGATGACCTTGTTGCACACCTCACGAAGGAGACAGAGACTTGTAAGGATCTGACGACACACGTCAAGAAGACCACTGATGCCAACCACATACTAGCTTTAGAAAAAGATAGAAAGGAAACAGAACTGATGAATTGCAAACAGGAATTACAGGCATCCTTGCATGCGGTAGAGATCTCGTATACTGATGTCAATGAGTTAAGAAGACACAACACCGTGCTATGCCGCGAGAAAGCGGAACTCTTGGATGAACTAAAGAACATGTCTTTGTTGAAGGAGCAGACGGAGCACCGTGAGCAGAAATTAGAAGCCACGTGTATTGCTCTTGAAGTAGAGTTGCAGAAGAGAGCCACTGCTTACGACACCGAGCGGCACATGCAGACGCAGCAGTTCGACTCTTTTGCTTTGTCAGCAGAGCAAGAAATAGAGAACTTGCGAGGGCAGGTCAGCACGTGTAGGAACACTATACACACTTTGCAGGGCAATGACGGGCAGCAAAAAATACATATGCTGAAGGTGTGTATTGCCTAAGGTTTAAGCAACACAGATGTCCTGTGATGAGTTGGCTGCAACCAAAGCACAATCAGAGGCTGCACTAGAATCCACCAGAGTTGACCTCATCCAGCTGAAGGTATGCATGCTGACTACTGATGACTACCAACAGGGGGAAATGGGCGTGGCCAAGTCAACGCACGACGAACGGTGCGCGCAGCTGATGATGAAGCTCGAATCCGCACAATTTTTACTTGAGGCACGTAGCGAAGAGATAGCAAGGCTCAGAAGCGAACTAGACCCAATCGGGGAGCAGTTGGGATTCAGGACGCAAGAAGTGAAAGCGTTGCAGGAAAGGTGCAAATTCTTGGAATCAGCTGAGGCGACAGAGCAGAAAGGGACTAAAGAGCTGGTGAAGGAATTGGAAGCTCGGAAGATGTCTGAAGAAGCCGCCGTACGTCAGTTGAAGCAAGAAGCCCAAGATTTTCGGAACAAGGAATCAGGCTTGAGAGCAGAAATTGAAGAGCTGGAGCACAGGTTTACAGGACTGGAGAAGATGTACCGAGAGTCACTAGAAGCCAGAAGGGCATTGGAGAACCAGTCGTTTCGGATGCAGCAGAAGTGCTCGGCGTTGGTAGGCGAGCACGAGAAGCTGAAAGATCTGTGCACTACGTTGCAGCAACAAGAAATAAGAACTGCAACGTTGCAGCAAACGAAACCAGGACAGGGGGGAATCGAATTGAAGGAGAACAAAGATGCGCAAGGTCAGGAAATGAAGAAGTGGATGCAAAACGAAATACAAGACCAGTTAAATAGAATCAAGAACGTGCATGAGAACGGCTGTTCTGAAGAAGAAAGCTTCGAAGCAACATCGCTGTCTGCAAGCAGCAATGATAAAACTGACGCTTCCGGTTTGCATACGGAAATATCAGATCTTAAAAACAAACTTTACGAGATGCGCACGCAAGAGGCGCGCGGCAGAGTAGGTGTCGAGCTCCGCACGCGCAATGGTGAGCTGTATGTTGAAAGCAGCAAGTCTGGTGGTCCAGCGTACAAAGCGGGGCTTAGAAAAGGTGACAAAGTAAAAGCTGTAGGTGGAAAGCAAGCACACGACATCTACGAGGTGCTTTCTGCTTTATGCTCCGTCACTGCGGTAGGTGTCTCGTTCAGTAGGAAAAGTGGTGCTGCTGAAAAGGACTTCAAATCGGAGATAGTCATCCCACGCCGACGAAGCGACTCACATAAATCACACTCCAGTAGAGTCATGTGAGTTTAATAGATGTTGTTGTTGAATGTTTATTTTTTTTGATCTACTTTCGTTACACTTCACAGGTCTTTCATGTCTGTGCCTGTGCCGTACAGATTCCCCGGCCACACGCCCCCAGGGAGTACACAGGGAGCTGGTGTGGTGTTGGAATTCTATGTAGATGTGCAATGCCCGTACTGCAAAAAAGCATGGGAGACAGTGAAGCAAGTTGTGGAGCACTTCAAAGGGAAGATGAAGCTATATTTCATCCCATACGTATTAGCAGGGCACCAGCAAGCGTACGATTGCCACAGAGCACTGGAGGTATGCCGCTTTTTGTCATGAAACCCCATAAACAGGTGGTTGGAAGAAAGTGCGGACCTGCGAATTATTTTAGCTTCGTAGATGTGCTGTTTAAGCATCAGTCCGAATTCAGCAACCCGCAGTTCAAGACGAAGTCCCCTCTTGACCTTTTGCGGCTATTGGCATCATGGACCGTGGATTACGGCATAGGCCTGGAAGAGTTGGGGGCGTCTATGGAAGACGATGCTGTGTTCGATGCGATCAAAGCAGCACAGAGGAGAGGCATAAGTCTGGGTGTGTGGAGCACGCCAACATTCTATCTAAACGGCGCGCTTCTTACGAAGGTATCAGGCGGTGACGATGTATGCACGTGGATAGACTACATAGACTCCTTCGATATTACTTAACACAATCTTTACACGTTAACTTTTGTATTTTTCTGCGTCATCAAGCTGTCATATCTACATCTACAGGAGGATGCGTGCCGTGTCAAGGCAGGTGAGGCGGGCCTCATGGGTGACCCCGTTAAGCGGTAATGAGATGCACTGTTTAGAGATGAAAGGTCTGACAGGAGATTCCTTAGCGTTTGGGAACTCGGTGCGTTCTTTAGGTGTTGCCAGGTCGCTGATCTCTTTTTTGTCGACTGGTGCTGGTGGGAAAAACACTCAGATCACGAACTTGATCCAAGACGGAAGGACCAAAGCATATGAAAAAATGATGGCTGAGGCAATTGACCAGGGCAACGATGGTGTAGTGGGTATCACCAGCGACATCGGCCCCTTAGGGGGGCTCATTGAGTTTGTGTCATACGGTTCGGGTGTACAGAAAATCTCCACGGAGCCGGTGGATACTGATACTGATAAGATCTTCTCCACAACATGCACCGGCGAGCAATACTACTGCCTCACTGAAGCAGGCTTCAGCCCAAAAACTGTGGTCTTCGGGAATGAGGCCTACAGTGCTGGTTTGAAGGGTGTCTTTCTGCACTCGCTGCGCACCGCAATCTTTTCCGGTGAAGTGAAGGCTTTCTCCGACATATTTAACAAGGCTAGAAAGAACGCTCTTATGAGGTTGAAGGAAGATGCTTTTAAGAATGGGTGCAACTTTGTGTCAGGTGTCCGCATGCAAGCAGTGAGGCTCCCTTTCATCCAGGAGGTGACGTTCTACGGCACTGCTTGCGTCCACCCGTCACTGCCGATGCCGTCTTCGCCTGAGCAGGTTTTCACTTCAGCGCTTGCTGAGGAAGAGCTGTGGAGTTTGGTTTCCGCCGGCAGGAGGCCAGTGGCAGCGCTTACAGGGTGCAGTGTGTATAACATGGGGATCGGGAGGTCAGTGACTGGGGGTTTGCAGCAGCTTAGGGGTGGTGAAGCATCTCGTTACTCGGACCTCACGCAGAAAGCAAGGCAGGCAGTCATGAAACAGCTGAAGGATCAGGCAGATCGTGTCAATGCAGACGAGGTTGTGTCTGTTAGGATAGAGGTAGAGGAGATTAGGCCAGGTATGCCCTGCACTGCACGCGTACCTTTTACAGGGATGGTTGAGTTCTTCGCTTATGGCACGGCAGTGAGGCACGACTCAAAACTTCAAATCGCCACTAAAACGCTCCCTCCTCAGGTATGCCGTTAGGACGCAAATGTCTATCTCGCAGGTGTTGATGGGCGATCGCAAAAAGTTCCTCAAAGCCCCTTACGTTAGACGCAGAAAGCTGATGGACTCGTCTGCAACGGGCCATGCCGATGCGCAGTCCACCTTGAGCGCCGGCTTGCGAAGGAGCTACAGCTCACTCTTTGGCTTTACAAAAACCATGTTCTACTATCTAGCATCTGTCGTAACTTTCATCTTCCCCTTCCTGAACAGGCTTATTGGTCGTTTGAGGCGTTAGAAGTGTATTGGGGAAAAATATAACTACCTTGCATTTCATTTTTTTAGAAATATAACCAGAGCGCTCTTTCTCATAAAGAAAATGTCTTCATTGCGGAGTCTGCTTGCACTTTGCTGTTATGTTTGTGTTGAAGGTCTGTCTTTGTACAAGGTCATTGCAGTGTCCAGGCACAGTGTTCGTGTGGGGAAGGTGCAAGATGGAATATCCAGGGATGGCAGGAATTGGTTCATGAACTACGAGCAGGACTGGGGTGCACAAGGTCCCATGAACCTCACGAAACACGGAAAGCAAGCGGCACAAGAAAGGGGAAAGTGGTGGAAACAGTTGTATGTGGACACAGGCTTGTTGAAGGGAACAAGTGACCTTACTGTTTACGCAGACGGGCACGATGTGACAAACCGTGAGAAGGTCACTGCAGAGGGTTTCCTGTCGGGGTTCCTTCCTACAAAAGAGGTCAATATCCACCTTGACCCTGATTTCTCAGAGTACATGTTTGCCCACGGTGCCTCAAGGAATGCATCCGACTACCGTTGCGGTGCTCCTGGCAAGGCAACCGTCGACGCGACCATGGGCGGCAGTGTCGACAGAATGCACAGCGGTATCGACCCCGTCTTGGAAAAGGTGAACACTCAGTTTGATTGTTGCAGTGACAGTATCTGTCAGCAGTACGGCGGCATGGATACACCATGCACCCTAACAAATATTCCTGAGGTGTGGAACGACTACTTTGGCTTCTACATGGGTTCATGGCTGACAGGCCTGATGTCAACTGATTACATCCTGATGATGTATGCTAACAACATGTCGTGGGACCAGGTGGCGCGTGGTACGGACAACTTTGGGGACTACTTGCGTGATGTCACCTTGCCCTTGGGTGTAGTGTACTCAGACTACGCTTCGGGGTACCAGTACTCTCGTGCATATGGAAGCCAGTTCTTGCGCCACATTGGCGACACCATGATGCAGATCGTCTACGGTCAGGAAACTTACGGTTTGGACTCCAACGCAGCTGACGACATGGTATTGTACTTTGCGCACGGCGAGAATATCGGATACCTGGCTACGCTGCTGAAGCTGGAGTGGATTTTTGAGCAATGGGGCCCTTCTTTTGTACCTCCTGTTGGCATGTTGGTGTTTGAAGTTCTGAAGGAGGGGGAGATGTATTATGTGAAGACATACGCCGAGGCGCAGCACCCGGAACAGTTAAGGAACTTGGAGGAGCTAACTCCCGAATCGCCACCCGACAGGGTGTTCGTGTCCATCCCTGAATGTGTTCACGGACCTGAATCTTCGTGTCCTGTCAAAGACTTTGTTGCTATTATCTACGAAACTATCCTCGACACTTGCACCAAACCTTACAAAGAAGGCGGCCCAACAGCGTTTCCAGCACCTGCCGTGCCCACCCCAGCCCCAACAGAGGCATCAGATGATTGCTCTAGCAAGACTGGTCTCATTGTAGCTGTTGTTATTCTTGCGGTCCTCGTTTGTGTGCAACTCGGTATCATTTACTATTACTACAGGAAGCCGGTGGCACGCCTTGAGAACGAGGTTGAGTACATGGATGGCATTAATAAATAAATGCACTTTTTATACTCTTTTTGCTTGCGCCTTCTAACTTAGGGCCCCATCTGTTTGTGGTGCCCTATTCCTCTCATTCCTTTTTCCTATTACTTTGTTGTGCTTATCTTTTACTCGTCTTTTTTTTCTTGTCAAAATGTTACGTGGCTTGCTATGTAAAATGTCGTGAGTGATCATGCACAATTAGCTCTTTTCTTCCTCATTATTTACTTCCGTTACTTTTATTCACTTTGTGCAAACGCCATCGACATGCCACCCGGGGCACACCAGGTAGGGAAACCCATTCCACCACACGTCGATCGAAGCGTATGGCGAAGGGCATCCTGCTGGCGCTCTTCTCCTTGCTCTGTCTTTACCATGTCCTGCATCCCATCAACTGGACCAGACGTCAGCAAGTCTACCTCGCCAGTCTAATTGCTCCTTTTCCTCTTCCGTATGCTCCGACTAGTCGGTCCCTCAGGGCATGGCTTCATTGCCAGCGTGGTGGGCGTGCCTTCGACCTCTCCAATTCCATACACAGGTTGTTACTTGCACCCCCTTTTTATACTTAAAAAAAAAAAAACAAGAAGAAGAAAAAAGATGGAGAAGAGCCCGCACAAGGAAACGGAGGGAGGTGGCGGCTGCAAGGATCGCCTGGAGCGGCTGTCAGCGGCAGTGCACACCGGAACGGAGAAGCTGTTCGAGAAGCTCAGCACTGTGGTGGTGAATCACCCGGGGGTAACGATTGCCATCTGCGTGGTCTTCGCGGCAGCTATGGCGCAGGGGATCTGGTTCTACGACGAGGAGGTGTCTTCGGACAAGCTCTTCACCCCGCAGGACAGCCAGGCCTTCAACGACGAGGCCTGGGTGATCGACAGGTTCGGGAATGATGCGCGGACGGTGTACCTGCAGACCCTCGGGACGGAGGGGACGAACATGCTGACGAAGGCGTCGCTGCTGTACATGCAGGAAATGCACGAGTGGTTCTTGTCGCAGTCGCTCATCGTGGACGGGGAGAACGTGACCTACAACGTGGTGTGCTCGAGGTACTCGGAGGGAGACAGCTGCAAGGCTCCCGTGTCCGTCCTGTCCTTCTGGCAGCACAACCGGACGCTCTTGGAGGCGGACGCGGACCCCCTCGCCACCGTGAACTCCGTGAACTGGAGGGACATCGAGCCCTCGGGACCCCCCCTAAGCTACTACATCGGCAGCGACGCGGTTTACAACGGGGCGGCGCTGTTGGTGTCGACGCGAGCGACGCGGATCATCTACGACCTGAAGAACGAGAAGGAGGAGATCTCCGGGGTCGGGGAGGACGACCCGCAGAGCAGGTACTTCGAGATTCTGGTTGCGGAGGACTCTGCGAACAGGCGTTCAGCCGACAGGGAGGCGCACAACGCTGAGGCGTACATCTTGACGGACGCGCAGGAGGAGGAGGCGGGAGACGAGGCAACGGGCTCGGACGTGGCGAGCCTGATCATTGGGTACGTCTTGATGTTCGTGTACGCCTCCTTCATCCTGTCCCGAGGCCGGGCGAAGTACTCGCACTCCATCCTCGGTCTGGTGTCGATCGTCTCGATCGGGCTGTCGACGTTCGCCGCCTACGGCCTCTGCTGGTACATCGGGATCAAGTTCAACAGCGTGGTGCAGGTGCTGGTGCTGGTGCTTCTCGGGGTGGGGATCGACGACACCTTTGTGATCATGGACTCCTGGTGGGACTGCGCCGACATCCCGACCATGAAGGAGAGGATGGTGGCGGCCATGAAGCACGCCGGGCCTGCGATCACGATCACCTCGATGACGGACCTCATCGCCTTCCTCGCGGGGTCGAGCACCTCCTTCCCGGGGCTCCGGGACTTCTGCTACTACGCGACGGTCGGGATCACCTTCGACTTCTTCTTCCAGTGCACCTTTGTGGTGGCGATCGCCTACCTCGACAGCGTGAGGCAGGAGAAGGGGAGGGCGGACTGCCTGTGCTGCGTCGCTGTGGACGACGAGACGGGCTTGTGCGTGAAGAAGGACGGGTCGTGGACCGAGGGGGAGAGGGGCCTCCAGAACCGCGTTGTCGGGACCTTTATGCCGCGTCTGGTGCTCGGGACCCTCGTGGGGAAGGTGGTGGTGATCCTCATCTCTTGCTTCTTTTTAGGGGTCGGGATCTACGGGTGCACCGAGCTGGAGATGAACTTCAACAACGAGTGGTTCATCCCGGACGGGCACGCCATCGAGGCGGCGATGGACGTTCGAGACAGCTACTTCAGCGGAGAGAGCCTCCCTGCGAACGTGTACTTCGGTGCGATCGACTACCCCTTGGAGCAGGACACGGTGCTGAAGGCGCTCGCGATCCTCCGCGGGAACCGGTGGGTCGTGGCGAACTCCACCTCTTCGTGGATGGAGGACTTCCAGAAGTGGGTGAGGGAGGAGCACGCCGCGGACTGGGACCAGGGGGCGGGGAGGGTTGTCCCCTCGCAGTTCTACGGGCACCTCCGGTTCTTCGCCTCGACGACGACGGGCCCCCGCAGCGCCTGGCAGCACATCGACAACATCCGGTGGAGCAGCAACGGGAGCGCTTTGGTCGCCACCCGCTCGGGCTTCCACATCATCGGGGCCCCCCTGTCGGACAGCGAGGACGCCGTCGACTGCATGGACGACCTGCGGGCGGTGCTGACGGGACCAGAGTTCCCGTGGGCCTACCCGTTCATCTTCTGGGAGTCCTACAAGATCATGATCTCCGAGATCACGCAGAATGTTGCGGTCGCGGGGTCGTGCGTGTTCGTGCTGGTGACCCTCATGATCGCGAATATCCAGCTGGGCCTCCTGGTAACGGCGACGATCGGGTGCGTCGACGTGTGCATGCTGGGCTTCATGCCGCTGATCGGGGTGCAGCTGAACAGCGTGTCGGTGATCTGCATCGTGCTCGCGGTCGGGCTGAGCGTCGACTACAGCGTCCACATCGCGGGGGCCTTCCTCCACGTGAGGTGCGAGGACGGCGAGGAGCACAGCGGGAGGACGCAGCGCGCGGCCTTCGCATTGTGGAAGATGGGCCCCGCTGTGGTGAATGGGGGCACCTCCACCTTCATCGCGGTCCTGCCGCTCGCCTTCGCGATCTCCTACATCTTCACCGTCTTCTTCAGGATGTTTGTCATGATCATCTTCTTCGGCCAGTGGTTCGGGGTCTTCCTCCTCCCTGTGGTCCTCTCCTTCGTGGGGCCCGACCCTTACCTCACCGCTCCCGACCTCAACGAGAAGCCGCAACAGAACCCTCTCCACCCTGACCATGGGAACACCTCTGTCATCGAGAAGTCCCTACCCTCGGGTGAGGTGAACTCTCCGACTGAGATGCAACAACAAGAACAAGCACAACAACATGTTGTGTGAGAATAAAAAAAAAAAGAAAAGAGAAAAAACGCATTTAAAAAAAAATATATATATAATTAGGATCCGTTGTAAATCTTTCTTCCTCTTCTTCTTCCTTCTTTTAATTCCCAAACCTTTCTAACCTCTTCCATTTTCTAGCTTCTGAAGAGAAAAAAAAAAACAAACACGGGCCTCATGTGTGTCGGAGATAGAATGAAAAAAGAAAAAAAAAAAAAAAAAGTGACCAACACCAGAGGACACTGTTCTGCGGTCTTTTGCTGATAGCGACGCAGGACAGTGGTGTGGACCCCTGGGTGATGGGGACAAGCATGAGATCCTTTTTTTGTTTTTTTTTTCTTTTCTTGTATCCTTTTTCTTATAAGCCCCTTCCCCAAACTACCACTTTCACCTTCTGTTCCAGAGCGAGGATCTTCTGCTCTGGGAAAAATGAAAGTGGGGAGGTGGAACAATATACAATACATTAAAAAATAAAAAGATCGTTTTACTCTCTTTTATTCCTATTTGTCTTTGATCAGGCGTTATAGGACCTATTCTTTTTTCAAAAAGAAAAAGAAAAAGAAGAAGGAAAAACCCAACGGGAAAGTACGGGGAAGACAGTGAAAAGTTGTTTTTTCTTCTTTTTTTCTCTCGCTCTTTCTCTGTGGCTTTTTCTTTTTCCTTTTCTTTTTTCTTTTTGCTGAACTGAAAGGAATGAAGAAAAAATAAAGTACCAAGGACACTGGAACTGCTTTTTTTTCCTCTCTTGTTTTCTTTCTTTCTTTCTTTTTTTCTTCTTCTTCTTCTTTTTTTTTTGACTGTTTTCTTTCGCTTTTTGATTTTATCTGAGCTCAAACAGTCTTCTTTTTGTTCCCCCTCTCTTTTTTTTTTTGGTTTTATTTTGTTATCCCTCTTCTTCCTTTTGTTCCCACCCTTTATTTATTTTTTCTCTTCAAAATGCAAGCAGCATACAAGACAAAAAGGAGAAAATGTTGCCAAAAAGACGAAGGTATCGGTAGTTCAGGTAGTGCGATCTTTTCCGGATAAGAGATGTGATCAGGGAAAGTATGTTGACCTCATAGAACACTCCTGAACAAGGCGGCGAAGACTGCGGGGTACGCAGCGGCGAAGGCGGAACACTACAAGCGCCAGAAGTATGAGGCGGAGCTCGCCAAGACACGCGTGGCCTTTGTACCTTTCGCGATGGAGACCTTTGGGGGGTTCGGGGAGGCAGCGGTCTACCTCACGAAGAAACTGTCCAGGAGCATAGCTGCGCGGGCCCACGGGGACAGAGTCTCGATACACAGGCGTGTGGTCCAAGAGGTGTCAACGGCCATGATGAGATCGATAGCAGGGGCGCTGTTAGTCAAAGGGCCTGTACAGTTGGATCCCGGGCCCCCGGTACCGGACGGCGAAGAGGAAAAAAAGGACAATGAGGAAGCGAACAACGAACCCAACACTGAATCCAACACTGACCTCACAGAGGACTCCTTCGGCAATGAAAAAACCACCGAAGCTGAGGGGGCTTCGGGTCATGGAGCAACCTCGGGGGTATTACGAGATTCTCCCTCATGGAGAGGGAGTCCGAGATGCGCGTCAGGATCTCACATTCATCGGAACCTGCTTTCGTGGTCGACGGTCCGCTGGAAGACTACTCCACCAACTACTACCAAGCTGTGATGCGGACGGACGAGCACACCGGGCACGCCGTGTTCAACCTCCAACCCGGGTACAACATCACATGGAACCTCACGCATTCCGTACAGGGCCTCGATGGGGAAGCATCGTGCAACAGGACATATTCATGCTTGGTGATGATCCGGAATGAGACCATCGTGGCCAACATGCTGCGCGGGAGGCATGCTGGGCCCGCTGACGTCGCTGCAATGAGCGGTGTTGTGTTCGAAGACGATTTAGAACCCGGCGTCACGCTGAAGGGCTCTTGCAAGACAGCATCCGAAAAGGTTTGGTGTCACTGGCACTGCTAACAAAAAAGTACCCCGATGCACCGTACGGCGGGCTGTCCGCAACAATGGTGGCACAACGACACCGCACAAGGCGTTCGACTCGTTTAACTCCGAACAGTACGTCCGACTGGGACTTGATATGCATGGTTTCCAGCTTACATACGATGCTGCATTTACAGCTCCTCCATGCGGTTCTTGCGTGTCGCCCATTAGGCTGCAGGGGACGTCTACGTATGACTTGCCTGCTCGTTCTCTTCCCGGTACAGTAGTGGGCCAACGATTCTAAAGCTACAGTTTCTGTACTTTATTGGTCGTTCGTGTTCTGCTGGTGCCTGCCGCCTCTGCCTGGGTTTGCCGCTGCGTCCGTCGTCCGTCGTCGCCGTCGTCCGGGGGGGTTGTTTTGCCCGTCGGCCTGCCCGCCGCTTACCGAAAGGATCCCCTCCCCCAACACACACTTTAAAAAAAAATAAAAAAAATAAAAAATGGATCCAAGACGGAACGCAAGAGGAGGTGACCGCGCAAACCGCAGGGAGAAGGAACCCCGACAGGCCGCCAGGCTGCACACGACGCCAGGGCCGACCCAACCAGACTATCTGGTTGGGCAGTATGAATCCCCACCCCCACCCCCTAGATCCCCCCACCCCCCTTTAGAAAAAAAAAATAAAATAAAAAAATCACTAGCAGAGACCGCGGTTTTGACCGCCGCTGCTACAGCCACGGCCGCCCCAGCCGCCCTGAACGCCGCAGCCGACCCTGCCGCCCTGATCGCCGCAACTGAGACCGCCGCAGCCGCCCCTGCCGCAGCCACGACCGCCGCGACCACGACCCCTGCAGCCGACCCTGCTATTATTTTATTGTTGAACAATTGAAGAGGGAAGAAAAGAGGGAGAAAAAAAGGGGTGGGTACTGGTGTATGGTGAACACCCTCCCGGGTTGAGGACGGGCCCGGCCCCTGCCTTCCCGAAAGCCCTGCTTTCAGGAAAGTGGGAGGCCCTGTCTGGGAACTCAGGGAGGGAGACCCTCCAATACGGGTACCGGTGGGAGGGGACGAACGCCAAGGTGCGCCCCACCACGGGGATCCCAGGGGGGGCGGAGGGGTGGGTGAGGGAGGTGGCCGCCGCCGCAGGGCTCAAGGTGGTCCCCAACCAGGTACTTGTCAACAAGTACAAGTCTGGTTGTGGGATTGCCGCCCACAAGGACGACGCGAGGCTGGGACCGATTGTCCTAGTCCTCTCGTACGGAGCCGAGACCACAATGGTCATGAGGAGGGGGGACAGGGTGGCGAGATACCTGGTGCCCCCCTTCTCATGGGCACTGTTGGAAGGTGAAGCGAGACACCAGTGGACGCACCACATCCCGTCCGGGATGTCCACTGGTGTCAGGGTGTCGATCACCCTGCGTGCGGTAGGCCCCAAGCTCACCCGCACACCCCAGGAAGACCCATCCCCTGGGTTAACAGACGAACCCCCTTTTTTAGATCCCCTTTTTTGTGGGCAAGGGGGGGTGGCACTCCCGAGAGAGGATAGTGCCCCACCCGCCCCCTTTTTTTTTTTAGAACCCTCTTCGGAGGAAAACAGACCCTCTTCGGAGGAAAATAGAGAGAAAGGGGAAGAGGTGGCACTCCCGAGAGAGGGTGGTGCTCCTCCCCCCCATTTGTCCCCCCCTTTTTCATTTTTAGAGCCCTCTCCAGAGGAACCCTCCACGGAGGTAAAAAACAGACCCTCTTCTGTTTTTCTTTTTCTTTTTGAAGTGGAACCATCTCGGTCGACGTTTTTTTTTTTTTTTCTTTTTTCTTTTTTCTTTTTTCTTTTGTGGTGATGTGTTTTTCCTGTTTTTGATTTTCTTCTTCCCCCGCTCTATGCTTTTTCGCATGGACATTGGTCACTCTGCCCCTTTCCCCTTTTTTGATTCTCCCTCTTTCCCCCTCCTAAATTTTACCCCCTGCCCCACTCATTCCTCCCTAGTATGTTTTTGAATTTGCCTCTTCTTCTTTCAAGCCTTTTTTGAGATTTTTATTTTTGAATTTTTATCATTTGGAGTTGCTTCTTCTTCTTCCCCTCTCCCTCCCATAAAGAAAAAGAGAAACCCATGCCTTCCTCCCAGGTTGGAACTTGATTGTCTGTTTTGGAATATTTTTATTTTCTCTTAAGGTTTATCGCGCCTTGTGTGTCTTTTGAAGGAAAAAAAAAAAAAAAAAAAAAAACATTCTCAAGTCCCCCTTTTTATTTATTTTCTCAAGTCCCCCTTTTTATTTATTTTCTCAAGTCCCCCTTTTTATTTATTTTCTCAAGTCCCCCTTTTTATTTATTTTCTCAAGTCCCCCTTTTTATTTATTTTCTCAAGTCCCCCTTTTTATTTATTTTCTCAAGTCCCCCTTTTTATTTATTTTCTCAAGTCCCCCTTTTTATTTATTTTCTCAAGTCCCCCTTTTTAAAAAAAACTTTTCTTTTTTTTATAGGTGGTGGGGATAACATGGAAATATAAGAAGTACATCAGATGTGTTGTTCGCTGTTGACCTCCTCGTCGGTCATCACCGGTAGCGCCCGAGTGGAAGAACGTATCGCAGATGCTCAGGGTGACGAACAGGCAGCAAACTGCACGAGCGCAGAATCTTGGTTACCCGGGACGCCCCGGCTAGGGTTGAGCACACCGCATGCATTAAGGACACGACGCGGAACGCAGAAGAAGCTACTGCTCGGCCGAGGAGCGCCCCCTGTAATCAAGTAGGTATTTCGTGCTTCGTTGCACGCTTAACGCCACCTAGTGTTGCAATCAAAGCCCCATTTTTTTTTTTTTTTTTTTTTTTGTTGTTTTTTTTCCATTACAACAAAAGGACAAAGGGGAAAAAAAAAAAAAAAGAAAGTTAGCAAAAGAAAAAAAAAAGGGGACCGGGAGTTTTCCCCCTGAAGTTCCTTTGTTAAAACATGTTTGCTGTTGGGTTTCCGTTTCTTTTCTTTTTGGTTTTACTAGGAGTTTTCCTTCTACAGCTTGTTTGCTGATGGTTTTGAGTTGATTCTTTTTTATTTTTTATCTTATGGTTTAACTAGAAGTTTTCCTTCTACAGCTTGTTCGCTGACGGGTGGGTTTATCAGGCGGGCTTCCATAGCTGGTGACCTATGGAAGCCTTCCCAAATTTTTTCTTTTTTTCAGGCCGGGCTGGGGAAGGACGGCAAGACCACCAACGGAGGAGAAACCGCTGCAGAAAGGGGAAAGGTGCAGGAAGACGAAGAGGACGAGAGGGCGTCTCACAAAGACTCCCTTCAATTCATATATCTTTTATTTTCTTTTTATTTTTCTTTTCTTTATTTTCTTTCTCCCAACCCTACCCCCCCTCGAAAAAAAAAAAGAAAAGAAAAGAAAAGATTCATTCCTCCCTAGTTTATTATATTTTGCATCAGGTTCGCCGAGAAAATAAAAGGAAAAACAAGGAAAGAGAACGGCAACCAAATTTTAAATTTTTATTTTATCATCAAAGGAGGTTTGAAAAAGAGAAAAATTAAAGAGAAGAAAGAGACCTTTTTCTCCTCTATCGATAAGTGATTCACGAACTCGAATCTTTATCACCACTTTTTTGTGCATGCCAGATTTTTTTTTTCTCCCGCCTTGTTAGAGAAGTTTTAATTTACTAGTAAAAAAATAAAAAAAGTGAAAAGAGGAGTAGAAGACGATCCGGTGGGGGGCATGGGAACCATAAACCGTGTCTTCCATCGCGATCGGCAAGGCGGGGGCTTTTCCGTCCCATGGGTGAAAAGAGGCGGATAAAACCACTATTCCGGACCCCCCCCCAACACTGAGCATGCACTTTTTCCCCCATACATACCTCTCTTGTTTATCAAAATATCACCAATTTTACGGCGGACGCCAAGAAAAAAAAAAGCCAAGGAGAAGGAGTTTAGGGAAATAACAAAAGACCTACGGCCCCAAGGAAGGCGGTGAAAACAGCCATGGTGGGCCAGCCCTGGCAGACAGGGAGCCTGAACACCAAGAACACCGCGGAGCCAAATTTGCATCCGGAATTTTCGGTTTTCAAACTTACAAAAACCCCCTGTAGGCATCTGCGTCCGTCCAGCCCCATTTTGGCACCCCTAAAAAAAAAAAGCGGACATCCTCCTCCCGAGCGGGATACAAGGAAACGGCCACGGGCTGGCGGTGGATGTGACGGTGGTGCACCCTCGGACGGTGGGCAACCTGGAACAGGCCTCAAAAACTGCTGGCTACGCTGCGAACAAGGCCCAGGAGGCGAAGAACAAGAAGCACATGGAAGCGTGCAAGGAGGCTCACAAGCAGTTCCGCCCTTTTGCGGTGGAAACGTTTGGGGGTCTGGCAGGGCAGGCCAGGGAGTTCTTGAAGGAGGTGGCATCTGAAGCAGCGAAGAGGACGCGACGACACAGGGTGGAGGTCTTCAACGACATGAAGGCCGCAGTGTCGGCGGCCGTGGTCAAGGGCGTGGCGAGGGCGGCCATTAGGAAGGGGAAGGTTCTGGTGGAGAAGATGGAACTGGACTCGGAAGCGGAGCAGCACTCCCAGGAGGAGAGGAGGGAGCGGGAGGATCAGGAGGCGATGGAACGGGAAGCTGCGGCTACAGGAATGGAGGAGGAGGTAGCTGAGGCGGCGTTCTACCTGACAGGGATGGCTGCTCTGGCCGCGGCGAAGGCGGCGGAGAACAAGTTCCAGGAGGAGGCAGAGAGGAGGACCGCGAACCTGGCGGCCGCGGCGGTGGTAGCAGCAGCGTCAGCGGCAGCAAAAGCAGCGGCGGAGCGGGTGGACGCGGAGATGGGAGAGGAGGAGACAGGGAGCGGCACAATCCAAAACACAAAAGCTGGCCCTGTGAGGAGCGGAGAGGAAGGAGGGGCCCGGAACCAGGGGGCGGTGGATGGCACAGAAAACAATCAAACAGCTAACCAGCGCACCGAGGGGAAGGACCAGCAGGCAGAGACCACGACAGGCACAATCCAAACACACACAGCCGACGGGGTCGAAGCCGAGGACGCACAGGGAAGCCAAGCCATTCTTCCGGAGATGGAGTTGCGTGACCCGAAGGAGCCGTACATCGTCGTCGCCACGCACC
>OZ025713.1:339625-500942 GCA_964019335.1 Diplonema japonicum | reverse complement strand
AGTGTTCGAGGCGGTGTCGTAGTTCCAGCATGCTTCCTCGCTGCAGTACCACGCAGTAGTCCCACTGGCAGGGTCGTAGTCATGGACCTCAATGCGGCCGCTGACCATAGCGATGTTCTCGCCGTAGCCACCCCTTGTTGTGAGTGAGAGACCCAGTAGTGCAAGTGGTAATCATACCCTGGCTCTTAATAGTCCAGTCCGCAATAGTAGTGCTGTAGGTGAGGGGGCATGCCCCGTGCTTGGCACGGAACTCATTATGCTTGGCGATTACATTATCGATCTGCCACTGTGCGAGGTCCGTGTAGCAAGGGGTGCTTGCCGCGGTGCACTTCCCTGTCCTTGGGGTTGCCTTCTCGTCGTAGGTCCCAGGGGCACAGGTGCATTCCTTGCACCCACCCATCTTTACAAGCATGGGACAGTCATAGTTGCCGAGCAGGTCCGCACACTTGTATCCACTGAACGTATCGGAGCATTTGCTGGCGCACCAGGCACCCAGCAACCCTCCCTCTCGTGAGCCATGTAAAAGGTTGGACATCTCCATGCGACCCACGGTCAGGTTATACGGGTTAGCCTCTGTGAAGAGGGCAATACTGCCAACGAAGACAGTAGCAGGAAGTGACATGTCCGCCCTTTGTGAGTTTACATTTGGGAATGGAACAGGGCGAGAAAAGAAAGACCTAACTTTGGTTTGTAACTGGTCATATAAGAAAGAAGGGGAGGGGGGGGGGATAGAAAAGAAAGAATAAAAAAGAACGGAACTATTCTCAAACTTTTTGTTGCCATTTTTTCATATACCTCGCGGTTTTCCTGCTTCTTTATCAAGAATCTGTTGCCCTCCAGTGCTGGAAGCCCAGGGATGGCAGACAGACGAAGAGGATGCGATACGACACGGAAACAAAGTAGAAAATCAATGGGATGGGTTCAGCTCAGCGTGCACGGATGACTGCATGCATTGCTAAGAAAGCACTGGAAGGGGAGAAGAAAAAAAGGGGTTATTGAACATTGTTGGGCAGAATTTTCAGAAGACAAAAGGTACTCAGCGGCAGACTCATCATCTTAGTACCCCTTGCCTTCCTCTGCTATCCATTGCGCTGCCAATAATGGCATCCGTGAAGGCTTTGACTGGCTTAAGGGGAGTGACGTCACACACCTGAGACTTAGGCATGTGTTGCCCCTCAAAAAAAAAGAGGAAAAAAAAAGAAGGAAGAAAAGAAGAACAAGAAAACTACTCAGGCAATAGTTATAGCACTAGCACTTTAGCCTATGAGGGTGCGAGTCGCGTATTGCGAATTTATTCGGGCTTCCTTGTTTCTTTTCTGTTCTTTTAATGAAATGAGGGGGAGAAGAAGAAAAGGAAATTGTTGGGGTGGAGGGCAGCTTTGTCTGTTAACTCCCCTACTTTAGGTGAATACATCTTTGCTTGCACAAACAAAGAAATTCTTTTCTTTAGAAAAAAGACAGCCACTAGGAGAAAACCATCAAAAAGAAAACAGAAAAAAGAGGGGAGGGGGGAATACAAATATAAAAAAAAAAAAAAGAATTACCATAAAAATAGAACTAAGGATCCTCGAGCATGAAAATAACAATTCAGTATTGGTTTTTTTTTCCTTCCTTTTTTTTTTTTTTTTTCCTTCCTTTTTTTTTCTTTGTTCAAGCAAAAAAAAAAAAAAAAAAAAAAAAAAAAGAGACGGGGAAAGAAGAAGCATGATCATAACTGATAACGCAATTTTGCAGGAGATATCAGGGGGGGGGGGGGGGGAGGTACTAAAGGGTGAGACAAGCGCGTTTTTTTATAGTTTCGCGAAAAGAATGCATTCTGAAGTGCTCCTGACCACATATGCCCATACACAAAGAAATACCGAAACTGAAAAAGTGGACTTGGTACCTGAGGCACTCAACCACTTCATTTGCAGTGACAAGCCAGCAGGATGTGTCTGATTAAAAAAAAAAAAAAAGGTGTCTTTGAAGAAAACACCCCACCACATGTGCCCCAATGAATTCTATTTGAAAGCGACAGGAGAGCAGAAGAGAACGATCAGGAGACAGCAACGAGACCGCAAGCTGATCTAAAGGAAGAAATGGAAGAGTATGACTTGTCACGCAAAGTTCCTTGCCACTTTTTCAGTTTGTCCATAAAGGGTGGGACTATGTGGTCAAGAGCACTTCAGAATGCTGTGTTGTGAATCGGTTTCCGCACATTTTCGTATTTTCAGGTCTGAGCACAAATTTTCGCAACACGATTCGCACTTTCCTCCAAAAGACCATGTGAATCATGTGAAAATCCGATTTGCATCACTACTATGAAAAAAAGGGGGGGGGGGAGAAGAAGAAAGTATTCTCTGCTTCTATCGAAAATATGGGGGTAGGGGAGGTAGGGGGGGGGGGGGGGGGGGGGGGGGGGTCATAAGGGTGTCGTTTTTTGCCATTATTCAGTTTTTTTGCTAAGGGCATTTTAGGCCTTTAAAAAAAACTTTAACCATCCCAAAAGTGCCCACAAATCACCCAAACCAACGTTAAAAAGGGATTCCATAGGATTACACTGGGTTTGTACCAAACGGGGGCCCAAAAATTAGAACATGATCCTGGGCACTTCTGGGGCCGAAAACCATGGGGAAACGGGGGTTTGGGTGATTTGTGGGCACTTTTGGGGTGGTTAGAGTTTTTTGCTAAGGGCCCAAAATGCCCTTAGCGAAGAATACTGAATAATGGCAAAAGGTGGCCCTTTTTAAGGCCCCCCTAGGGCTATGCTGGCAAGAAACGCGTTTCCAAGCACTTTTCTGAAAATAAGGAAACGGAACGGAAACGTTTCCTTACTTTGGGCCGTTTCGTTAAGAAGGGAACACGTTTCCTTAAGTATCTGAAAAATAAGGAAACGGAAACGTTCCCCGTTTCTTGCCAGTATAGCCCTAGGGCTACGTTGTCGGCGTATGGCCGTACGTACGCGTATTTCGAACGTACGCCGTACGCACTTTTTTTAGATTTGCTGCGTACGCGTACGCATTTTTTGCGTACGGCATTCATTTTGGAAGGTCTTCAACAAAGGTCAAAGGCAATATTCACTGGGCATGTGTCTTGCGACCTATTGGTATGAGGCTTTTGGGTCAGGCCTGCGGTGTGTGGAGCTCGGGGAAAAGGCAGCACCGTTCAAGGTGGAAGCCCAAAGATCGGCCGTAGGGATTTGACAAAGCTGATTCTTGTCAGAGATATAATTCAGGTCAAACTCTACTTCAGCAAACGTAGTTTCACCTGCACGCAGTTTGTGAGAGACTACTGGCGTGCGGCAGAACTGGCGTTGGAAGACCTGCATCAGGGCGCCTGATCCTGATGACGAAGAGGGCGTCTAATGGAGACGGATCGGGTGTAAAAGTGTTTGCATGAAGCCTGCCGCCCACCCTCTCTTCCATCCATTTTTGTGTCCCACTCACATTTGCCCCTCTTGTCCAACGTAAGCCCTTTGACCCGTAGCCTGTACCTGTAGGTGACATTAGAATCCTTTCATTCATTTCTTCGTTTTGATTCCACAAATTTGAAAAAAGTAGCTGCTGCCACAATAATAATAACAGATCGGGTTCACGTCTCTCTCACTCGTTTTCCTATTTCGCTTTACAGTTTTTTCTTTTTTCATCTTTCTTCTCGTATTTTCCGTTGTTTACTTAGATTGCCTGCTTAAGGGGAGCAGGCTAATATGTACAAGGAGAAAAACATCAAAAAAGATTTATAAAAAAACAAAACAAAAACAAAAAAAGAACAATGTAACAGAGGGTTATAGTTGAGAGGAATAGTAGTGCCCACATGGTGATAACCAAACAGGTTGTAGGAGGGAAACAGATTTTATTTTTTCTTTTTATTTAGGGGGGGAGTCGCCCAGAAGAAGAGAAAAAAAAGAGACATTTAAGGGTACGGTGTGTGGCAGGAAGAAAGAAGGCGAAGGGGGGGGGGGGGGGGGGGGTCAAAGGGCCTGCATCCAATGTGCCTATGTATGTAGCACTAGACCACGTTGTGCCAGCAGTCGCATTTTGCAGGCTGTTGCCAACAACGATTTCGCAAGTTTATCATTTCCCGTAAAAAGATACTCCAGGTCGGCCAAGCCAAGACGCAATCGCCCGTTAAGGGTGTAGATATGAGTGCAAAAAAAAAAAAAAAGAAGAAGAAGAAGAAATAGGAAAGAGAGGAAAAAAGGGGGTGTCAACTATAATAACATTTTGTACTTTCGTAAGCACCTACTGGTATAGCAGAGTGTATTTGATTTTATGAACGTGAAATCTCTCTTTTTGTTTTAAATGTACTCTCACGTAGAAGGGTTATTACATGACACCCGCTGTGGAAGAAAAGAACAAATATACGAGATGAAGGGGAGAGTGGTAACTATTCTTCCTTGTCTCCCCCCTGCTCACCATCGAGAGTGAGCATGTGCCTCGCAACACGTGCGTCGCGGCGGAGCTTCATGGCTAGCTTGCAACACTGCTCGTTGCCTTCTTCAAACTTCACAAGCACTTCCATTGCCTTGTCGTAGTCATTCTTCCCCCACGCCGCCCAGTACGCATCAAGGAACGTGTCTTTACTAGCATGTTGAGCCTCCAACTGGTACATCCATTCCTCTTCTGTTGTTTGCACCTTGTTCCGTACCCAGTAGACTTGCACTATAGGTTCGGTTTTGTTCTGTTGCATCTCGTCCACGAGATGATAAACCACTCCGTGCAGTCCATCAGTGACGGTGTCAGTGGCATAAACAGACGGCGTGAGCCCGAGCTCCTTCGCATGCAGCGCCAGTTGCGACCCGACATCAACAAGATCCGACCCTATCACGCTGAACCTCTGCTGTGTGCTCCCAAGGATCCCGTGGAAGCTGTACGCTGTGTGGATACCAATGTCGACCCTTGTGATGTCCTTCGCAGCAGCATGCAGTTCTAACCCGAGTGTCGTACTGCACTGTCTGCTGGTGGTGCTTGGGCAAGAACGAACGGTGTTCCACGTCACCACTATCCTGTTCCCCTCCAAGTAGCTGATGACTCCGTTGAAGGTCTTCGCCAGGTCTGCCGCACGCAAGAACAGTTGCTTGTGCTTCGTGACTGCATCGTCGATGCCCTGCTTGCACGCCACTGTGAAGTCTGTCAAGTTGATTGTCATGCTAGTCGCCAGCCTCGAGCTCTTCAGCCCCAACGCGAACATGGACTGCTTCGTGGTAACAACGTCGTTCGAGAAGGATCCGTCACTCCGGGGGCCTGTGTTTTTACTCCCCTGCCCCTGTGTGTGTCCCTCTGACGTTTCGGAGTCATCGGTCTCATCCCGTGCTGCGTCAGGCAAGAAGGCCTGCACCTGCTTCACCATCTCCACAGCATGCCAGAACCCATGGTACAGGGAATCAAGCTCGTACAGGAAATGAGACTTCCTTACAGCCATCACATCGCAGTGCTCAAGCTGCATGTTCGCCACCTTGTCGAAGGCCTTCGCCAGCCGTGTGAGGTTCATGGTGAAGGCAAGCGTCACAATTGTGGCGATGATGGTGGAGGTGATTATCAAGACGGTCACAATGATGGTGGTGTCCCTGTTCGAGTCGTAGATCTTCTGGAAGAACTCTTTCTCAGGGATGAGCCCGATGAGGTACCAGCGGAGGTTCTTGTGGTACACGGGACGAATCTCTATCCAGTGGGTTCCACCGTGGCTGAGCCTCGCGAAGTACTCCTCGTTACCTGTGAAAAGAGACAGGTCAGGGAGGGCAGGATCCAGAGCATGGTAGATGGAGACATTTGTCGAGAGGAGTGTGTGGCGTTGATAGTTCGGCTGCCCTGTGGGGAGGGTGCCGTTCTCGTAAAATGTTTGCTCTAGGTCAGTGGAGCTGATGAGCATCCTGTCCTCGTCGAGAATGAGTAGCGACGACTGGTTGGACAGGAGGAAGGGGTGGAGCGAGAAGAGCGAAAGGTAGATACTAACAGCGTTCACCCCAATGAAGTCAGCAGGGTTGGGGACAAGGGTGCGGAACACTGGGACAGAGAGACTGATGAGGGGCCCGCCACCACCCCTTAGGTTCGGGTTGACAGACAGGCTGATAGGCGTCCACCTTGCCTCGTTAGCAATGAGGTATTCGGCAGGACCGGAGTAAAACATGTTCACAAAGTCCCTATAGGTCACGTTGATGGGGATGTCGACAGATATGTCACGACTCCACGTTGCGTTCTCAATAAAATACGGCTGATTGAAGGTAGGGACTGGAGTGTTCAGGTAGATGGCTCGCCCGGCTGCGTCAGCGATAAAACCGCCTCCAAGCTCATCACGGTACTGTGCTGTGGTCGTCAGCACGATGAAGAGGCTGAAGAACACTGAGTGCTTGAAGAAGTGCGACGCCCTCCGCACCCACGAGTCTATTGTTGATAAGTTCATGGTCGCATGCCCCATCTCTAGGTCGCTTTTTGATGCCATGATCGCATCTTCTGGTTCCCTCTGCAGCTTGAAATTAATCTCATTTGACACCTGACGCATCATCGATGTCGCCAGCCTCTTCGACACCTCATCGATGCTGTCCTCTGCGTTGTTCTTCGTGATCACGAAAGCAAGCACAGACGACACCGCCACCAAGGTAGCCATCGTAGTCACCCCTACCACTGCTGTGGGGACGCGCATCTGTTAGTTTCTTTTTGTGCAGTCCTGTCGAATAAGGATGTGGATGTTATCACTACAACAAGTGGAAAGGAAAAGGGGAAACTCCCCTCGGAAAATTCCTGGCTGCTAGTGTGACAGCAGGGGGTATAGGCGCGGGGGGAGGGACTCAAAACGTTCTACATGGTCCAAACCGTATCATGCCCAGACGCCTTAAAAAAACACCCCTGGCCCGGTTTGGGCACTTTTGGACTTTTTGTGTGGCTAAAATGAACTGTCGATGTTGCTACACAGACTTAGTGCATGGGTGCAGGGAACAGGGAAAAACACAGGGAAATGTGAAAGACAGTTTATCTCGTTCGCTTGTCCCTGAGCTTTAGGGGGGCCTCCGCCGGTCCTTCTCCTGTTCACAGGGCCGTTGCCTAACCGCATTCTTTACTTCCTCCGATCATATTTCGCCCTCGACGAGTGTTCCGAAGCCATGGGTTTCCCCAAGAGCCCAGCTCCCTGACAGTCTGTACAGCGTGAAGAACGTTTGAAGAAGTACGACGCCCTGTCAAAGCGCATCATTCTGTCTCGATGTCGCCCTTCGCTGCCATGACCGCATCCTCAGGCTCCTCTGCAGCTTGAACCATTGATCACAGTGTCCATCTTTGCCCGCTGTCAGGAGTCTATCTGTTTTCTTTATTATTTTTTTTTTTTTTCTCACTCTTCTAAGAAATATCACAAAAAAAAAAGGAAGAAAAAAAAAAAAGAACAGAACGAAATATACCTCCTCCTCCGTCCCATCTTCACCCCTTCTTCTGTCTTTTCTACCATCTGATGCGGTAAAGAATCAATGAAAGGAGGGGCAAAAGGAGAATAGAGTGGAATAAGGCGGAAAGCAAAACGGAAGGGTGCAAGAAGGATACGAGAGGAAATACGACAAACATAAGAAAGTAAATGTAAAAAAAAAAAAAAAGAAGAAGAAAGAAAAAAAGGGGGGGGGAAGAATACAACGTCTCTTTTTTTTTTTTTTCTTTTTTTTTTTTTTCCTTTCTTTCTCTCCGGTTTGTGTGAAGAACAAATAGAGAAACATCCCAGCTATCACTAAACATCACGATACTTGTGTAGCATATCGGGCACAGAACAGGTTTGCAAGAACAGAGTAAGAACAGTTAAAACAGCTTCTTGAATGAAACGTTTAGAAGATGAGAGGGGGAAACAATAAGCTTACAAGTAAATGCAATCAGCATTTCTTGCAGGTGTTGCGGCAGCCTTCAGGCCACTCAATAAAATCAATATCAACACAAGGCGGGGAACCCCCAGGACACTGCATGAGCGGGTTGCCATTAATATAGATCTCAGCATAGGACCTCTGGCAGTACTCTTGAGGGATACCCCCAGTGAAGTTGTTACCCACAGCCCACAACTGACACGCCACCTCCCCACCAAGGGTGGGGTCATACAACGTGTTGTCGCCTGTGGCTGTTGTGTAATGGCACTGCAGCGCCCCCCATGACGCAGGGATAGGACCCGTCAATGCATTCCTATTCAACCCCATGTACCTCAGGTTCGGGATCCCTGTTGTCAGGCCCATGTCGCTTGGCAGTGTGCCCTTCAAGGCGTACTTGTCATCCCCAGTCTGCGGCTCGATGTATAGTGTGTGCAGATACGGCAGCCCGCGGAGCAGGTTCTGAGGAAGCACACCTACCAGAAAGTTGCTTGACAAGTCCAGCATCTGCAGTGTGTCGGCAAGCGCCGTCCCCAGAGTTGGCGGGATGGGCCCGGCCAAGTTGTTCGAAGGAAGCTGGATCGCAGTAACGCCTACCTTTGTCCACAGGTGCTGCAGTGTGCGCTCCGTCACCTTGATACACGTCACACCGTACCAAGGTGCGCTCCCATCGCAGGGGTCCTTCCCGTTCATCCAGTTCGTATTGTGTCTCCAGTTTTGTCCATTTGTTGCTGTGTACAAGTCTTTAAGAGCAGTCAGCTGCGTAGGAGGGATAGCTGTCCCGGGATCGTTTTTAACCTGCCATTCCTTCTGGAGCTTCGCGGCCACTACGGAAGAAGCGTTGTTTGTGGGGGTGACGATGGTGGCTGCAGTGTGCGTGCACCATTCACCGAAGTTGCAGGCCTTTGTCTTAGTGATCTGGAAGGCGTCTGTGATGGCACCACCGAGGTTAGTGGACATGAAGTCCACAGAGAGCGTGTTCTGATCCTCAACCGTGACGTGTGTGTAACCGAAGTGGTACGACCTCCATGCGGTCCACGCATCAAATCCCCTGTCGAAGTAGTTGGTTTCCTCTGCGTTGCCAGGGTTCCCGCTTACAATGTACACAGGCGCCTTGGCGTCAGCATATGGGTGTGCGGCATCGGGCCCGGCTTGCACGGTCTTGTTGAAAACAGGAAGAGTGCGCTCCTGGTTGTGCACATGCCCTGAGAATATGATATCCACGCCGTACTTATACATAAGGGGCTCAAACACCTGGTACGGGGTGACTTGCGTAGCGCCTGTGCTGTAAGCGGGCCTATGAAAGTGAACGATGATCCACGGCCTTGTCGCCCTGTCCGTGTTTGCCTGCTTCATGTCAGCCTCAAGCCAGGCAAGCATCGCTGCTTTCTGCTGAGGGTATGGGACGCCCCACTCAATCACTTCAGTGTTGATCGCCACAATGTGTGCTCTACCGGAGTTGAAGCTGTAGTACATACTCTGCGTCTGTTCCCAGTTGGGCATTGCCCACTGCTGCATGTAGCGTGTGTACTTGCCATCGTCATAGTCGCCGTTCCCAGGGCACACCATCACAGGGACAGACCCGTTAGCGCTAGCACGGTTCAGGTCCCGCATGAAGGCGTTCTCGTTCTCACCGTTGTCCCAGTACACGAAGTCTCCGTACATCACTACCGTGTCGACAGCCCCTGCCTCGCACTCCTCCTGCAGCAGGGGGAGGATCTGGTTGTCTGTCCACCCAAGGTCACCAAAGAAGACCATCCTGGGGACGAAGCTGAGGTCGTCCCTGGGGGTCACCGTGAAGTGAGACACCACCTGCGACTCCTCTGTCCCTTCCCAGCCGGTGCTGTACTGGTACTTTGCCCCAGGGGCCAGGCCTGTGATGAGCGCACGGTAGTTCAAGTATGAACCAGGCCCCTCAATAGTATGCTGCGGTGGGACAGCGGTCCACTGGGCAGGGGGGACGTTGGCAAGCCCGTACCTCAACACAGGCACAGGTAGCTCCTTCGGCTGCTTCGTCGGTACCGCCCACTGCACGAGGATGGAGTCGGTTGTGTTCCCGTATGCGATGTGCAGCTGTTGGGGCATAGGTGCTGTTGCTGCCCCACAGCTCAAGACAGCAACGAATAACAAGACTCGGCGTATCATTTTTCTTTTTCTCTAATATCACTAGTTAACTGAAATTGTAATACGTAACACATACATCACATTAAATAAACCGGTGGTATTCAAGGCTGCTGCCAGTTTGGTTCAAATGAAACAGGCTGGTGCGTGTGGCACCCCTCTTTGGGTAATATATGGTATCGACCAAAAGAATTTTCGCTAAAAAGAAATCCACAATATGGAAGCCAGCGAATACTTCTATGTTTCGATAATACTCTGAGGCAGGTGCTTTTTTTTTTTTTTTTTTTTTTTTTCTTTTTTTTTTTTTTCCTCCTTGGAATTTGATGTCTTTCATCGGGTTATATGATGTATGATAGGTATGAGTCAAAACCAAGAACCAGAAGAGAAGAATAAATTTAAATAAAAGATGCAGCGTCAGACTGCAGAGTGGGCTGGTTCGTTTGTTGTAGAATATAGAAAAAGTGATAGCCGTGCCTTCCAACGGGGGTCGGGGGTTAGTTGCATCGTGCTCACTCCAGTGTAGCTCAGGCCTCCTGGCTGCATCGCAGCGCAGCATCGCTGTCACCCTTTAGTTCGTAAGCAGTGGCAAGATGATGGAGAATCGTAGCAACTGCGTTTGGGTTCAGCTTTCGCTGTATCATTACAGCTTCCTCGTAGTGGCTAACCGAGGAGCGATAGTCACCACTCTTCCTGCAGGCGTGTCCCATGACGTAGTGGATCTTTACCCTGTGCTTAAGGGAAGAGGAAGGGTATAACTGCAGGGCCTCTTCGAGATCTATTAGTGCCGCCTTGAAGTCCCCCTTGTGCTCGTGTAGCTCGCCACGTCTTTGCAGTAAAGTGGGGGCCACGCCGCCTTCGTGTGGGCGCAGCCGCCTCCACATCTCCACAGCCTTGTCGCATGCTTCCAAGGCCATGGTGTACTTGCCTTCCCTATCGCACACCACTGCCAAGCTTTCGTAGCAGGAGGCTATGCAGGCGTGGTCTCCGTCGGGCAGAACACGTTTGAAGATCAGCACCGCCTTAGAATAGCACGTCCTCGAGGCGGAGTACTTCCGCATTTCTCTGTAGCAGTATGCTAAGTTCCTCATGCATGGCCGTTCCGATGTGGTCTGCACCGGATGTGTCTTTCGCAACAATGATGGTCTCTTTGTACACCACCAGCGCAGAGGCGAAGTCGAGCCTGTCGGAGTGGATGTGCCCCAGGTCGTTGAGGCACCGCATGAGAGTCTTATGGTCGTTGAGTCGTCTTGCAGCATCAGCAGCTTGCGTGGAGTAGGTAAGGGCAAGGTCGAGGTTCCCCATGTAGCGGTGCGTTCGTGCGATGTAGTACTGGCAGTGCATCCCACCTTCATCGTTGTCAAGCTGCTTCCATACTTCAGCAGACTCAGTGAGGTATGTTAAAGCTGGTGCATAGCGATCCTTGTATTTTGGGGTTTTATCGGCTTCCTTGAAGCAAGCCTTGCCCATAGCAAAGAGCACCTTGGCCACGCTGTAGTTGTCACCACCGTTTACCTGTGCCACCTTGAGCTTCTCGTGGAGCTCTTTTAGTGTTTCTGAAATACTGGAGTCGTCTGTCATCGTCAGGACAAGCTCGCTCTGGTCCACAAATGGCAGATCCATGACCTTCACACCATTAGCAAGCTCATCGCCTTCAAAGGTTAACATAAAACTGTCAATTCGGAGACCCACTGCCTGTGCCACTTTCTCCTTCACATCAAGCACTCTCTCAACCCCCTCTGCATGCACAGCAACGAACACAGAATTGGGGAGCATCACCTGCAACGCCACGGGCGCAGCTTTGTGTTCCATCATGTAGCTTGCTTCCCCTCCTTTTGTGATAGAACATGAAAGGAACACAGGAAGGCAAGATTTGAAAATAGGAGAAAGGAAGGAAGAGGGAGGTAACGGCTCCAAACAGCTAACCGCAATTGGGTTGGGGGGGAGGGGGGATGATTTGGTCTTTTCCTTTCTTTTTTCAAAAAAGGCTTTTTCACACGGCACACACGTCTGGTATAAAGTTATAGACCAATCTTCTTTATCTTTTATATATTTTTTTTTTAATACTGTAGAAAGGAAAAGCTCCGAGGAGCAAGAAAAAGAAACCTTCCGGTAAGACCTTTCTGGGGGGGGGGGGGGGGGGGGGATCCACCAAATTTCCTCGTTACCACAGATGAATGGCCTGTGGGGGAGAAATTTTGGAGGACGTTGGCCGAAACTGTAGCAGTTCAAACCATTGAGAGGATTTGGCCAAGCAGCCTATTTACTGAACTTAGAGGAAACTTGGCATTCTTAAGTTTTCTACTTCATTTTCTTTTCGTTTTTACTTATTGTTGAACAATTGTGTTGTGTTATCACAATGGAAAGAAAAGAAAATCAGAGACAGGATTGAGTTCTACTACCTAGGATCTTGTTTGCAATTTGCAATACCCTTTTATTCCGGTGGGAATTTTACAAACTTGTGTGAAACAAATCTAGGTACAGGTACTCGTAAGGAGAATCGAATGTAGACGGTCGAAAAGGAAGTATGGGAAAAGAAAATAAACTGAAGTTTGCTGCATTGGAAAAAGATTTTTCTCAAAGAAAGGAAGAAGGGAGGGATTAAAGGAAGACAAGAAGCACGAAGGTGTTCCGCACTTTTTCTCCTCCATTTCTTTCATAGCAAGAGTAGAAAAAGAGAGAATGGTCTAGCCAGCCTGAAAAAAAAGAGGTTTATTTATTTAAAAAAAAAAAGAAAAAGGGGGAAAAAAAACCTTTTGTAAGAGTGAAAAAGGTGCCGGGAAGAAAAATGTCTGGGCTTTTTTTTTTTTCCCCCAGGGATTTATCACTCTCCGGTATTTTTCTCCCCGGGATTTTTCGCTTTACAGTAGCTTGTTTTATTTGGTATTTGTCATTGACTAATGTAAATGACTCTGGAATTGAAAAACCACCAAGAAATTGGGATGTCAGGAACTAAAGTCTTGCAGAAAGTACTGTTTTTTTCTTTTTCTTTTTTCTTTCTTTTGGAAATTTGGGATCTCCTGACAAATACCGAACTCTTGGTTTCTAGAAAAAAACGGTGAACAGCAAAACGATGCCTACCACTAGGCTGTGGGCAGGGGAGGCCACAGCCGCAGGGTTGATGAGCGAAGTGAAAGCGGCCCAGGACAACACACCGTCATCGAGGTTGTTCCTGAGGAGCATATCGACAAGCTGGCACTGCAGGTCCACGGTGAGGGGTGCCACGAAGCTGAGACGCAGCGAGATGTTCAGCCCATTCACCATGGTTGAGACGCACGTGTCGTAACCGATCTTCTGCAAGCCCAGCACTGCGGACTTGTCCAGCGTGGTGCAGGTGCTGTCTGTGTACCCGGGCGCTGCAAACGCGTACTCGTACCCACTGCCCACTTTTCTGCAAGCCATAACAGATCTGGTGTAGTTCTCTGCTTTGCACTTGCTGTACTCACGGCAGCACCCAGAGCATTCTGGCTCAGTCGCACATTCCTTCTGGTTGTCCTTATCCTCCATACTGCTTTGCGGTGTGCCTGAGCAATCGTTGTTGAGCCAGCTCTTTGTCATGATGCCGCCCCCTCGCACCGCTGAAATCCAGGTTGTACCGATGCACAAGTCGTCCGCGCTGATGGTGGGTGAGAACCTCACGGACCCCCGTCCGTATGCCACGCACTGCGACATTGTCATCGGCGTTGTCGTTGTGGGGGCCCCGAGACACGTCTTGCTTGCTTGCCAGTACTCAGCACCAGTTGCTTCGTCTTGTCGCCCGACTTGCACGCCGTTGTGTCCACCGACAGCATCACAGAGTATGCCACTGTCGTGTCTGTCATGCACGTCTCCATTGCCCATGTCTGCATATACGAACCGTCCACCGCGAAGGGCTTCACATCACCACCGTGCTTTGCCGGCTGTGACCACAGGCGGGATTGCGCATCGATGTTCCCAGTGCAGTCCGAAGTCGTGTAGAATTGCGGTATCGGGAGGCCTTTTGTGGGTTGCTGTGCGCATATCAGCACAGGAAGGGCAAGCATCATAGCAAGGCACTTCATTTTTCTTTCTTTTTTTTTTTTTTATGATGGGGTTTCTCTTTGCTGTTTTGATTGCTGGGAGCAGCATTAGTTAAATCACTCGAAACAAGAAACGGGTAAGAGGAAGACAATGAGGGGCCGTACGACGACAAGCTGATTTGTGATGAAGATGGAAAAATACATCCCGAAGCTTATAGACCTTAGATACAGTTATTGATAACTGTATGTATTGTGCACATGTTGTGTAGTACCTGTGATGCGATGAAATAATGTAAGGTCGGACTGTTTGTGTATAAGAAGGGAAAGGAGAGAAAAAAAAGAAAAAGGAGATCAACACACCTGTTGATCTCTTCAAAACTACTTCTATCACCAGCTTAGCAGGGTTAGCATCCTTCCTAACGTTTCCGACTTGAATGACGTTGGTGGCTCTGCCTCACACTCTAGGATTCTGGCACGAATGCATGCCATCTTCTTGACAAACCACAGTCTGTTCCTAGGGGTTAGCAAGCTCACCCCATAGTCTTCACCAGAAATCAATGCATCAGATGGAACAAAGTCGACCTGTTGATATTGTTGTTGTTGACTAAGTACACACCCTTAGTTTGCTCTGGGATGGTGCTGTGCACACTGCTTCGATCTCCTCACGAGTCATGTCCATCTTGAAGAAGGTCACCATGCCGTCGAGACGGATGGCATACACCTCACAAGGATCATGCTTGTGTTTCCAGCTGCGGTAATGCCGCTTGAGGATATGGTAATAACATCTGAAAGATGATGACAGCCGGGTGTCGTTGAGGGTAACCTTCGCCTCAGGGACCCATCGGAGGAGGTTGGCGAGTGTTGGTTCCGTAGGGACCCATGATGTTGCCCTCCCACACCTCCTGGGCGATCTTGTTCACAGCTGCCTCACGTTGGAACCCATGCCTGCCTCTGACATGGTTTGCAGACGCATGATGCTGCACTGCACCGTTTCCTACCCTCCTTGGCCTCCGTGTGCGCAACATGGTGCCCCTCTGGTGGTCTAGCCACTGTGCCTTGCGGCTTGCACACATCGGGCTGTAAAAAAGGTTTGAAAACTTCTTGGGTTTTATCCTCCCTCTTTTTTTAATTTTTTTTTTTTTTTTTGAAAATAGAAAAGTTTATCTCGGTGTGTGCATGTGTGTTTTTCTTTTTTTTTTTTTTTTTTTTTTTTTTTTTTTTTGTGAGTGAGCACCCCCATGCACACTGAAATCTTATCGAGTTTTTTATTATTATAAAGTTCTCACTTTTTTCCCCCCTCGTTTATTGTTGCTTTTTTTTAAAAAGAATTTTAGCACGATCAAAAGGAAAACAAAAAAAAGGGGTGTATGGAGAAAGAAAAAGTGTGGGTGTTAGAATATGGAAAAAAAAGGGGGGGGGGGGAATGCACTGGAGAAATGAGGGCGAGAAAAAAAAAGGGCATAATAATAAATAAAAACACACACACACACACACACACACAAACAACACACTCTATGCACGCTCCTCTTCGATTTCTATATCTTCACTGTCACGCTGTGCTTCCTCTCGCCTGCTTATTTCGGTTTTTTTCGCCCGGGGTTTCTTTTGGAGAAGGTAGATGTAAAGGACATGACAGAGCGACGCAAGGCCTGCTGAGATGGCCTTAACGGCGTCAGGCTTGCAAGAGTCTGTTTGCTTACTGCAGTTGACCAGTAGAGCTGTGGAGTGACCTGCTGGTATTGTCAGTGCCCATAGTCCTACAAGCCCTATAATTTGACACGTGACTGATTTTTTCCTGTTCCACATAGCCCCAAAGCTGAGCAAGCATAACGCAACCCCTACTATTGCTCCGATGTTAACCATCTCTGTTCCCCCACCTCCCACCGCCCAGGACACCACTACCCCTGTTAACATCATTAGCTCTGCAACCACCACCACCATTAGCACTCCCTCACGGAGGCATTCACAGCAGTTCTGTATTCTTTTCCCCATTTTCTTTTTTTTCCTTTTTTTTTCCTTTTTTTTTTTTTTTTTTTGGCCCCCACAATAACTAAAGTAATTCTCAATTACTTGGGGAGTACCACCTGGGACTTTTTTTTCTTTTTTTTTTTTTTTTTTTATTTCACTCTTCGTCATTTTCTTCACTCACTAGGGGCCTCATTATTTAACGTGAAATGGCCATTATTTAACGCGAAACGGCCATTATTTAACGCGAAATCGCCATTATTTAACTAGTTAAATAATGAGATTTTGCAGTTAAATAATGGCCCTTCAGAGTGAAAAAATGGGTCTTGTCGTGGAAAAAAATGCACCCAACCCCTTGAAAAATTTTTTTTGGGGTGGGGGTATTTTGACTATTTTTGGCCATCTGAGGCCATTCCAGCCCTTAAAAGTGGGAATAAGTGCCTTACTTCCCCTTTAAATGCCACGGCGAAATAGCTACCCTGTATTACCTTAGGAAAATCCCCAAAAAGCTGACCTGTGTGAAAAAAAACAGCAGTGAAAGCAGTGAAGAGTAAGTGACTCAAATGACGAAAAGTGAAATAAAACGACTTACTTGCCGCCAAATGAGCCATTATTTAACACTCATTACCGTTTTTTTGCACTCGGGCCCTGTGGGCCCTCGTGCAAAAAATTCGGGAACTCGAGTTAAATAATGACTCATTATTTGTTGGCAATAAATAGCTATTTTTTAAATAAGGGATGTGTGAAGAACAGGTGTGAGAAAGGGTCAAGGGAGGACTGGAAAGCTTTTCTTTCATTCCTCTCTGCTTTTTTACTTTCGATTTCTTCAATGTTTTCATTCATATTTTTATAGCCTTTTATTCATTGATCCCTTTTTGTGATTTTTCTGGCAGTTTTACTTTCCATACAGTGATCTGTCCGAAATCCCTGTTCGCAAAATGTAGCAGTATGAAGTGTTCAAGGATGTGGAGGACCTCACATCTGGCCTGGAGGAAAAGTGGAGGCACCAGCAGAGGATGGCCTCGGTGCTCAACAACGTCAGAGGGGAGGTGGGTGAGGTGTGCAGCCACAGCTTAGAGCTGGTGGCAAAGGCGAGGCAGCAGCAGCACCTAGTTGAAGCTGGCAGAGGCGAGGGAGATCACCAAAATGATTGTGGACGAGAAGGGCGGGTCTGCTGTGATGAAGGCAGGCCTGGAAGGACGCCTCTCAGAGGCAATACTAAAGTAATTCTCAATACTCAGGGAGTACCACCTGGGACATGCAAAGAACAGGTGTGAGAACACGACGAAACCCATTTTTTCGCTCTGAAGCACTATTATTTAACTGCAAAATCTCATTATTTAAATAATGGCCATTTCGCGTAAATAATGGCTGTTTTGCGTTAAATAATGAGCCTCCTAGTGAGTGAAGAAAATGACAAAGAGTGAACTAAAAAAATAACAATACTATTTGCATCTCGTTTCTCAATGTAGTACCTCTGAATCGTGTGGTGGGGAATTATCCCTTTTAGGTCTGAGGAGAAAAGGGAATTTCAGAAAGCACTTCCTTTGCTGACACGGTCAGATGTGTCCCTTTCCACCCAGTGCAGCAAGACACATAGAAGAATGCAAAGGAAAAAGAAAATTGACCACAGCACAGCATCAATCATATTCTTCTTTTCTTATTCTTTTTTCTTTCCTTCCATCCTCTTTGACAGTGAGCACTCCTGCACACTGACCTTATCTTCTTTCTTTCTTTCTTTCGTTCTTTCAAAATTAAAAAAAAAAATAATAATAATAACAGAACGACGGGAAAGGCGGCCTGGCCAGGAAATGGTGGCCCAAACACGTCAGTGGATGCAGTTTAACGTCATACCCAGGACTGAAAACATGTAGGAAAAAGAAAAAAAAAAAAGAAAAAAAAGAAAGAAAAAAAAAAAAGAGACATTTAAGGGTACCTGCAGTATGTGGCAGGATGCCTGAATAAAAGAAAAAAAGAAAAAGGGGAATAAAAAGTTTAAGTGGAAAAGGTGGAAACTAATTCATATGAGGAAAAGGGAGGATAAAACCCAACTCACAGCCTTCACGTGGCATTTGTGATTATGTTTTCAGCTTTGCTTCTTATCGAAAGTAAAAAAGTAGAGAAGAATGAAAGAAAAAGCTTTCTGATCCTCCCTTGACCCTTTCTCACACCTGTTCTTTGCACATCCCAGGTGGTACTCCCTGAGTAATTGAGAATGAGTACCAATACCTGGGACTGCTTCAGAAGGTGCCTGCAGGTCATGGGGTGCAACTATTTTCTCCTGTGTATTCTTGGCATCACAAGTATGTTGCAATACAATATAAAAAAGGGTACTTGCAAACAAGGGATTTCAGACAGATCAGTTGGGTCCCACAAATGGGATGCCAATCGGCAAACTAACCTGGCCTCAACCCACCCACCTGTGAGCCCCAGCCTGTGACCCTTAAAAAACGCATTCAGGACACCTTCACCATCAACATCTCACACTCGCAAATGGTCCCCACCCTTTTATCAGGGCACTGGTGCATACCTACCATTCATCAGAGGAGCCACTGCAGAAAAAGAAAACAAAATGATAGTTGAAATACGATTCTTGGATCGTAAATCCAGAGTAAATGATAAGAAGCAAAGAAGTTGAAAACATAATCACAAAATGTTGCAAATTAAAAAGGAAAAACTCTTCACACTCACCATTGAAAGGACAGCTGCAAGACAGGCATCAATCTTCCTGTTGCAGGACGAAGGTTTCCAAAAAAGTGCCTAAAAACTTTTTTTTTCCTCACAAAAAAAATGGTCAAAAACACCCAAAAACACCCAGAAATTGATTTTTTCTCAAAAAAGAGGAACTGGCCATTGTTTGTACATGCTGGGTAAAACCTGGAGAAGTTTGCCAACCCAAAACACGTTGCCAACGTTCCCCTTTTGTTTAGACAAGTCAAAGACTCATTCTTGCAAAAAAAAAAAAAAATTCCTCCAAAGTACCTATTCTAGTGACAGAAAACAAGATTAATGCAAAATGTCCAGAGTGCACAACAGTGTTTTCCACGTGAGGGGTTCGATTTCAAAGTGGGTCCTCCAGCCACCAGAGTTGTAGGCTGGGTTCCCGTGGAGAGAGAATCGGAGCGGAGGCGTCAAGTATGGTGGACCACCTCAAGGGATGTAAGTCCATTGTGTGACACAGTCTCTTGGCAAAGGTTTGACTTCTGGTGGGTAGGCAGGCAGAACCGCATAGGGGTGTAAGGAACACCATTGTGTGACCTGTCGCACACGGGGAAAGCCCAAGGCTGGTGGGTTATCTGCCAACGTGTCCCCCTCCTCTACTTCGCCTCTCACAACCTCTTCCTCCCCGCTGACGATTGACTCCACAGCACTCACCAGCCTACCTGGTGCACCCGCGTCATTACGTGACAGGGAGTCTCGTTGGAAAAACATCTTACACAGCTGAGAAGGGGGGTTTTTAGAAATAGTAACCAGTAATTCTTTTTTTCCCTCCCCCATTGGTTTCCCTTTCTTTTTTTCCCTACCAGGCTCCTTTTCTAGTTATGCATTCCTCCCTTCTTTGTGGAAGTTGAGTTCTGAACTTGACTTTTCCTTTTACACTTCCTTTTCAAATTTATAATTTAGGCTCCCACAGCCCAACAAAACCAGCAGATGGTGGGGTCCCTGTGGCTGGATAAATCAAAATTAGGGATCTCATCACCATCCTTTAATATTTGGGGTTGTCTTTATTTGGTGACAGCCAAAGCCTTTGAGGCCCAAGAGCTGTGTGGTGGGGGAATGGGGAAAAAATAAGAAAGGTGGATGTCAGGGGCCCCAGGAAAATATACAAGAGGTCGAGCAAACGAGCAAGAGGTCCCCCCCAATATGGCTCAGTAAGAGAGACTGTTTTTAACCTTCCCTTCCCAATTTTTATGGTTTCAACTTTCTCTGCCCCCCATCCCCCCTAGTGGAATAATTTAAAAAAAAAAAAAAAAAGGTCAGAGTTTTGAATCGGGATCGATCGTGGTCTAGTTGGTTAGCGCATGGGCAGCCTTCTAGTAGCGTCGGTTCAATTCTCCCAGCAGCCCGTTAGGAGGAGCCTTAGGGTACAGGGGCAAGTGCAACCCGTCCCTCGGGACGTTAATTTTATGCGACGTGGCCCGACCCCCCTGGTGGACTGCTGAGCTCGAGGACGCCTTCGAAGAGCGGAACACCCTGCGCGAACTCCTGCTTCAAGAGGCGGACGTGGTGGAGGAGTACAGGGCGAAGGTGAAAGAAGTCAACCGACTTCTTGACGAGACGAAGCGTGAGGCATGGGGAAGGATGGCGGCCGACCTCAGCCGGAGCAAGGACCTCGGGGCTGCGTTCAGAGCGGTGAAGAAGCTGGACGGCAGGCACCGAAAGACACACCTTCCTGTACTCGAGGGAAGATTTGTGTCGGACAAGGCGAAGGCCGACCGGCTGGGGGCGCACTTCGCTAAGCTCTACGGCAGGCGTGGTGACGGGAACTCGAAGGACGCCGCTCCTTCTGCAAGCAGACTCGGGTGTCAAGCGTTCACCGTGGACGACCTCACCCGCGGCCTGAGAAGGATGAAGACGCGCAGCGCGGCCGGGGAAGACGGAATCTTCTCGGAGATGCTCCTTCACCTGAACTCGGACTCCCTCGGTGTCCTCCTTCTACTCCTCAATCGCTCCTGGCTGATGGGTGTCGTCCCCGGCGCCTGGAAGAAGGGAGTGATCGTCCCGGTACCGAAACCTGGAAAAGATGCGACTCTCTTGGCTTCCTACCGGCCGATCTGCCTGACCAGCTGCCTCTGCAAGCTGCTGGAGAGGATGATCGAGGAGAGGCTCACGTTTCTTCTTGACGCGGACGGGACGGGAGTCGAGGGACTCCACGACAGCCAGGCTGGTTTCAGACGCGGCCGCTCCACGGAGGAGCAGGTGGCAACCCTCACTGAGTGCATGTCGAGGAACAAGGACGATCGGCGTCTCTCGGCCGCTCTGCTGTTCGACTTCTCTTCTGCCTTCGACCTGGTGCCCCATGGTGCCCTGCTGGACAGGATGCGAGGGAAGGGTCTCCCCGAACCCTTCGTGGAGTGGACGCGGTCCTTTCTATGCGGCCGTACTGCTGCGGTCACGATTGGACGGTCGAGGGGGTCGACGACGAAGGTGCGACGGGGTGTCCCCCAGGGCTCTGTCTTGGGTCCCATCCTGTACACCATCTACGTCGACGAACTCGCCAGGAGACTGGAGGGACTGGCGGACGTCTCGGTGCTCTACGCCGACGACGTGGCGGTCGTGATCTCCTCTGGACAAGGGGACGTGGCTGGGCTGGAGCGGAAGGCGCAGGCGGTGGTGGATGCGGTTGAGGACTGGTGCAGGGAGCGTGACATGCTGCTGAGCACGTCCAAGACGCAGGCAGTCTGTGTCCCCCCCCAGAAACGTCTCGGGGTCTACTTCACTTCGTCACGAGTCCCCCTTCAGCCAGGTGCCTTCCAGAACCCGCTCTTCGGCCTGGGGGTGAACGCCGATGGCACGATCTCCGGGGACCAGGAGCTGGCGGGCCTTCAGGTTGTGGAGGCGGGTGGTGTGCGGATCCGCTGCGTGCGGGACATGCATGCAGCCGTGCGACGGCCCGACGTGGATTACGTTGCGGCCCGTCCCCTGCCTCTGTCTGAACACGCGAGGTACCTTGGGGTTACGGTGGACTCTGGGCTCACGTTCGGTGAACACGCACAGGACATCCTACGGCGGGCCAGCAAAAGGCTGAGGGTGCTGAAGCTCTTGTCTGGCACGTCCTGGGGCAGCAAGAGGGACACTCTGCGGTCTCTCTACGTTACGTACATCCTCCCGCTGCTGCGCTACTGCATGGGGGTCTACTACAGCAGGCTCGATGATGTCGGGAGGAAGGACCTGGCTGGGCTTCACCAGGAGGCGGCGGTGCTGATCACGGGCTGCTGGAGTGGCTCCGGAGGGTACAAGCTCCTAGCTGAGGCAGGACTGCTTCCCCTCGAAAGAATGGCTGAGGGTGCTGCGGCGACGATGACGGCGAAGGCCTTCTGCTGGCAGTCTTCCCCGGTTCACAGGGAGACGGTCAAGCTGAAGCAGGCGAACAGGCTGGGGTGTGGGTGGCTGCGCTCTGGCTACCAAGCACTGCGTCGATGCGGGTTGGAACCAAAGGTGCACTTCGAGTACCTGTCGGCTACGCCCCTGGCGGCCCCGTGGCAGACAGGCATGGTCGACTTCAGGACTGACCTTCCCGGTGGGGTCACGCGATCGTCGCCACGCGGACAGGCGGAAGGCGGCCGAGGCTGCTCTTGCGGCTCTCCCCCCGGGCATCCATGCCTACACGGATGGCTCGGTTGTACAGGTCGGACAGAAGGCGAAAGGTGGCTCTGGGGTTTATCTGCAGCTGCCTCCCCCCCTGACCCCTGTGTCTGTGTGCCATGGCGTCAACGACTTCTGTTCATCCTTTCGGGCAGAGGGCATGGCTGTGAAAACGGCGCTGGATATGGTGGCCACCCTCCGAAAAACACACCCTTCGCTGGCGAAGTCCCCGCTGTCGATCTGCACCGACTCCCTCTCCCTCGTCGAGCAGCTGCGAGCTGGCCCAACGCGACAGAGGGAGAAGCTCGACCACCAGACGTGGAGCCGGCTGGTGACCGCGGCGCGCACGCAGGGGACACCGGTGGTCCTCCAGTTTGTGCCCTCCCACTGTGGGGTGGACGGGAACGAGAAGGCTGACGCTCTGGCCGTGGAGGGAACGAAGCGGAAGCAGGACAGGCCCTCCCTTGACTACCGATCAGTGAGGGCCCTGGTGCGACGGTGGGTGGTGCGGAGGTCCGCGGAGCTCATAACATCCCTCGCCCACAACTACGCGGTGGCGACCGAGCTTCGGTCCGCGCACTTCCCCCTTGGCTTCCCCAGACAAGCTGAAACGGTCATCTCGCGGCTGCGGATTGGTCACTCGGCTCTCTTCTTCGGCTTCCTGCAGACTGCTGGCCCGAACAGGAAGCACAAGGGTGTGCTCCGGTGCCCAGCCTGCCACGCAGCACCGATGTCCAGGGAGCATGTTGTCGGTGGGTGCCCTGTGATCGGGAGGGGGGCGATCGACACTCCTGCTGGTACTCCCTCCCTAGCGTTCTCCCTGTCGAGACGCGTGACCCAGATCTACGACCTCATTGTTGAGTCTGGCCTGCTCGCCTGGTCACGCTCCGGACTGTTCACCTCGCCATCATCCCTGGCGTCTACAGACGTCACTGCACCTTCAAACGTGCCGCCCCCTCCTCCGGTCTCTCTTGACGCCGGTCCCGCGGCCCCCGTGCTGCGCTAAGGGACCGCCCCACGTGTGTGTGTGAAATGAATTGTTGTGTCTCCCCATTCTCTCTTCCTCTCCTTGTTTTCCCATTTCCCCTTTCCTTTTATGATTCGCTCAATAGGAGCAATACCTCCCTGGGGGGCTTTCCGCCGGAGGTTCCAGCCAAAGAAGGACATCCAGCTGGAAGGTAGGCCCCCGTTTTTCTCTCACTTGACTGAGGGAATAATGTAATTCAGCCCTCTTCGGCTGTCCCAAAGCAGAGCACGGGTTGGTGGGGGACCAGGGCTCCTCCTGCTTGCAGAAGCCTGGTCCTTTGCCCTCCCTATTTCCCCATGGTTTCCCTTCACCTTTTTTTTTCCCCTTTTCTCAGGTGTTGCCCTCCATGGCGGCCCTGCATTGGTATTTAAAAAAAAAAAAAAAAAAAAAAAAGAGTTTTGAATTCCTGTGTGGTAGAGTGGTTACCATACTCACCTGTCAGGCCCCCTTGTTCCAGGAGTCGTGGGTTTGAATCCCAATGCAGTGGTTTTTTCATCAGGGTTTGAACCCCACTTGTGCCGTGTTTTTTCCACCAGAGCTGCTTCATTTTGTATAGTACAAAGTAAGGCAAATCACCAAAAAAATTTTAATTACAAAAAAAAATTCCATATGTCGAACATTGGGCCCTGGAAGCAAATAAATCCATTCCAACCCTAGAAAAAGCAATTAGAAATTTTTTTAGCTCTTCAAAATGCGGGTTCTGGTGGGTCACTTAGCAAATATGGAGCGTTAAATAAACCTCTTTTTTTTTGGCTGGCCAAGCCCTCTCCTTTCTTTTTCTCCCTCCCACCCTCACACAAGCCTCACTTGCCAACAATGCTGCCACACTCTGTACCACCCACACGCTCCACAACCAGCCCATTGCCAGCACAACCAACCAGTACCCCACCCACCCCCCACACACCCCCCTGGCTGGGAGGAGGGAAAAAGAAAGAAGAGAGAATGGTCTGGCCAGCCTTAAAAAAAAAGAGGTTTATTTAAAAAAAAAAAAAAAATACCACCCTGCAACTGTACGCAATGCAAAATACTCACAGAGGGGCCAAGCTCCAATCTGGTAGAACCACAACTTCCCATCCAGCTGCACAATGTACTCGTTTTGCACCACCATCTCCTTCACATCAGCAACAGATGGCAGATCAACTGATGGAGGGTTCCTCTGTGCATTGCCCACCAGCAATGTATCCACCACCAGCCTCCTCTTCCCACTTGGCTTTCACCATGTTCTTCACCTTCTCATCAAACCATCCCTTCTTCTCCAGCACACCTGCCTCCTCCAGCTGCTGCACCTGCCTATGGGTGAGCGTTGACTTCTTTCCTGGCACCCCTACTAGCCAGAAATCTTCATCTTCAAACAGATCCTCAAACACCTTTCCACCACCAAGGAGCCACTCCACATCAGGAATAACTGTGTTGATGCTGCCATCCTCCATCTAGAAGCCACGCATCACCTCAAGCCACATGGTGTTGGTCACAACTGTGTCCATGTCTCCTTCCTGCTGTAGCACTCCTGCCTTCCTTGCCTCCTTCGATTCCTCATACTTGTCAAACTGGAGAGGATCCTCATCATAGTTCCTCACATCCAGCATCATGAGGATCCTCTTCCACAAACCCCATGTGGAAAATCACCCCTATATGTGGAAAATCACCCCTATATGTGGAAAATCACCCCTATATGTGGAAAATCACCCCTGTGTCTCCTCCTCCTTCAGCTCTTCATGCATTCCCCCATGCCACACCCAGAATTTCCAGGCAGCCCCAGGTTCACACCACTCATTGCCTCTTTTGGAGTCGATGCCTCACCAGATCCACTTTCCTGCTCTTCTGCTGCCTCAGCACCTCTGCCCCTGCATACGTCTCATACGACAGTACACCCTTGTGCCTGGAGTCCAGCATTAGCTCCTCCATGGGCATGTCGGGGTTGTCCTGTGCCACCATCTGGACCAGTGATGGGTGAATCCTAATTAGGACTAGACCAGACTGGACTGGACTGGACTGGATCCAGTGTGAATTTCAACCCAATTATGCTGGACTGACTGGACTGACCAGACTGGACTGGACTGGACCAGACTGGACTGAACCAGACCAGACAAGATACAACCACAACACCACATCCCCCCTTTTTTTTTTGCTGAGAGTTCAAACGTATAAACAGATGTCTACAAGAAAAGATGTTACACAGGTACTGAGAGATGACAACAACAACAACAATGAGAAACGAAGAAAAAAAAAAAAAAAAAAAAAAAAAAAAACCTTTATCTTCTTTTTCAGGTGGTGGGGATAACATGAAAATATAAGAAAAAAAAAAAAAAAAAAAAGAAAAAAAAGAGACATTTAAGGGTACCTGTGGTATGTGACAGGATGCCTGAGGGAATATAAGAAAAACATCAGATGTGTTTGCTGTTGACCTCCTCATCGGTCATCAATGAGCAAACTGCATGAGTGCAGAATCTTGGTTACCTGGGGCACCCTGGCTAGGGTTGAGCTGAACACTGCACATTAAGGACACGACACAGAACACAGAAGAAGCTACAACTTGGCCATGGTGATTAAGGACACAATGCAGAATGCAGAAGAAGCTACAACCCAGCTGTGGTGCACCCCCTGTAATCAAGTAGACAGTTCTTGTGCAGGGCACTGCCAACACCAGCCTCCTTTAACTCTTGTATATTATTCCAAAGGTGGTGGGGATAGCATGAAAAAACATCAGATGTGTTGTTCACTGTTGACCTCCTCATTGGTCATCACCAGTAGCTCCCAAGTGGAAGAACATAATGCAGATGCTCAGGGTGACAAACAGGCAGCAAACTGCACAAGCACTGAATCTTGGTTACCTGGGACACTCTGGCTGGGGTTGAGCTGTACACCACACACATTAAAGACATGACACGGAATGCAGAAGAAGCTACAACTCGGTTGCAGCAGTGTTGTTACGAGAATGGGTTGCCCCCCAAGATTTTCAGGGGGGCACGGGGGGGCAAATCCAGGGGGGCAGGGGGGCAGGGGGCAAAAAAAAAAAATTTTTTTTATAGTGTCCAAAAAAAATTTTTTTCCACCCAAAAAAAGTTGTCAAAGACACCCAAAAATTGATTTTTTTTCTAAAAAAAAAATTTTTTTTTCTCAAAAGTACCTATCCTAGGCCTTAATAGAGGCCCTTAGTGAAGTGGGGTGAAAGTGAGAAGTTTGGGCAGTGTTGGTCCAGACCCTTGAGGGACTCAGGGGACTCCAAGGGACAGGACAGGAGTCCCCTGAAATTTTCAGGGGTCTGGAGGGGACTCAGGGGACTCAGGGGACTCAAGGGACTCAGGGGTCTGGAGGGGACTCAGGGGACTCTTGGGACCAAAAAATTTCTTTGTGTTTTTTGTGTCACAAAGACCCAAATTTAGGCTGGGGCTTGCATTTTTTTGGTACTTTTGGTTTCAAAAGTTCAAAAAAAGAGGTCCTAGGTTTGGGTGGGATCTTAGGCAAGGCTCATACTACCTTGTTGTGACTATGTAAAAAAAAAAAAAAAAAAAAAAAAAAAAAAAAAAAATTAAAAAAAAAAAAATTAAAAAAAATGTCTTGGGGTTTGGGGACCAGCTTTGAAAAAAAAATATTAAAAAGAGGCTTGCAAGAAAAGTACAATGCAAAAAAAAAAAAAAAAAAAAAAAAAAAAGACCTGGCATGTATTCCTTATCATGACAAAAGTACAACACAAATTATGTAAAAAAAAAAAAAAAAAAAGAAGAAGAAAAAATCTAACATTCAGTTATGAAAGGGCAGCCCTTCTGGGAGTTTTTTTTAGAAATTTCGACACAGAAAATATTTTATACACTGTATGGTACAATATAAAACGACACTTTGGTGTGTTGTGTTGTGTTACTTCACATTTTTTGTGTCAAGTGAATGAAATGTGAACAGAAAACACATCATGTTGCTTCACATTGTGTTGCATTGCTGTCAGAGTCGATGTGTATTTATACAGTATTTAGCCTTTGTTTATCATTTTCTTTGTATTATTTTTTACAATTAACAGATAAAATGATTGTGGTACTTGTTCTGCTTCTGTTCTTCGTTCCCGACACCGAAGCTGTGCCAAGTAGCGAAGAAGGTGAAAGGGGTGCAGAGGGTGCAGAGGATAAGCACCAGAAACATGACTGCCAACTCAATATGGCATGGGCTATGTTCAGGTAAATCTGAACTAGAGGAGGAGGAAGAAGAGGAGGAAATCAATACAAAAATGAAGAGAAAGGTTTAAACATTTGAAAAAAAAAAAAAAAAAAAAAAAAAAAAAAAAAATAAAGAAGCGCAAAAGAGAAAGTTCAAGTACAAGCAGCAGCAGTGGCAGCATCGATGGACGCATCTCAACGCAAAAGGCATCAACTGTGTTCTCACAGAAATATGTGAAAACACAAGACCTTACCCAGACTGGCAACAAGAATGGCCTCAGCCATGATGAAATGTTGCATTTCATGAAGGGGAAAGGAGAAGGCACAACCTTCAGAGCCCACTTCTGGGGCACTGGAGGGGAGCGACACAAGAAACCAACACAGGACGACATGGTTTCTGTCTGGGATGGGAAGATTGTTGGCATCTTGCCAGGTGTTGCTGTTTCGTGTGAGTATGCACAGGATCCTGGGTACCTGCACCACTTCCCCCCAAATGTGGAAGATGAACGGGTTTATCGTCTTGAGGCTATAAAGACGATAAACCACAACCCATACCAGCTTCGTGATACCATGGCAAAACTTGGTCTTGCAAAAGCACGAATCACAGAGCTACAAGACACCATCAAAGTTCTGAAGGCTGAAGCCTTACAACCTAAGGCAACACACACCTCGTCCGGAAACGCACTAGTCATGTTGGAAGCACCTGCCAAGGAATGTTCTACAACACCCAAGACATCCATCTGGGACAACAAGACATGGTCTGTTGGTGATGCACATGGTATCGACCCTTCTAAGGAGTACTACTTTGGCAAGATAGTGACAAAGGAAAAGGATGGCACGGTCATGGAGAAGCGGCTGTGTCTTGCCCCTGAGTGTGTTGAACGTGCGGTGACTATCTGGTCAAGATCGGGGAAGCTGAAGGAGCACTGGGAGTGCAGACACAGCCCTGGTGCGAAAGCGAAATTGGCAGAAAAGCTGAAGAAGAAGACAGCTGCAAAGATCCCCAAGCTGGCAAAAGAAAAGTGCAGTCCAGTGAAAGAAAAGTGCCGTCTGATCTCTGAGCCAATGCCAGGGTTGTCGCTGTCACAGGGTTCGCCTCATTCTCAAGGCTCAAATCTCGCAGCAAAGAGATGTGTTGTCCAAGAGATGCGAGCCCTGAGTATGGTGGATCGTGTGTCCATTTTCCTTTGCCTGTATTGCCTGCCGTTTGTTTTGTGTGATCGAAAGTTCTTTCACAGCTTTTTCGATGCAGGCAAATTGAAAGGAATCAACAGGAAACACGTGCAAAGCTGTGTTGTTGAACTTGGACAGGAGACATACGCTGCTGTCCTAAACAGGCTCCAAGGGCAGAATGTGTACCTCCTTGTTGATGGGGCCACAATAAACCGTTGAAGCATCCTTGGCATTAGTATGTCAGATGGGAAGAACAGCTACTTTTGCAAGATGATAGACCTTACAAAAGTGAGTGCCACTGCTGCTGTCATTTCGTCCCACATCCGTGAAATGATACTGGAACTTCGGAGCCATGTTGTACATGTATTTTCAGTATGTGCTGATAATGCTAGTGCGATGCAAGCAGCGCTTGCAAAGATACATCGAGACTTCGAAGTGGAACTCGACCTCTCACTCGACGACACTGAGGATGTTAGCAGCAACATTAGCAGTAGTGATGCTTCAGGTGTCACTGACCTTGACTCCAACTCTGAAACCGACACCAACTCCGACAACACTGAGCTCTCTGCCAGAATGGACCAGCTTTTGAACGATACAACTACAATGCTGAGTTGTGAAGGTGTCCTAGCATATCGTTGTGTTGCACATTCCATGCAACTTGCCCTTGGTGACATCTTCAAGATTGAGCGACTGGCTAACATTAGAGCCAAAGTGAAAACGCTGATCAAGAGATGGACCTCGAAAGCTGGGCAGTTGGCACTCCACACCGTACAGGTCTCACATGGAGTATGCCGTGAAAAGACGAGACAGATCAAGAGGTACACAAAGACCAGATGGAATTCGTTTTTCGAAACGATGAAGTCCATCCTTGATCTCCTAGAATTCTTTCCAGGCATAGAGGCAGGGTTTGGGGCAGAGCTGGAATTCGCGATACAGATTTCCACGCCCTTCGCAGTTGCGACAGATCGTGTGCAAGGGGACACATCTGGCATGGCTATGGTGGCATATGAAATTTTCGTTGTTGGAAAGAGCTTGAAGAAATTCCTTGAATCCCAGGTGGAGGGGTAACTCAATGCTACCACAGTCTCTGAAGTCATCAAGGTTTATGAAGCAAGGGCCGAACGAAACATGTCGTTTCTTGGTATCAGGTTGTATACTTTTCTGAATCCCAAAGTATCAACTGGAGAACTTTCAGACTTGGTCACACTGCGAAACACACTGCTGGATCACCTCGTCCCGTTCGCTGAATTGCGAAAAATGATGGCAGATCGGCAGCAGCTGGGGATGCAGATTGACGAGTACCTAGCAATAGGTCGCAGCCCAACGTTAAACTTTTTTGCTTTTTGGAACTCGAAGCTTGGCATGCTTCACACGCTAGCTGTCTTTGTGCTGACGCTTGGGCACAGTTTAACCTCTGAGGCACCAACGGAGCGTCACTTTAAAGTGATTTCAAAGACTTTGTCAAAAGCCAGATGCAGAATGTCATTGGATGTTCTAAATGCATCAATCCGTGTTGCTATCAACTACAAGTTGGTTCAACCTAATTTTTTTGTGAGCGAGAAGAAAGAAAAGGCAAGCCGCTCGAAAAGAGCTGAGCACCTTGGAAAGGAAGGAACTGATCTGTTTACACAGGTCGATATCTGAGCACTGTTTTACACAGTTGTTCAAAACATAAACACACTCACCCATTACCCACCTGTAAAAATATATTGCTTCCCCCCCTTCTTTTTTTAAATACGATTAAGGAACCAATCTGTTTACACAGGTTGTGTAAACACACACCCTCCTCTTGTACATATTATTTATCATTTCCACCCTTTTCTATTACATCCAAATTCAACATTTCAGGACATATGTACATACCTGCAGCTGCAGTGAACCGGAGTAGATAGGTGCAAATGTGTCAAATGGCTTGATGGAGCTGTGCATGTCTGTGGTATGAAGAAGAAGAAAAAGAAAAAGAAAGACATTTAGGGTACCTGTGGTGTGTGGCAAGACACCTGACGAAGGAAAAAAAAAGTTGGGGCCAGACTGGTCAGTAGACCCCTCAGACCTGTATTTTCGGTTTTACCAGACTGGTCTGGTCTGACCAACCCTGGGTAAACACATCATGTATGTCAAAAAAAAAAATCAAGGATTTTTTTTTTTTTTTTTCCAAAGGGAAAAAAAAAAAAAAAAAAAAAGTTGCAAAACTATCAAAAATAATGACAGTGTTGGGGAGAGTCCTGTGGAGTCCCGTGAGTCCCGTCGAGTCCTATCCCGTGGAGTCCCGTGAGTCCCGTCCAGGCCTGTATTCCGTTTTAGGGGACGGGACGGGACTGACCAACACTGCCCTGTGTTGCATACATCATGTGGAACATCAGGTATGTGAAATATGGTGTAAAATATGTCACAACACACCACATGGTGTGGTCGAAAATTTGCAGTGTTGGGGTGGTTTGTGGGCCAGACCCCTCAGACCCCAGTCTGGCCAACACTGCCCATCCCTTTTTTTACTTTTTTTTTTTTTTTTTTTGCATTGTACTTTTCTTGCAAAGGCCTCTTTTTAATATTTTTTTCAAAGCAGGTCTCCAAACCCCCTGACATTTTTTTTAATTTTTTTTTTTTTTCTTTTTTTTACATAGTCACAACAAGGTAGTATGAGCCTTGCCTCACATCCCACCCAAACCTAGGACCTCTTATTTTGAACTTTTGAAACCAAAAGTACCAAAAAAATGCAAGCCCCAGCCTAAATTTGGGTCTTTGTGACACAAAAAACACAAAGAAATTTTTTGGTCCCAAGAGTCCCCTGAGTCCCCTGAGTCCCTTGAGTCCCTTCAGTCCCCTGAGTCCCCTGAGTCCCCTCCAGACCCCTGAAAATTTCAGGGGACTCCTGTCCTGTCCCTTGGAGTCCCCTGAGTCCCTCAAGGGTCTGGACCAACACTGTTCTACCCACTCCCTGAAGTGCACACATGTCCAGATGGTGGCACAGGACAGGTAAAAAACCACTTTTCAGGTGTTTTTGACCACTTGTTCATGTGAAAAATAATTTTTTTTGGGCACCTCTTTTTTTGACCCCCAAACATCTCACTTTCACCCCACTTCACTAAAAGCCTCTATTAAGGCCTAGGATAGGTACTTTTGAGGAAAAAAAAATTTTTTTTTGGAAAAAAAAATCAATTTTTGGGTGTCTTTGACAACTTTTTTTGGGTGGAAAAAAATTTTTTTTGGACACTATAAAAAATTTTTTTTGCCCCCCACCCCCCTGGATTTGCCCCCCCGAAAATCTCGGGGGGGCAACCCATTCTCGTAACAACACTGCCCTGAACATCCTCATCCCTGAACCTGCTCAGGACCTCCTTCTCCCAAACTAGTTTGAACATCCCATTCAGCAAACCACAGCACACCCCGCCTTCCTGTACAGGTTCCCCACTGTCTCCGTCCCAGCCACCTCCAAATCGTGAACTCCTGCTTTCGTCTTCACAAACACTAGACGATGCCCAGGAGACGTACTAGCCTCTACTTCACTCACACAGAAGAGTCAAACGGTGATGTGTTGTGGAAGATACGAGGATTTCTGGACAGAATTGGTGACAGCAGGGGCTTTTCGTTGGAGTGGCTGTCCTTTTCCACCAGTAAAAAAGGCTACAAAAGCTGCAGGAATGAAAACGGGTGTAAAAAAATGGGTGGTAGCACCACATGCCAAGTTTCTTCTAGTTCTAATATTTAAGTAGTGAAAAGTCGTCTGCTGAGCTTGTTTGATAACTGATCTGACTGCCAGACATACACACAAGGATGTGGTGCGTTTGGCTGTCAAATCGGGTCGTTGTCAATCTTGTCAAGAGATTACATTTAACTTGCTTTACTGGGACACATTTGTCCGTGAAAGCGGGTTGTGTTCCTCAAAACGAGGCGCAACTCAAAGGTGTTCCCTCAAGTCCCACCCACATTTGTTGAAGCAACAATTTTACAAGAAACCTGTAAAGTTGGTGGATGATGAGTTTTAACTTCAGTGTTGAGTTTAAATCTGCTAAGATGATGAAGCATGTTGGTTTGGCACCCATACCTCTGTCAGTTTCACCAAGAGGGGTATTGAGAAACACGTTTGTCCAAAACTGAAAAAGCAATCTACTCGGAATCGATCCGATACACAGTGTCGCAGCCATTGTGCCACTTACACTTCTTGCAGTTGCTGCTCTTAAGCTTCAACAAAATTACTTGAAGAAATGCCATACATGCATCTGCCCACATGACAGGGGGACTTCTTCTTTTATCACCCTCCTCCAGCCCCTTCTGTCTGTCAGAAAGAACGAAGAAACCGTCTGGTATACCCTGTCCGCCAATCGCAGCCTTTAGGTGAGAAAAGAATTTCCATCTTCCTTTTCTTTCCTCCCACAGATTCCGTCCAGTAGGATCCATCGTGTCCTTGACTTGTCCTCAGCGACCCGGGTAGGTTCTGCACGTGCATCCCGTCCGAACGTATCAACGGCCTTCTCCTTCTCTCCCTTTTCTTTTAGCAGCTTCACAAGGCCAGACTTGTTGAAGGAGTTTCGTGGGACAGTGGCCTTGCGTCGTACGCACAGTGAATCAAGGACACCCACTCACATATTCCTGTAGCTCTGTGAAGCTTCCTCTTCTTCCTCACCAGATGCAAAATACAATTCCGCTGCACGAACATCATGGATTAAAAAAAACTCCCGGATGTTGTGCAGCTCCAGGGCAACACCTCACCTAGATTCAGATTGCCCTGAGCTACCCCCAACGACAAAATGATAAGTAATCTCCAATTACTGAAGGTATGTGCTCTGGAACGTGCGAAGAGGTGGGCGGATGACGCACTGTGAGCGTGCATCAGCACACTTTGCTGTTTTTACACCCTTTTTAGTTTTCAAAACCTTATTTATCTTATTTCAAAACACAGTGCGCGTGGTACAAATAACGAGGTGCTGTATCAGATATAAGATAAGAACAGATACATGGCTGTTTGATTCCCTGTGGTGCCATGCAGTATTCCCTGCTATTTTGCCCTGCACTTAAATTTAAAAAAAATAACTTTTTATCTCGCTTAATGTCGATCTCATAAAACAGAAGACAGCCACCTCACGGCAAAGACCTATGAAGGAACCCTACGGGGTTGCCAGGTTCACCTGTGTCAGAATGTCCACCACCCTTCATGAAGCTTTTTAAAAAACAAAAACAGTAAAGCCGCTTTGCAACCATCGCTTTAAAGTAGCCCAATCGTTTGACCCCCTAGCAAGTTCAAGATTGACGGTAGTTTGCTCTTGCTGCAACTAGAATAGAACCGGGATACTCGTTGTGCTGCAGTCATGCAGGAACCTTAAAAGGTTAATTCCTGACCGCAACGCAGTGTTCCTGAGCTATTTGGAACAGCTTTCCTTTGTTTTCTGTTGTACCTTACATAGAAAAAAATCGCCCCACCCCGCCCCCATTGGTTTAAAAAAGAAAAAAAGAAAAAAAATCTCGCTAGTTTCCATTGGTTAAGCAATCAAGGCCACCTCACAGCGACAGTCTGTGTGCAGCTACCGCAAGGGGAAGCCCAGAACCGTGCCGAGTGCTGCGCTTTAACTGCCCTTCTTGGGAGCTTCTTTTTTCTATTTTTATCTTTCTTTTTTTTTTTAATTTTTTATCTCGAATAGCCTTGAGTGATCCATTTTTGCTTTTTGGGGTAGGAGATTTCCCTTGTTGTCTAAAGTCGAAACCTTGTTCAGTTTCTCACCCCCGAAAACCTTAGAATCCAGTATAAGATGGATATGTACCCGAATGTCTGTCTTAAACACAATAACACGATTAGTAATCTTCGATTATTCAACGAGGACATGACAAGGAGAGGAATGTGCTCTGGGACGTGCGAAGAGGCGGGCTGAGCGTGCATCAGCACACCTTGTTGTTTTTTCACCTTTTAGTTTTCAAATCGCTATTTACTTTTGAAACACAGTGTGCGGTACAAATATCCTCACCCCCCTCGAGAATAAAAAAGGAAAAGAAAAGATGCCGACAGGGGAACCCGGGGGTACAGCCACGAGGCGTTCGTGAAGGGTTAACACATTCCTCTCCTTACTTAAGGTGAAGGTGTCTTCTGTGCAAAAAAAAAAAGAAAGGTGCTGGACCTTTATAAAAATTACGTTATCACTTAGTGATCCATGTCCACGGTCATCTTTAGTAAAAGGCGAAAGATGAGTTCGTTATGAACAAGAATCGTGAGATGACCCACCCGAGAACCCAAGCAACACCCTTAATCGCCAACCCCTTTACCCAACAAGGGGTACATACCTTTTGACAGCGAAAAGAAATGTGTGATGGACTGAGGTTGGTGGGTGCACACACGTGGTGGTGGCTGCTGAGATCCTATATATTATTTTCAGGTGGGGTGGGGATAACATGAAAATATGTGCAACAAACAGGCATATGGGTGTGATGCAGGGGTTGAGCTGTACATTGAACATTAGGGGCGCAGTGCTGAAAGCAAGAAACCAGTCTGTTTACACAGGTTGTATAAACATACACACCCTCCTCTTGTACATATTATTTATTATTTCCCCTCTTTTCTATTACATCCAAATACAACATTTGATGTGGAAAGCAGAAACAACAGCTTGGCTTAGGTGTGCGAAAAAATGTGAGAAGACAAGAAAAAAAGAAGGAAAAAAAAAAAAAAAAGGTAAGCACATCATGTATGTCAAAAAAAATCAAGGATTTTTTTCTCTTTTTTTTTTCCCCCATTTTTTTTTTTTTTTTCCAAAGGGAAAAAAAAAAAAAAAAAAAAAAAAAAAAAAAAGTTGCAAAACTATCTTTTTTTAAATAAATCAAAAATAATGACAGTGTTGGGGAGAGTCCCATGAGTCCCATCGAGTCCTCCCATCCAGGCCTGTATTCCGTTTTAGGGGATGGGATGGGACTGACCAACACCTGGTCTGCCTTGGCAGTGCCTAAGTGTTGATGTTGGGTGGTACTCAAGCTTGGATCTGCAGTGTAGGGTTATTCCATGCTTTGGGATTGGCTTGGAGGGCTTGTTCCCTACCCCCGTGTCACTCTTGCATGTTTCTTTTCCCTTTCGTCTGCTTCTCCTCCCTCTTTCCCCCCTTGTCAATTCACTTTTTCACTACTGCTCTCTTTGGCTTCCTTCTGTTAACTCTTCTCATCATTTAAAACCTACCCTCTCACCCTTGTGTATTATTATTATTATTATTATTATTATTATTATTATTATTATTATTATTATTATTATTATTTTTTTTGTTTACCATAGCTCACATTGGTTTCAGCCAAAGCTTACTTACAGGAGGTGCCACGTGAAGGCTGTGAGTTGGGTTTTAACCCCCCCCTTTTTTTTGTTAATCTGTGTAAAAAAACCAATCCCCACTTTTTTTTTTTTTTTTTTTTTTTTTTTTCACACATACAGAGTAAACTGCACAAGTGCCGAATCTTGGTTACCTGGGTCGACCTGGGTAGCTGGGGTTGAACTTACACTGCATGCATTAAGGACACAGTGCAGAACATAGAAGAAGCTACAACTCGGCTGCAGTGTGCCCACTGTAATCAAGCAGACAGTTTTGTGTAGGGCACCACCAACACCAGCTTCTTTTAGCTCTTATATTTTCTCATATTATTTCTTATCCCCTAAAAACGCTGCTTTGATTTTACTACAATCTGACTTTGGGTGAAACCCTCCCTTTACTCTCTTGTGTAAAACGTATTCACAACCTGACAGGATGCCCCAAGCTGACAAGAGTTATGCTTCGATACCTTTCGACAAGGCGGTTACCTAGAAAGCCAAAGGCCATTGAACCCGAGCCTCCTCTTGCTCTGGAGGAGCGGGATGCAGCTGCACCTGAAACCGCGTCCACACCCCTTCTCAATGTGGACACCCTACGTGTAGCTAGGCTCCGTGCATACCGCCGCACCCGCTCCCGACCACTGTCTGAGCACCCAGTCACCATGCTGTTCATGAAGGGAAAAAAGGCCCCGAAGAGGGCATGGAAACGGCGCCTGCAGCAGCTTGTTGTTGGGGTACGGCCACAGAGTGGGCGGGGCTACAGGAGGCTCATGCCAACCTGGCATGTGCTGCGGTGTTACAATTTAAAACCCGGTTCCCTGAACGCTAGAAAGGCTTGGCCACGATTAAAGAAGAAACAAGGCTTCAGAAAGCTAAAAAAACACGAGTACAAAGAGCTGGCTCACAAGGCAAAATCCGCTCTAGTAATGCTTCGACGTGGTAAGCAAGTGACACAGTTGAACGTTACTGGCACAAGGCTGGCAGTGGTGTGGACACATACTCGTTTGAACAGCTGGGAGACGGTGCTTGAGCTGCCTGGACACGAAGCACACAAGCCCCGTGTGGTACAAGGGAAGTTCTCAGGCCTACTCTCTGAGTCAGATGATATTTATGTAAAGGAACTACTTGCTGCAAAGGAGAGTATTGCTTTTGCTATACGTGCCCACCACCCGAAGGCCATCACCCTCTTCATCCCAGGTGCGGCTGCCATCACTGACATTCGCAGGGGTTCTGCACACAGCAAACTGGCGAACCTTATAATAAAGAGTATATTTCACATGTTGAGCATCAACGATACCGACCTTACGGTGGAGTGGATGCCCCCCTTCAAGCAGCGATTGAGCACTTTAACTGATTCGACGGAAGTGGTGAAGTGAAGTGAAGTTAAGTGAAGTAAATGAGTTGGGTGTGGGTGTCCAGGAATCCTCCCCTGGGTTATCTCTTTCTTTCACTTTAGGCCTTTTTTCTTCCTCTTTTGCCCTTCACTTTTAGTATCTTCCATCTTATTTGTCTTTATTCTGCCTCTTGCCTCGAACACCTTCGAACCATACCTCAGACACATGCCCTCAGCAAACGGGAATCTGCTTTGTTTCCATGGAGCAGGTCAAACCAAGTGCAGTATGCTAATTGCCATATTTCATTCAGCACTTGTCAAAGCCTATTCACATTCACAGGACTACCAAGATGGCACGGGTGATCCTTCGATGTGTTCCCAGGCGGCCCCCGATGGCACCTGAGGTTCCTGTACAACAACAGCAACCGGCTATGGTCACGAGGGCTGAGTCATTAAAAGTGACTCATAGTCTACAACCCCGGCTGTCCAAGCACCTTGAAGGAGCTCCAAAGAAGGCGAAAGTTGGAAACCTATCTCTGCAAGATGCACTGGCAAAAGTTGCACAACAACCTCTAAAGAGGCACGTTGTGTACCAAGTGCCGGTGATGGCTGGAAAACGGAAAGAAAATGATCAAACAAATCCGACTGAACTACGGAAACAAGTTGTGTCAGCTGAAAGTGTGGCTCAAAAGAGAACTGATCGGGCGCAGGCCATAGCACAAGAAGTACGGCAGTTAGCAAAAGCCACGGAGAACCAGCAAGCCCTGGAAAAAGCTAGGCAACAGACAAACCAACAACAAGCCCGAAAAAAAGCTCCAAAAGAACAACTGAACGTACTAGAAGACACTGAAGGACAAGCCCGGAAGAAACAGGCGCAAGTTCTGAATAAACAAGAAAGTCGAGCCCTGAAGAAACGGGCAGAAGCTAAAAAACGACTTGAGGAACTGCAAACTCGGAAAAAAGCTGAAATGAAGAAACAGGCAAAAGCTCAGAAGAAATCACAGAAACAAGCCGCAAAGACACAGAAACAAAAGAAAGCTCTAATTAAGCAGAAACAGGCAAAAGCTCAGAAGAAATCACAGAAACAAGCCACAATGACACAGAAACAAAAGAAAGCTCTAATTAAGCAGAAACAGGCAAAAGCTCTGAAATTACAGAAACAAGCTAAAAAACAACAAGCCGCGAAGACTGCAGCAAAAGCTCTGCGGAAGAAAGTAGCTAAATTAAAACAGTCAAAAGCTCAGAAGAAACGGGCAACTCAGAAGAAACAGGCAACGCAGAAGAAACAGGCAGCTCTGAAGAAACAGGCAGCTCTGAAGAAACGGGCAACTCAGAAGAAACAGCTATCTCTGAAGAAAGCACAACGAACCACTGAAAAATATTTGAGGAATACCCTGAAAAAAGCTGCAATGCAACAGGCAACAGATCTGGAACAACAGCAAGCCCAAGAAGAACCTAAACCGAAGGAACAAGCAGCTCTTAGGGACCAGGCAAACACTGTTAAATATATTCTGGATAAACGACTCGAAGTTCTGAGTTTGAAGCCTAAAAAAAAACAAAGCCTGAGCTCTCAGAAAGCTCTGCCAAAAGCTCAAATCCGATCTCTGAGGAAGCTGCAAATACTGGCGAAAACTGATGGACAAGCTGGTAACCAAGTTCAGAACAAGTCAAAGAAAGATGACGTAACACGGAAGGTCTTTACAAACAATGACGTGCAATCTGTGAAAAACGCTCTGCTAAATTTTTCGCCAGACGTAGTATCCTTTGTAGTGGAATATGCCACTGCAAAAGTACCACCAACAAAAAAGAAAAAAACACCTCCCGTGCAGAGAAGGCTGACAGCAGAAGAATATGAGCAACTGACCTTGACTGCTATGTCAGTGCTGCAAGATATCCAGGACGAGCCGATGACGGAGGTAGAGAGGCATCCCGATGAACTGGAGGTGTGGACGGATGCCTCTCACTTGGGCTGGGGAGTACTGCTCGAGTTGCCGAAGCCCCATGTGGCACAAGGGACCTTCTCCCAGCTGCTATCCGAGTCTAGTGACATCTTCTTGAAGGAATTGCTCGCTGCAAGGGAGGGCATCATCTTTGCTATACGCACCTGCAACCCAAGGGCCATCACCCTCCGAGTAGACAACATGTCAGTCGTCAAGCTCATCCGCGGTACTAAATCGGTGGTGCACCAACCAGTGGATTACATTATGCAGTCAATAACCCGCCTGCTTGAAGTCGCCAATACCAGGCTCACGATAAAATGGGTGCCCTCCAAGCATCAGAAAGCCGACACCTTCACAAGAGGGAAAAACATAGGATGTTCAGTAGGTGGAGTTTATGTGTGAAACCTGGGGTAAGGGGTCGGTAGGGGTTTAGGGGGGATTATATAATATGAAACGATTACAACTTCTCTGAGAAAAAAAAAAAGAGGGGGGGAGATAATAATAAAAAAAAAAGAATGAAGAATTTTAGTATCAGTCTGATGACGATGCCAAACTAGAAAAAGGCGATTTGGCTATTTTTTTTTTTTTGAGGGTCCAACAGGCATTTTACTTCATGTATGGGAAGGTGCTCAGGTGTGTACAAATATCTTATTCTTTCTTTTCTTTTACTTGCTTTTTTTTAGACCCGGGGAAAAGAAGGGATACAGAGGCAAGCTGGCAATGAGGGACACCGTATTTGAAACAGTGAAAAGCATTACTATGCTGGGGTGCACAGTGTGCTTGCAGCCCACCCAAACGAAGAACACTAGGTTTGCCACGGCGCTGGATGCGGTCGACAGGCTCGCGGTAACCCACATCACGAGATCGCGTAAGGCTCTACTGATAGAGGACTGCATCCTCCCAGCGGCGCTCTATGGAGTGCTCTACACACCGCCCACGGACTCGCTTCTGGACTCCCTCAGGAAGAAAATTACCTCTCCCATATGGGGCCCACACAACCCGACTCGCTCATCGGGAGCCCTCCTTGGGGTGGCTTTCAAAGGTCACAGGCTGGACCCTTATTCAGCAGCCGCATACCGCAGAATCACGACGTTTGCGCGAATGATGCAGAGCGACGAAGGGTCCAGGGCACTCGTTAAGACGTGCAGGGACAAGTACAAGGAAGCCGCCCGGGGCGGGAGCCCCCTCGGCCCTTGCGGGATGCTCGGACAGACCCACGAACTGTTGGGGGAACTGGGGTACAGCTGGGCACAGTTTGCGTGGCAATGGGTACCCCTGGAGCCAAGGGCCCTGAAGCACGAGGTCAGGAAGCTCCTGAAGGCCCACCTGCGAACGGCCCTAGAAGAGAGCAGACCCTCCTTTCAGGGGACGGGCAACATCGACGAGAAGGCCACCAACGGGCTACACTTACACCTGGCGACTCGCAATCCGCCCGAAGCTCGAAGGGTGCTACAGGTGATAGTGGGGGCCGTTTTCCCATTCCACCCCAAGGTCATCAATGACACGGTCGGGGGGCGGACGAAATGCATGGGATGCGATGCTACTTTCAACGTTTCGCAACACACATCAAGGCTCCTGGAGCACACCCTCTGGGACTGTCAGGCACACGAGCACATCAGGACAGCATCCGAGAAGCGGGCGGCACTATGCGCACAACGTAACCAGTGGCCCCAGTGCACACAACTGCATGGCATTGCGACGGGGGGACTCGTGCTGGAAACAGCTGAGTTACAGCTAATGATGGCGGAGATTACTGGTAACTTGCAACTCGCCTTTGCACGAAAGAAGACAGTGGACTTCAGTGTTCACTTGTGACAGGCCCTTCGAGAAGGGGAGTTTGCTCAAGCCGCGGTCACTGAGGTGGTACTACGACAACGGTTTGAGGCAACAGTACCTCCCGCGGCTATTCCCGCACGTCATCCGATGGCTCTCGGCCCTTCACTGGGGCACAACAGGTGGACAGGTCTCCAGCTTGAGCTGGCCGTGGACTTCATTGCCACAGAGGGACTCTCGCCTTGTGGAGAGGGTGAGGACATCCAGGAGAGCGTGCGTGTCATAGGCCGGGTGATAGCGGCACTAGAACGCATCCACACCAATAAGCGCATAGCGCCCCTCATTCCAGCTGCTTCGGTAGCCTCTGTCCACTCCCTACGCACGTTGGGTTACTACAACGGCTCCATAAGGGGCTACTCCTCTAGACCGGTATTCGCCTCCCCGGCGACCCACCACATCCTTGAGAAACAACTGTACAACTATTGTGTCCTTACCAACTCGGTTGAGGGTTTTATACCTAAGGTACCGAGGAGGGCGAACGAGGGGCCGAAGGCCACACCACAGCAGAAAGGTTCGATCAAGAGATAGATTGAGACTCTTCAGGCGTCCTGCCACATACCGCAGGTACCCTTAAATGTCTCTTTTTTTTTTTAACGGAAAAAGGAAGACGGACAGCTGGCTGTCCATACGAAACGTGCACTCAAGCATCGCACTGTGAAGAGGACCCGAGTGACGACGAGACAGACAAGCATGTTGTTTATGTACACAGCAGTGTCTACACATAGCTAAAATACGTATGCAGGGGGACACAGAAAGTGACTAGTAGGGATACATATCCGCAGTTTGTTTCGCAGAGTTGAGGTACGAAGCACCAGGGAGAGCTTTAGGCATAATGATCCATTTCTTCAACACTGGTCTTGAGTTTCCCTTTATGCATTGTACTTTCACGGTAAATGCACAAAAAAAAAAAAAAAAAAAAAAAAAAAAGAAAAAAAAAAAACCAAATTAGTTGTAGGAGTTCAGCACAGTCGACCACTGTGACTCGCTGTAGTAGAGGGTCCCTGCCCCCACGAAGTCAGCGAGTAGGGCTGCCACAGTCGGATACGACTTGTCCTTGAACCCTTGGGTCTGCAACCGAAAGCCCTGTTCCTGGCGGGAAGCGTAGAGCCACGTCGAGTCATAACAGACCAGCAGACACGGGATCGCGACGCGTGTGTCGAGGGGGACCGTGATCATGGGGGTCTCACCCAGGAAGTGTGTGCAAGCCCTGGACATGCAGCTGAGGTCAAAGACGGCCTCGCCCTGGGAAAGGAAGCCCAGGTGTCGAAGCTCATCCAGGTCCTCAGGGCCGTCGACATCTGCTTCCCTGGTGAGCCTCTTAAGGGCGACAAGTCCAGTGACTCTGGTGTTCGGCCTCGTCGCGGCGAGATCCCGTTTGGCCGCGGGAAGGGCGGGGCCGTCTTCGGGTTCCGGGCATTTGTTCCTCTGCCCGTTGTAGGTGAGCAGGAGAGGGGTCCTCCCTGGAGTCCTAGTCTCGTCACCTCTTGGGGCCTCGGAACCGAAGAGTGGGTGTTTCCAGCCGCCTTGGGCGAAGAACTCCGACCACCACTGTTGCTGTACCGCGGTGTTCAGCCCCGAGTGCCATTCGTGAGACAACCGAAGACGTTCGGTGGTAGGCAACGCCTTGTGCGCAATCAGAAGAAGCTGTTCCTGGTTGGCGACGGTTGCCTGTTGGTCGGCAGTTCTATCCGTGTCACGGGCCTCGAGCAGCAGTTGATGTGGAGAGGTGTCCAGGTGCATCGGGAGGGGACCGACCGACAGGAGCTGACGCTGGTGTTCGTCCAAGAGCTCCGGGTGTCGCCGGAAGTAGACCAAGAGACTGAGGTATCGATCCATCCGTCTCTGGAGGGCCCTTCGGTTGAGGGCTTCCTGATCAAAACCCTGTGACTGCTCGCGCAGGATGAGAAGATCCCCATCGCCTGTGGAGGAACTCTTACCACGACGGCTTTCGTGCTCGTAAGCAGTGCCGTCGTGCTTCTTCTTGCGCGAGGGTCTGTCCGGGGAGTCCTGCGTGAGGTCGATCATTTCTAAACCACCATCCGCCTGGTGAGGGTCTAGGGGAGCGTCTGCCTCGGCTCGGGCCACGGGCGGCTCCAGGGTCAGCGTCGTGTCTCTCTGGGCGTTGACCACCGGTTGAAGCGTCGCGTGTCCCATGGCGGGAGCTATCGGCGTATCCATCCCGAGTCCGATGTTCTCATGGACGGACTGGATGCAAGGAGTGAGCTGTACCTGGCGGGCGCCGAGGGGGGCGTCTGCCAGAACGGGCGTTGTCACGGCTCGGGCGAGCGATGACTCCACAGCCGACGTTGTCACAATCTGGGAGCCGACCACTGGTTGGAGTGTCGCGTGTCCCATGGTAGACGACGGCATCGGTGTGTCACTCCCGTGTCCGGTGTCCCGACGGGTGGACTGAGTGCAGGCCGCGAGCTGGGTGGATGACACGTCCATTGGCGGTGGAAGGCATGGTGTCAACCGAGGCTCAGTAACCGGCCGCCTCGACAGGGTCGCGCGGGGCGTCGGAATTTCGACAGACTTCGTAAGTCTGACCGCCGCGGCCGAGGGCGACCCCAGTCCGGCGTCCATCGGGGGCAGTCTACTGCTGGGAGGATCCGTCTGGAGCGTCGATGATATCGAGAACAGTACAGGTGCTGTGACACGGTCCGTCTGACAGGTTGCGACTGCTGTCTGTGGTGTAGACTTGTGCAGACTCGAGACCTTCAGGAAGAGCGGGACAGTTCCGACCACGTTAGTCTGGCTTGCCGTAGACGTGGTGGTGACAGAGCATCCGGTGTGCACGGCTCGCGCGGCCACGGCGGCAGCTAGGGCTATGATGGCGGTGGCGACGGGCCGCCCGAAGTGAGCGGTGTGCGCATCCACACCTGATGCGGCGACTCCTGTGTCGAGCCGTCGGGTGCGTGCGGCATATGTAGCTATAGCTGCAGCTAGGGTGACATAAGTTAGGAGGGTGTGATCTTCCAGGGTGTTGAGAGCGGTCTCAGTCTTTCGCGCGCTCGAGTCGCTTACCTGGGGTGCCGCCGGGGTGATGACCGGCTCAAACTGGCGCAACTCAGCCTCAGGGTCTAGAACACGTGTGTTGTGTTTCCTGCCTGGGGTTGTCCTGGCCCACACATCGTCTGGGATGCAGAGGATGTTGTGTTCGGAGTATGTCGCGCAGATGTGTTTGAAGCTCTGGAGCCTTAGCCGTACGTCAGTGTCTTTGACCATGTACCTTCCCTTCTTCCTGAGAGCGATGAACCAGTGGCCGCTGAGACTTCGTTTCAAGGGACCAACGATCAAGCAGGGGCTTTCTTTCATGCCCGCACGGAAGACCTCCAAGTTTGCACCAACGACCATGAGGCAAGCACGTGACAAGGTCGAGCGGGAAAAGTTGCCAAGAGGATCGGGCGCTTCATCAGTGCTGGAAGGGGAGATGAGTCGTGAGAAGCCGTGGTACATCTCCTGGATCTCCTGCATTGTAGAGAAGGGGATGCGGTCCACACCAGCATAGTCCGCCAACCAGTTTATGACGGCCCAGCCGCATTCCAGGCCCAGGCGACCTTCCCCGCTGTTGGTGTGCAGGTTGATGGGGGGCGAAAAAACCTGGTCCGTGACACCAGATGGTGAGACCACGGAGGCAAAGAACCTGCACCATTGAGACCACAAGACTCGAAGGATGTAAGGTTTGACCGCATCAAAAGAGCATTTTCCTGCAAAAATTAGCATAATAGGTAGCGTCGTCACACGTCCCACGAAAAACACCCTTGTAGAATAACAGAGGAACAGTGCGCACGCCTGTAATCTTTCCGAGCTCCAGCTGTATGCCAACCCCGCCTATGGCAAGGGTGTCCAGCTCCACAATGTGAAGCGCACCAGGAAGATCTACGTAGTCGTGTAGCAGCTTGATGACCTTCTTACAGTAACTACAGTAGGATTTCGTGAACAGGACGACGTCGTGGGTGCGCAGGGTTTCGTGGACGTGCGCGGACCAGCTTTGGGTCAGTTCGTTGTGGGTGGCGAACCGGTTACGAACGGCCTCCCAGTCCCCGGCGGTGTGTCGTTCGCTGTCGTGACAGTATACCTCAAGCTTTGGATCGCCTCCGTTGTTACGGATGTGCGCAACGAAATCGCACAACTTTGAGAGTTCCTCAACAAGAGGGACTCTTTCAAAACTGTCCTTGATCTCCTCAACAGGTACGTACCTCCCAGTCGACACCCCTCGTTCATCTGCTCTGTTCACAACGATGTCGAAGTCCGCCAACACGTGTATGATGGCCACCCTGTAATGCGGGTATTTTTCCTTGATGATCTTTAGCTGCCTTGCGTACCACTCCCCGTCCCGCAGGGACCCGTCCACCCACACGTTCTTGCCCATGTCCATTGCCTTGTGCTGTGCGATTTCAACTAGATACCCGGATTCCTTGCGCATTCTACCCCCAGCTTGCATGGGGTCATGCTCCATGTAGCCCTGCCATTCTGGGAGCATTTCTTTGAACCGATCGGGGTCTATTTGAACGATGTCCGGTAGTGGGAAATACCCGTGGTCGGACATCCACCTGATAACATGGGACTTCCCAGCCCCCATTGCTCCTGCTGTGTAGACGAGCCAGGGTTCGGATTTGAGTTCACCGCCCAGGACAACGTCGGAGACCGCTATGTCTTGGACTGCTTGTCGGGTTTTTGAGTAGTTACCGTGGTAGTTGAAGTCGAGGGTTTTTCTAATAGTCTCGTACTCCCCATAGACATCTCGGTTATTTACTTGGAACACGTCTGAGGTGTCTCTGGTGAAGTCGTAGGTGTTGAAGTCTCCCCTCCAGCTTCTGCACAGGCTGGTTTCTAGTTCGTCGCCTTCTACTTTTTCTTCAACGTACTTCTCACAGAAGCTGATGGGGTTGCGCGGTTTGCACCGCAGGAGAGCCACCAACAGCCCCTTGAAAAATACGAGCATTTTGTTCTTCTTCTCCCGGCTTAGCTCCGACTCTTCCATTATCCTCTGATGCCAAAGTACAAGACCGCAGAGCCTCCACCACCTCCGAAGCTGTAGGGGTCTGTCAAACACGAAGTCCTCCAGTACCGGTTTCAGGGCTTCGATCCACTTGCTGCACATCCTCCATCTCTTGCATTGGAGGTCGAACTCCAGACCCAAGACTCTACCCACCTGTGACGGAGCCGACGTCTCGCCGATCACGATGCGGTACCTCCGGCACAGAGCTTCGAACCTGCCAAATCGGCAGGTACTTGCACTGTGTTGGCGTTGATGCTCCCACCGGCGCCATTTTTTTTCTTCTTCTTCCCCCCCCCCCCCCCCCCCCTTGTATTCATGTTGAAGGTAAACCCACACCACAGGCGCACAATAATAATGCTTGTGAAAGAAGAACAACAAAAAGAGAAGACACACTGGAAAAAAAAAAAAAAGAAAAAAAAAGAAGAAGAAGGGGGAGGGGGGACTCGATTTTAGTGGTGCCATGCGGAATGTGACACAGCGGTCACCCTTGTTAAACTTCGCCCCGAAAGTGGAGAGGTAAAGAAAGCTCGACCACCACGGTCATCAGAAGAAAATAAAAAATAAAAAAAAGAAGAAGAAAAAAAAAGTCGATCTTTTAACATCAAGGTGACAAAGTCAAACGGCGCTCAGTAAGAACGGTAACTAACTTGAGGTAACAATCAAAAGTTTCAAGAGAAAGCTTGGAAGCAAATAAAAAAAATTAAAAAAATCGATAAAGCTTCAGTGCACATAGGGGAGTGTTCACTGTTCAAGTAGAAATCCACACTAATCGGTCACCGTACTGCGGTTGCTGTCTGGTGCCTGCGGTGGCTGTTTGTCGTGATGAGATGGACGGCATCTGGGCGAGGAACATTACATGGAGTCATGCAAGGTAAGGGGCTGTTTGGCTCGAGGAGAAAAGTGGTCTCCTGTCGTCACCATGTGCCGTCGGGCCCCATATGTCGCAAGGTGTGCACCCTCGACTAGCTTTGGCAGGGAAAGCAGTGCAACCCCCTTTCCCGCATCCTCATCCGCTGGTGCCAGACCTCAGTATCCTTCCCCCCCCACAATTTTTATTCTTAATTATACGTTATCGGGGGTGGTCCTGGTCTTTTTTTCTCTCTCTTTTTTTTTCTTGGTGTTCTCTTTCCACAAGCTTTGCTGGCTGTTTAACACTTTACACTTTTTTTTTTTTTGGCTACTAAGGGATGTCCCAATTCTAGAGAGAGGGTGCCCACAGCAGGGCCCACCCCCACAACATTGTCAAAAATATCGTTCCTGAAGTGCCCGAGAGGGGGTACAAAAAACAAGTCAAAAAGAATCGACTGTAAAATTCTATAAAAAGCTATTTAAGGCCTTCTTGACGCGGTTCGTACGTGCCCCAGGGCTGGGGGACTTCTTTTTTGACCCCGGGAGGGGTTTCTGGGGGTATCCCCGGCAAGGTGGCAGTCTTTGAAGCACGGAGTCACGCAAAGTTGTACCAAGCAGGCTGAACACTGAAATAGGGGTCTTTTCGACTTGAAATGCTTGCACCGCACGTTGCACTACTTTTTCGGGGAAATGGCCCCAGAAGGTACTGTCACGGCGCATTGGGGTCTCAGAGCACTCGTTCTGTGTTTCGGGGCATGGTATTGGGGCAGCCTGCTCTGTAGTTGACTTTATCTGTTGTTTAGACTGCCTCCCCTAGTAGCCCTTCGATGACTGCCTCTCTGAAAGGCGTCAATACACTGTCGTTCGTACTCAGGGTGTTGGGGGGCAAGGCTTCTTTCCAAACAAGCCAAGCATTCGCCAGAGATTTACCTAACAAGTACGAAAATACTTTTAGGGGCCACTTTTAAGTCATAAGGGTGCGTTTATGGCGTTTTGTCACAGCATCACCCAGCGTCGGTTCCGCCCATTGCGGTGTTGTAAATATGCACTTGGTGGGAACAAGATGTCCTTTCCGGCTTTCATTCTCTTTTGGCGGACGGTCAAATTTGACTTCACTGGAACATCCAACGTCGATAGAAAGCACACAGGCTTGATGTCATGCCACGTTGTGGTGCAAAGGATGCTCGCGTGCTGGTGGAACTGTGTCCCCACGGGATGCGCGTCCTTGGGCTTGCGGCCTCGCTTCTTTGGGGCATCCATGATCTCCGGGAGGCCTTGGCGATAGGTAGAAGTCAGCACGCTTGTTTGTTTCGCTGTGGAAACACAGATTTCCCAGAATAGTCAAAAAGCGGTCTCTTGACATGACGGTGGCGTACCCAGGGGTGTAGTTGAGAAACGTGGAGCCAGTGCACCAGTAATCAGAATAATCTGACTTGATATCCAAGATCCAGGGAGACACCTTTTTTAGCCGCATTTGCCACATTGTTCGAAGTTATGACCCGAATAAAGTTTGGGACGAGCATTTGGGAGAATATATGGTATGGCGTTGAGCCTTTGATGTCAAAACAGGGTCCACAAGGATTCCGATCTTCACGAAACCGGATGCCTTCCAACTGCTCCGGCTTTGCCGTCCAATCACCCTGCTGTGACTCGGAATCGGTCGAATTCGTGTCAGAATCACTGTTTGTATCAAAATTGCATAATAGGGATGAGCCATCAGTGCTGCCATCACTCATGACGTCCTCTTCCGGCCTCTTTCCGGGCGCCTTTTTTTGAAGTGATTTTTAAGGGTAAATTTGGGCTGGCGTTTTTTTTATTTTTTCATTTTCTTGTTAAGTTAGGGCAGCATTTAGTTTATATTTTTCATATTTTCCAGGACCCCGCCGGCAAGAAAGAGCCGGGCCGTATTGCATTGAAAGCCCTTTGCGTAAAAGATTTTTTTTCAAATCGTCTATATATAGACGCTCGTTGATAGATGGTTAAGTTAGAATAGAGAAGCGAAAAAATAGATAAAAAGGGGTGGAAAAGAATAAATACTGCATACGAAAACAGAGAGTCGAATAAAAAAGGGAAAAAGGTGACTGACATCCTCAGAGGAGCCTCCCACGTACCAGGAATTAAGCAGAGGTTGCTTCCATGGCCCGTATCAGTCTATCGCCGGAAAGAATAATGAAAATAACAGAACGAAGTGGTTAGCAACGGCCTGCAATAAAAAAAAAAAAAAAAAAAAAAAAAAAAAAAAAGGTCGATCTTTTAACATCAAGGTGACAAGTCAAATGGCGCTCAGTAAGAACGGTGATAAACTAAGAAGAAAAAGAAGAAAAAAAGAAGAAAAACGAAACCCATTAACTGTTATCGTCCAATACTTCCTGCAGGCGCTCTTGCGACGACCACCACAGCCATCGCCAACGTGCCAAAATAAAATGGGCCAAACTCGCACACTGGTGTGAGCTTCAAGGGAGCTAAACGTTTCAGACATGGCGTGCCACACCCATAGGCCTCTCACGACCGGGGAGGGGGTGTCCTGGTCTTTTTTTCTCTCTCTTTTTTTTTCTTGGTGTTCTCTTTCCACAAGCTTTGCTGGCTGTTTAACACTTTACACTTTTTTTTTTTTTTTTTTTTTTTTTTTTTTTTTTTTTTTTTTTTTTTTTTTTTTAGTTACTAAGGGTGCCGGACCTCAGTATCCTGCCCCCCCCATATTTTTTTTTAATTATACGTTATCGGGGGTGGGGAAATGTTTGTTTGTTTGTTTGTTTGTTTTGTTTGGGGAGAGGGGGGCTTTTTTTTTTTTCACACTGCTGCATCTGATTGGTCGGGTGCTGTGGTGGGGAGGGGGTAGGTTCTCTGTTTCCTCGAGAAACAGGATGGTACACTCTCTATTTGGGGATCAGGGATGGGATCTCGGGATTCTGATTAAATGACAAGTGCCTCAGCCGCCTTCTGATCGGCATGCTACTTCAGCAGGTTAGATGGTTGTTGTGGAGTTGTTGCGGAGGGGGGCAGGTCCCCGGTGTCTTCGAGGTATTGGATTGCTTTTCGTTGGTTTTTCCACAAAGATGTTTCTCAGCGCCAGGGTGTTCTTTTTTCTTCTTTTTTTTCCCCTCTTTTTTTCTTCTTCTTCTAAACACCGACTTTTCTTTTTAAATTCAAGTCGACAGTTTCTACTTTTACGCACCCCTCCAAGAAGCCATCACCAATGGAAGAAAGATTGGTCATCGCATTCAAGTTGATGGTTTCTAGTTTTTCGCACCAAGACAAGAAGTTATGACCAATGGAAGAAAGATTGGTCATCGCATTCAAGTCGATGGTTTCTAGTTTTTCGCACCCAGACAAGAAGTCATCACCAATGGAAGAAAGATTGGTCATCGCATTCAAGTTGATGGTTTCTAGTTTTTCGCACCCAGACAAGAAGCCATCACCAATGGAAGAAAGATTGGTCAACGTATTCAAGTCGATGGTTTCTAGTTTTTCGCACCCATACAAGAAGTAATGACCAATAGAAGAAAGATTGGTCATCGCATTCAAGTTGATGGTTTCTAGTTTTTCGCACCAAGACAAGAAGCCAATACCAATGGAAGAAAGATTGGTCATCGCATTCAAGTCGATGGTTTCTAGTTTTTTGCACTCAAACAAGAAGCGATTACCAATGGAAGAAAGATTGGTCAACGTATTCAAGTCGATGGTTTCTAGTTTTTCGCACCCATACAAGAAGCAATGACCAATGGAAGAAAGATTGGTCATCGCATTCAAGTTGATGGTTTCTAGTTTTTCGCACCAAGACAAGAAGTTATGACCAATGGAAGAAAGATTGGTCAACGTATTCAAGTCGATGGTTTCTAGTTTTTCGCACCCATACAAGAAGCAATGACCAATGGAAGAAAGATTGGTCATCGCATTCAAGTTGATGGTTTCTAGTTTTACGCACCCATGCAAGAAGCTATCACCAATAGAAGAAAGATTGGTCATCGCATTCAAGTCGATGGTTTCTAGTTTTTCGCACCCATACAAGAAGTAATGACCAATAGAAGAAAGATTGGTCATCGCATTCAAGTCGATGGTTTCTAGTTTTACGCACCCATGCAAGAAGCTATCACCAATAGAAGAAAGATTGGTCATCGCATTCAAGTCGATGGTTTCTAGTTTTTCGCACCCATACAAGAAGTAATGACCAATAGAAGAAAGATTGGTCATCGCATTCAAGTTGATGGTTTCTAGATTTTTGCACTCATATAAAAAGAAATCATCAATGGTGGAAACATTGGGGAGGATGAGATCAACAGACGTCAGGTGGTCGCACTCTTGAAGAAACCCAGAGCCTATCCTTGTAACACAGCCTGTGGAGTCGGTGACAACGAGGAACCGAAGTCCGGAAGGAAGGACCATCGTCTTCATGGACAAGACTTCGACAGCTGGCGAGTTCCCCACCTCCACCACCAGAACCAGCTCAGGGACAGCTGTCACAAGCTCCTCAAGCTCTGAAACCACTTCTGAGCTCTCAAGCTCCTCCAGCTGAACGGTTCTCATCTTCTTCGCCTCCACATGGACCACGCTGCCCTCCACGAGCCCGAGTTCCTGGATATCTTCACCCCCGTTCCTGTCCAGGACCTCTCCCTCCCAAACCAGTTCGAACTTGCCTTCGAGTAAACCAGCAGCACACCCCGCCTTCTTGTACAGGATCCCCACCGTCTCCTTCCCCGACACTTCCACATCGTGAACCCCGCCTCCCGTCTTCGCGAACACTGTCATATCGTTCACCTCTTCACCTGATCCCTCTCTCTTTCCATTCATGTTCTTTTAATATTGTTTTTTTTTTTTTTTTTTTTCTTTCTTTTTCTTTTTTTCTAATGTATTTTCCCTGCGTGCTTTGTCTCGAAGGCTGCAGGAGTCAAATGAAGAAGAAGAACCTCTAGAAAATAAAAAAACCTAAAACCTAAACCTGAAGTGAGACAGACAGGCTGCTCCGCGGGAAACAGTGAAGGAGCAGATACAGGCCGGCGCCCCGTTGAGCTACCGCAGGGTTTCAAGCCTCGCCCAAGGGCTTGCAATCTCCTGCCAGCAGCTCACGGACGACGACCTGGGCTACGAGTGGGCGCGCGGGTGGTGTGAGAAGAACAACCTGTGCCTCAGGCGGCCCACCTCCGCCCGTTGTTGCCGTAGATGAGATCGCCGATCAACGGCATCACCTCCGTGAGAAGGTGGGTGCTGCGATGGTAGGACACATTCGTTGTTGCTTTAAATACTCAAAAAAAAGGGCAGCATGCAACCATAGGAAGGTGCAAGGAAAGGGTAAACGGTACTAAAATTTTCAATTCCAGGTGCCAGATTCAGATGAGAACACTTAACTATGTGTGTAAGAGGGGGGTTGAGGGTGTACTTTTTATGTCCGATTTTGGGGGGTCTTGTCGTGGGGGGTCCGTGGAGTTATGGCTGGGCTAAAAAAGGCAGCATTCAGCCCTATTTGGTGCCCTGAACTCTAGGATTGAGGTCAGTCTGGAGACTTTTTGGGGCTGTGGGATGAAAAAAGCAACTTGTGAGTTTTTTTTCCAGCTGGGGTAGCATGCAAGGGTAAAAAACACGTTTTGCATAAGGGGGGGTTGCAACAGGGGCACCACGTTTGCACCTGGCATGGGTGAGAAGCTTGCCAACAAGTTCTTCTTTGAAGCTCGGGAAGCCATAATTTTTGCCACATTCCCTGCTCTTCTTCCAGATTATGGAGGAGTTGGCAACACAGCTTTCCAGAACCCAATAAATAACGACTACTTCCGGGTTTTCATATGCCAAACTCCAGTCCCCTGGAGCTGGTCTTGCCGGTCAGGGGTCGACAGCAAACCCATAGGAGTCGACAGTATGCATGACTAGGTCCTGTGTTGTGGACTTCTTGCTGAAAATGTTGAAATTCGCCAGGTAACCGTTTTATGAGTCGCATGTAGCGATTACCTTGATGCCCACCGAGTTGTTTTTTTTCGTGGTGCCATGACTTTTATTGTTGTCGGGATAACACTGTCGTCAACAGACAACCACTTGCCAGGGGTCCGCACAGTCCTACACCGGTTGACAATGATGTCAAGAAACCTGTGCATGAGGCGCAGTTTCAAGCCTTACTGATGTTTTCCAGGTTGTCAAAGGTGAGGTAGCGCTGTATGTCAACGAATCGGTTTGCTCATTTTCTCAAAAGCCGGGATGGCTAAAATAGAATCTGTTGCCCAGTAGCTTTTCATATTCGGTGCCGGGTGTAAACCCATTAACAGGACCAACCCAAGCCAAATTTTGTACTCTGGGATGGAAAGATTCAGATTCCGCTGTTTTTTTGAACCGAAACGACCGTTCGTGGAAGAAACTATGAGCGTGTGTAACAAAAAAAGATTAAAAACACCCTCCTCATTGGCCGCTTCACCTAGAGGTGTCCTAAGCCCACCTTTTCACGGAAATGATATGTTTCAGGCCTTTGGGAGTATTTCTCCCACCCAAGCATCGTTTCCGGCCCCTCTTTGACCGCCTCATCGTCTTTTTCCTCTTTATCTGACCAGTCGGGGGAGACTCACGTTTTCGCTGCTATTTTGACCATCTGATTTCATTTTAAGCCAACCCTGCCGGTTTCAATTAAAACAAAAATTTTAACGCGAAATGTAGTTTCAAGACAAAATAAACCACGCAACAATAAAAGAGGTAAAGGAGACCAGTGACAGGGTGCACCTCGGCCGCGTTTGCGTTCCACGTTGTGTCCTTAATGCATGTGGTGTGCAGCTCAACCCTAGCCAGTGCTCTGGGCAGGGACCCGTCCACCCACACGTTCTTGCCCATGTCCATTGCCTTGTGCTGTGCGATTTCAACTAGATACCCGGATTCCTTGCGCATTCTACCCCCAGCTTGCATGGGGTCATGCTCCATGTAGCCCTGCCATTCTGGGAGCATTTCTTTGAACCGATCGGGGTCTATTTGAACGATGTCCGGTAGTGGGAAATACCCGTGGTCGGACATCCACCTGATAACATGGGACTTCCCAGCCCCCATTGCTCCTGCTGTGTAGACGAGCCAGGGTTCGGATTTGAGTTCACCGCCCAGGACAACGTCGGAGACCGCTATGTCTTGGACTGCTTGTCGGGTTTTTGAGTAGTTACCGTGGTAGTTGAAGTCGAGGGTTTTTCTAATAGTCTCGTACTCCCCATAGACATCTCGGTTATTTACTTGGAACACGTCTGAGGTGTCTCTGGTGAAGTCGTAGGTGTTGAAGTCTCCCCTCCAGCTTCTGCACAGGCTGGTTTCTAGTTCGTCGCCTTCTACTTTTTCTTCAACGTACTTCTCACAGAAGCTGATGGGGTTGCGCGGTTTGCACCGCAGGAGAGCCACCAACAGCCCCTTGAAAAATACGAGCATTTTGTTCTTCTTCTCCCGGCTTAGCTCCGACTCTTCCATTATCCTCTGATGCCAAAGTACAAGACCGCAGAGCCTCCACCACCTCCGAAGCTGTAGGGGTCTGTCAAACACGAAGTCCTCCAGTACCGGTTTCAGGGCTTCGATCCACTTGCTGCACATCCTCCATCTCTTGCATTGGAGGTCGAACTCCAGACCCAAGACTCTACCCACCTGTGACGGAGCCGACGTCTCGCCGATCACGATGCGGTACCTCCGGCACAGAGCTTCGAACCTGCCAAATCGGCAGGTACTTGCACTGTGTTGGCGTTGATGCTCCCACCGGCGCCATTTTTTTTCTTCTTCTTCCCCCCCCCCCCCCCCCCCCTTGTATTCATGTTGAAGGTAAACCCACACCACAGGCGCACAATAATAATGCTTGTGAAAGAAGAACAACAAAAAGAGAAGACACACTGGAAAAAAAAAAAAAAGAAAAAAAAAGAAGAAGAAGGGGGAGGGGGGACTCGATTTTAGTGGTGCCATGCGGAATGTGACACAGCGGTCACCCTTGTTAAACTTCGCCCCGAAAGTGGAGAGGTAAAGAAAGCTCGACCACCACGGTCATCAGAAGAAAATAAAAAATAAAAAAAAGAAGAAGAAAAAAAAAGTCGATCTTTTAACATCAAGGTGACAAAGTCAAACGGCGCTCAGTAAGAACGGTAACTAACTTGAGGTAACAATCAAAAGTTTCAAGAGAAAGCTTGGAAGCAAATAAAAAAAATTAAAAAAATCGATAAAGCTTCAGTGCACATAGGGGAGTGTTCACTGTTCAAGTAGAAATCCACACTAATCGGTCACCGTACTGCGGTTGCTGTCTGGTGCCTGCGGTGGCTGTTTGTCGTGATGAGATGGACGGCATCTGGGCGAGGAACATTACATGGAGTCATGCAAGGTAAGGGGCTGTTTGGCTCGAGGAGAAAAGTGGTCTCCTGTCGTCACCATGTGCCGTCGGGCCCCATATGTCGCAAGGTGTGCACCCTCGACTAGCTTTGGCAGGGAAAGCAGTGCAACCCCCTTTCCCGCATCCTCATCCGCTGGTGCCAGACCTCAGTATCCTTCCCCCCCCACAATTTTTATTCTTAATTATACGTTATCGGGGGTGGTCCTGGTCTTTTTTTCTCTCTCTTTTTTTTTCTTGGTGTTCTCTTTCCACAAGCTTTGCTGGCTGTTTAACACTTTACACTTTTTTTTTTTTTGGCTACTAAGGGATGTCCCAATTCTAGAGAGAGGGTGCCCACAGCAGGGCCCACCCCCACAACATTGTCAAAAATATCGTTCCTGAAGTGCCCGAGAGGGGGTACAAAAAACAAGTCAAAAAGAATCGACTGTAAAATTCTATAAAAAGCTATTTAAGGCCTTCTTGACGCGGTTCGTACGTGCCCCAGGGCTGGGGGACTTCTTTTTTGACCCCGGGAGGGGTTTCTGGGGGTATCCCCGGCAAGGTGGCAGTCTTTGAAGCACGGAGTCACGCAAAGTTGTACCAAGCAGGCTGAACACTGAAATAGGGGTCTTTTCGACTTGAAATGCTTGCACCGCACGTTGCACTACTTTTTCGGGGAAATGGCCCCAGAAGGTACTGTCACGGCGCATTGGGGTCTCAGAGCACTCGTTCTGTGTTTCGGGGCATGGTATTGGGGCAGCCTGCTCTGTAGTTGACTTTATCTGTTGTTTAGACTGCCTCCCCTAGTAGCCCTTCGATGACTGCCTCTCTGAAAGGCGTCAATACACTGTCGTTCGTACTCAGGGTGTTGGGGGGCAAGGCTTCTTTCCAAACAAGCCAAGCATTCGCCAGAGATTTACCTAACAAGTACGAAAATACTTTTAGGGGCCACTTTTAAGTCATAAGGGTGCGTTTATGGCGTTTTGTCACAGCATCACCCAGCGTCGGTTCCGCCCATTGCGGTGTTGTAAATATGCACTTGGTGGGAACAAGATGTCCTTTCCGGCTTTCATTCTCTTTTGGCGGACGGTCAAATTTGACTTCACTGGAACATCCAACGTCGATAGAAAGCACACAGGCTTGATGTCATGCCACGTTGTGGTGCAAAGGATGCTCGCGTGCTGGTGGAACTGTGTCCCCACGGGATGCGCGTCCTTGGGCTTGCGGCCTCGCTTCTTTGGGGCATCCATGATCTCCGGGAGGCCTTGGCGATAGGTAGAAGTCAGCACGCTTGTTTGTTTCGCTGTGGAAACACAGATTTCCCAGAATAGTCAAAAAGCGGTCTCTTGACATGACGGTGGCGTACCCAGGGGTGTAGTTGAGAAACGTGGAGCCAGTGCACCAGTAATCAGAATAATCTGACTTGATATCCAAGATCCAGGGAGACACCTTTTTTAGCCGCATTTGCCACATTGTTCGAAGTTATGACCCGAATAAAGTTTGGGACGAGCATTTGGGAGAATATATGGTATGGCGTTGAGCCTTTGATGTCAAAACAGGGTCCACAAGGATTCCGATCTTCACGAAACCGGATGCCTTCCAACTGCTCCGGCTTTGCCGTCCAATCACCCTGCTGTGACTCGGAATCGGTCGAATTCGTGTCAGAATCACTGTTTGTATCAAAATTGCATAATAGGGATGAGCCATCAGTGCTGCCATCACTCATGACGTCCTCTTCCGGCCTCTTTCCGGGCGCCTTTTTTTGAAGTGATTTTTAAGGGTAAATTTGGGCTGGCGTTTTTTTTATTTTTTCATTTTCTTGTTAAGTTAGGGCAGCATTTAGTTTATATTTTTCATATTTTCCAGGACCCCGCCGGCAAGAAAGAGCCGGGCCGTATTGCATTGAAAGCCCTTTGCGTAAAAGATTTTTTTTCAAATCGTCTATATATAGACGCTCGTTGATAGATGGTTAAGTTAGAATAGAGAAGCGAAAAAATAGATAAAAAGGGGTGGAAAAGAATAAATACTGCATACGAAAACAGAGAGTCGAATAAAAAAGGGAAAAAGGTGACTGACATCCTCAGAGGAGCCTCCCACGTACCAGGAATTAAGCAGAGGTTGCTTCCATGGCCCGTATCAGTCTATCGCCGGAAAGAATAATGAAAATAACAGAACGAAGTGGTTAGCAACGGCCTGCAATAAAAAAAAAAAAAAAAAAAAAAAAAAAAAAAAGGTCGATCTTTTAACATCAAGGTGACAAGTCAAATGGCGCTCAGTAAGAACGGTGATAAACTAAGAAGAAAAAGAAGAAAAAAAGAAGAAAAACGAAACCCATTAACTGTTATCGTCCAATACTTCCTGCAGGCGCTCTTGCGACGACCACCACAGCCATCGCCAACGTGCCAAAATAAAATGGGCCAAACTCGCACACTGGTGTGAGCTTCAAGGGAGCTAAACGTTTCAGACATGGCGTGCCACACCCATAGGCCTCTCACGACCGGGGAGGGGGTGTCCTGGTCTTTTTTTCTCTCTCTTTTTTTTTCTTGGTGTTCTCTTTCCACAAGCTTTGCTGGCTGTTTAACACTTTACACTTTTTTTTTTTTTTTTTTTTTTTTTTTTTTTTTTTTTTTTTTTTTTTAGTTACTAAGGGTGCCGGACCTCAGTATCCTGCCCCCCCCATATTTTTTTTTAATTATACGTTATCGGGGGTGGGGAAATGTTTGTTTGTTTGTTTGTTTGTTTTGTTTGGGGAGAGGGGGGCTTTTTTTTTTTTCACACTGCTGCATCTGATTGGTCGGGTGCTGTGGTGGGGAGGGGGTAGGTTCTCTGTTTCCTCGAGAAACAGGATGGTACACTCTCTATTTGGGGATCAGGGATGGGATCTCGGGATTCTGATTAAATGACAAGTGCCTCAGCCGCCTTCTGATCGGCATGCTACTTCAGCAGGTTAGATGGTTGTTGTGGAGTTGTTGCGGAGGGGGGCAGGTCCCCGGTGTCTTCGAGGTATTGGATTGCTTTTCGTTGGTTTTTCCACAAAGATGTTTCTCAGCGCCAGGGTGTTCTTTTTTCTTCTTTTTTTTCCCCTCTTTTTTTCTTCTTCTTCTAAACACCGACTTTTCTTTTTAAATTCAAGTCGACAGTTTCTACTTTTACGCACCCCTCCAAGAAGCCATCACCAATGGAAGAAAGATTGGTCATCGCATTCAAGTTGATGGTTTCTAGTTTTTCGCACCAAGACAAGAAGTTATGACCAATGGAAGAAAGATTGGTCATCGCATTCAAGTCGATGGTTTCTAGTTTTTCGCACCCAGACAAGAAGTCATCACCAATGGAAGAAAGATTGGTCATCGCATTCAAGTTGATGGTTTCTAGTTTTTCGCACCCAGACAAGAAGCCATCACCAATGGAAGAAAGATTGGTCAACGTATTCAAGTCGATGGTTTCTAGTTTTTCGCACCCATACAAGAAGTAATGACCAATAGAAGAAAGATTGGTCATCGCATTCAAGTTGATGGTTTCTAGTTTTTCGCACCAAGACAAGAAGCCAATACCAATGGAAGAAAGATTGGTCATCGCATTCAAGTCGATGGTTTCTAGTTTTTTGCACTCAAACAAGAAGCGATTACCAATGGAAGAAAGATTGGTCAACGTATTCAAGTCGATGGTTTCTAGTTTTTCGCACCCATACAAGAAGCAATGACCAATGGAAGAAAGATTGGTCATCGCATTCAAGTTGATGGTTTCTAGTTTTTCGCACCAAGACAAGAAGTTATGACCAATGGAAGAAAGATTGGTCAACGTATTCAAGTCGATGGTTTCTAGTTTTTCGCACCCATACAAGAAGCAATGACCAATGGAAGAAAGATTGGTCATCGCATTCAAGTTGATGGTTTCTAGTTTTACGCACCCATGCAAGAAGCTATCACCAATAGAAGAAAGATTGGTCATCGCATTCAAGTCGATGGTTTCTAGTTTTTCGCACCCATACAAGAAGTAATGACCAATAGAAGAAAGATTGGTCATCGCATTCAAGTTGATGGTTTCTAGATTTTTGCACTCATATAAAAAGAAATCATCAATGGTGGAAACATTGGGGAGGATGAGATCAACAGACGTCAGGTGGTCGCACTCTTGAAGAAACCCAGAGCCTATCCTTGTAACACAGCCTGTGGAGTCGGTGACAACGAGGAACCGAAGTCCGGAAGGAAGGACCGTCGTCTTCATGGACAAGACTTCGACAGCTGGCGAGTTCCCCACCTCCACCACCAGAACCAGCTCAGGGACAGCTGTCACAAGCTCCTCAAGCTCTGAAACCACTTCTGAGCTCTCAAGCTCCTCCAGCTGAACGGTTCTCATCTTCTTCGCCTCCACATGGACCACGCTGCCCTCCACGAGCCCGAGTTCCTGGATATCTTCACCCCCGTTCCTGTCCAGGACCTCTCCCTCCCAAACCAGTTCGAACTTGCCTTCGAGTAAACCAGCAGCACACCCCGCCTTCTTGTACAGGATCCCCACCGTCTCCTTCCCCGACACTTCCACATCGTGAACCCCGCCTCCCGTCTTCGCGAACACTGTCATATCGTTCACCTCTTCACCTGATCCCTCTCTCTTTCCATTCATGTTCTTTTAATATTGTTTTTTTTTTTTTTTTTTTTCTTTCTTTTTCTTTTTTTCTAATGTATTTTCCCTGCGTGCTTTGTCTCGAAGGCTGCAGGAGTCAAATGAAGAAGAAGAACCTCTAGAAAATAAAAAAACCTAAAACCTAAACCTGAAGTGAGACAGACAGGCTGCTCCGCGGGAAACAGTGAAGGAGCAGATACAGGCCGGCGCCCCGTTGAGCTACCGCAGGGTTTCAAGCCTCGCCCAAGGGCTTGCAATCTCCTGCCAGCAGCTCACGGACGACGACCTGGGCTACGAGTGGGCGCGCGGGTGGTGTGAGAAGAACAACCTGTGCCTCAGGCGGCCCACCTCCGCCCGTTGTTGCCGTAGATGAGATCGCCGATCAACGGCATCACCTCCGTGAGAAGGTGGGTGCTGCGATGGTAGGACACATTCGTTGTTGCTTTAAATACTCAAAAAAAAGGGCAGCATGCAACCATAGGAAGGTGCAAGGAAAGGGTAAACGGTACTAAAATTTTCAATTCCAGGTGCCAGATTCAGATGAGAACACTTAACTATGTGTGTAAGAGGGGGGTTGAGGGTGTACTTTTTATGTCCGATTTTGGGGGGTCTTGTCGTGGGGGGTCCGTGGAGTTATGGCTGGGCTAAAAAAGGCAGCATTCAGCCCTATTTGGTGCCCTGAACTCTAGGATTGAGGTCAGTCTGGAGACTTTTTGGGGCTGTGGGATGAAAAAAGCAACTTGTGAGTTTTTTTTCCAGCTGGGGTAGCATGCAAGGGTAAAAAACACGTTTTGCATAAGGGGGGGTTGCAACAGGGGCACCACGTTTGCACCTGGCATGGGTGAGAAGCTTGCCAACAAGTTCTTCTTTGAAGCTCGGGAAGCCATAATTTTTGCCACATTCCCTGCTCTTCTTCCAGATTATGGAGGAGTTGGCAACACAGCTTTCCAGAACCCAATAAATAACGACTACTTCCGGGTTTTCATATGCCAAACTCCAGTCCCCTGGAGCTGGTCTTGCCGGTCAGGGGTCGACAGCAAACCCATAGGAGTCGACAGTATGCATGACTAGGTCCTGTGTTGTGGACTTCTTGCTGAAAATGTTGAAATTCGCCAGGTAACCGTTTTATGAGTCGCATGTAGCGATTACCTTGATGCCCACCGAGTTGTTTTTTTTCGTGGTGCCATGACTTTTATTGTTGTCGGGATAACACTGTCGTCAACAGACAACCACTTGCCAGGGGTCCGCACAGTCCTACACCGGTTGACAATGATGTCAAGAAACCTGTGCATGAGGCGCAGTTTCAAGCCTTACTGATGTTTTCCAGGTTGTCAAAGGTGAGGTAGCGCTGTATGTCAACGAATCGGTTTGCTCATTTTCTCAAAAGCCGGGATGGCTAAAATAGAATCTGTTGCCCAGTAGCTTTTCATATTCGGTGCCGGGTGTAAACCCATTAACAGGACCAACCCAAGCCAAATTTTGTACTCTGGGATGGAAAGATTCAGATTCCGCTGTTTTTTTGAACCGAAACGACCGTTCGTGGAAGAAACTATGAGCGTGTGTAACAAAAAAAGATTAAAAACACCCTCCTCATTGGCCGCTTCACCTAGAGGTGTCCTAAGCCCACCTTTTCACGGAAATGATATGTTTCAGGCCTTTGGGAGTATTTCTCCCACCCAAGCATCGTTTCCGGCCCCTCTTTGACCGCCTCATCGTCTTTTTCCTCTTTATCTGACCAGTCGGGGGAGACTCACGTTTTCGCTGCTATTTTGACCATCTGATTTCATTTTAAGCCAACCCTGCCGGTTTCAATTAAAACAAAAATTTTAACGCGAAATGTAGTTTCAAGACAAAATAAACCACGCAACAATAAAAGAGGTAAAGGAGACCAGTGACAGGGTGCACCTCGGCCGCGTTTGCGTTCCACGTTGTGTCCTTAATGCATGTGGTGTGCAGCTCAACCCTAGCCAGTGCTCTGGGCAGGGACCCGTCCACCCACACGTTCTTGCCCATGTCCATTGCCTTGTGCTGTGCGATTTCAACTAGATACCCGGATTCCTTGCGCATTCTACCCCCAGCTTGCATGGGGTCATGCTCCATGTAGCCCTGCCATTCTGGGAGCATTTCTTTGAACCGATCGGGGTCTATTTGAACGATGTCCGGTAGTGGGAAATACCCGTGGTCGGACATCCACCTGATAACATGGGACTTCCCAGCCCCCATTGCTCCTGCTGTGTAGACGAGCCAGGGTTCGGATTTGAGTTCACCGCCCAGGACAACGTCGGAGACCGCTATGTCTTGGACTGCTTGTCGGGTTTTTGAGTAGTTACCGTGGTAGTTGAAGTCGAGGGTTTTTCTAATAGTCTCGTACTCCCCATAGACATCTCGGTTATTTACTTGGAACACGTCTGAGGTGTCTCTGGTGAAGTCGTAGGTGTTGAAGTCTCCCCTCCAGCTTCTGCACAGGCTGGTTTCTAGTTCGTCGCCTTCTACTTTTTCTTCAACGTACTTCTCACAGAAGCTGATGGGGTTGCGCGGTTTGCACCGCAGGAGAGCCACCAACAGCCCCTTGAAAAATACGAGCATTTTGTTCTTCTTCTCCCGGCTTAGCTCCGACTCTTCCATTATCCTCTGATGCCAAAGTACAAGACCGCAGAGCCTCCACCACCTCCGAAGCTGTAGGGGTCTGTCAAACACGAAGTCCTCCAGTACCGGTTTCAGGGCTTCGATCCACTTGCTGCACATCCTCCATCTCTTGCATTGGAGGTCGAACTCCAGACCCAAGACTCTACCCACCTGTGACGGAGCCGACGTCTCGCCGATCACGATGCGGTACCTCCGGCACAGAGCTTCGAACCTGCCAAATCGGCAGGTACTTGCACTGTGTTGGCGTTGATGCTCCCACCGGCGCCATTTTTTTTCTTCTTCTTCCCCCCCCCCCCCCCCCCCCTTGTATTCATGTTGAAGGTAAACCCACACCACAGGCGCACAATAATAATGCTTGTGAAAGAAGAACAACAAAAAGAGAAGACACACTGGAAAAAAAAAAAAAAGAAAAAAAAAGAAGAAGAAGGGGGAGGGGGGACTCGATTTTAGTGGTGCCATGCGGAATGTGACACAGCGGTCACCCTTGTTAAACTTCGCCCCGAAAGTGGAGAGGTAAAGAAAGCTCGACCACCACGGTCATCAGAAGAAAATAAAAAATAAAAAAAAGAAGAAGAAAAAAAAAGTCGATCTTTTAACATCAAGGTGACAAAGTCAAACGGCGCTCAGTAAGAACGGTAACTAACTTGAGGTAACAATCAAAAGTTTCAAGAGAAAGCTTGGAAGCAAATAAAAAAAATTAAAAAAATCGATAAAGCTTCAGTGCACATAGGGGAGTGTTCACTGTTCAAGTAGAAATCCACACTAATCGGTCACCGTACTGCGGTTGCTGTCTGGTGCCTGCGGTGGCTGTTTGTCGTGATGAGATGGACGGCATCTGGGCGAGGAACATTACATGGAGTCATGCAAGGTAAGGGGCTGTTTGGCTCGAGGAGAAAAGTGGTCTCCTGTCGTCACCATGTGCCGTCGGGCCCCATATGTCGCAAGGTGTGCACCCTCGACTAGCTTTGGCAGGGAAAGCAGTGCAACCCCCTTTCCCGCATCCTCATCCGCTGGTGCCAGACCTCAGTATCCTTCCCCCCCCACAATTTTTATTCTTAATTATACGTTATCGGGGGTGGTCCTGGTCTTTTTTTCTCTCTCTTTTTTTTTCTTGGTGTTCTCTTTCCACAAGCTTTGCTGGCTGTTTAACACTTTACACTTTTTTTTTTTTTGGCTACTAAGGGATGTCCCAATTCTAGAGAGAGGGTGCCCACAGCAGGGCCCACCCCCACAACATTGTCAAAAATATCGTTCCTGAAGTGCCCGAGAGGGGGTACAAAAAACAAGTCAAAAAGAATCGACTGTAAAATTCTATAAAAAGCTATTTAAGGCCTTCTTGACGCGGTTCGTACGTGCCCCAGGGCTGGGGGACTTCTTTTTTGACCCCGGGAGGGGTTTCTGGGGGTATCCCCGGCAAGGTGGCAGTCTTTGAAGCACGGAGTCACGCAAAGTTGTACCAAGCAGGCTGAACACTGAAATAGGGGTCTTTTCGACTTGAAATGCTTGCACCGCACGTTGCACTACTTTTTCGGGGAAATGGCCCCAGAAGGTACTGTCACGGCGCATTGGGGTCTCAGAGCACTCGTTCTGTGTTTCGGGGCATGGTATTGGGGCAGCCTGCTCTGTAGTTGACTTTATCTGTTGTTTAGACTGCCTCCCCTAGTAGCCCTTCGATGACTGCCTCTCTGAAAGGCGTCAATACACTGTCGTTCGTACTCAGGGTGTTGGGGGGCAAGGCTTCTTTCCAAACAAGCCAAGCATTCGCCAGAGATTTACCTAACAAGTATGAAAATACTTTTAGGGGCCACTTTTAAGTCATAAGGGTGCGTTTATGGCGTTTTGTCACAGCATCACCCAGCGTCGGTTCCGCCCATTGCGGTGTTGTAAATATGCACTTGGTGGGAACAAGATGTCCTTTCCGGCTTTCATTCTCTTTTGGCGGACGGTCAAATTTGACTTCACTGGAACATCCAACGTCGATAGAAAGCACACAGGCTTGATGTCATGCCACGTTGTGGTGCAAAGGATGCTCGCGTGCTGGTGGAACTGTGTCCCCACGGGATGCGCGTCCTTGGGCTTGCGGCCTCGCTTCTTTGGGGCATCCATGATCTCCGGGAGGCCTTGGCGATAGGTAGAAGTCAGCACGCTTGTTTGTTTCGCTGTGGAAACACAGATTTCCCAGAATAGTCAAAAAGCGGTCTCTTGACATGACGGTGGCGTACCCAGGGGTGTAGTTGAGAAACGTGGAGCCAGTGCACCAGTAATCAGAATAATCTGACTTGATATCCAAGATCCAGGGAGACACCTTTTTTAGCCGCATTTGCCACATTGTTCGAAGTTATGACCCGAATAAAGTTTGGGACGAGCATTTGGGAGAATATATGGTATGGCGTTGAGCCTTTGATGTCAAAACAGGGTCCACAAGGATTCCGATCTTCACGAAACCGGATGCCTTCCAACTGCTCCGGCTTTGCCGTCCAATCACCCTGCTGTGACTCGGAATCGGTCGAATTCGTGTCAGAATCACTGTTTGTATCAAAATTGCATAATAGGGATGAGCCATCAGTGCTGCCATCACTCATGACGTCCTCTTCCGGCCTCTTTCCAGGCGCCTTTTTTTGAAGTGATTTTTAAGGGTAAATTTGGGCTGGCGTTTTTTTTATTTTTTCATTTTCTTGTTAAGTTAGGGCAGCATTTAGTTTATATTTTTCATATTTTCCAGGACCCCGCCGGCAAGAAAGAGCCGGGCCGTATTGCATTGAAAGCCCTTTGCGTAAAAGATTTTTTTTCAAATCGTCTATATATAGACGCTCGTTGATAGATGGTTAAGTTAGAATAGAGAAGCGAAAAAATAGATAAAAAGGGGTGGAAAAGAATAAATACTGCATACGAAAACAGAGAGTCGAATAAAAAAGGGAAAAAGGTGACTGACATCCTCAGAGGAGCCTCCCACGTACCAGGAATTAAGCAGAGGTTGCTTCCATGGCCCGTATCAGTCTATCGCCGGAAAGAATAATGAAAATAACAGAACGAAGTGGTTAGCAACGGCCTGCAATAAAAAAAAAAAAAAAAAAAAAAAAAAAAAAAAAAGGTCGATCTTTTAACATCAAGGTGACAAGTCAAATGGCGCTCAGTAAGAACGGTGATAAACTAAGAAGAAAAAGAAGAAAAAAAGAAGAAAAACGAAACCCATTAACTGTTATCGTCCAATACTTCCTGCAGGCGCTCTTGCGACGACCACCACAGCCATCGCCAACGTGCCAAAATAAAATGGGCCAAACTCGCACACTGGTGTGAGCTTCAAGGGAGCTAAACGTTTCAGACATGGCGTGCCACACCCATAGGCCTCTCACGACCGGGGAGGGGGTGTCCTGGTCTTTTTTTCTCTCTCTTTTTTTTTCTTGGTGTTCTCTTTCCACAAGCTTTGCTGGCTGTTTAACACTTTACACTTTTTTTTTTTTTTTTTTTTTTTTTTTTTTTTTTTTTTTTTTTTTTTTAGTTACTAAGGGTGCCGGACCTCAGTATCCTGCCCCCCCCATATTTTTTTTTAATTATACGTTATCGGGGGTGGGGAAATGTTTGTTTGTTTGTTTGTTTGTTTTGTTTGGGGAGAGGGGGGCTTTTTTTTTTTTCACACTGCTGCATCTGATTGGTCGGGTGCTGTGGTGGGGAGGGGGTAGGTTCTCTGTTTCCTCGAGAAACAGGATGGTACACTCTCTATTTGGGGATCAGGGATGGGATCTCGGGATTCTGATTAAATGACAAGTGCCTCAGCCGCCTTCTGATCGGCATGCTACTTCAGCAGGTTAGATGGTTGTTGTGGAGTTGTTGCGGAGGGGGGCAGGTCCCCGGTGTCTTCGAGGTATTGGATTGCTTTTCGTTGGTTTTTCCACAAAGATGTTTCTCAGCGCCAGGGTGTTCTTTTTTCTTCTTTTTTTTCCCCTCTTTTTTTCTTCTTCTTCTAAACACCGACTTTTCTTTTTAAATTCAAGTCGACAGTTTCTACTTTTACGCACCCCTCCAAGAAGCCATCACCAATGGAAGAAAGATTGGTCATCGCATTCAAGTTGATGGTTTCTAGTTTTTCGCACCAAGACAAGAAGTTATGACCAATGGAAGAAAGATTGGTCATCGCATTCAAGTCGATGGTTTCTAGTTTTTCGCACCCAGACAAGAAGTCATCACCAATGGAAGAAAGATTGGTCATCGCATTCAAGTTGATGGTTTCTAGTTTTTCGCACCCAGACAAGAAGCCATCACCAATGGAAGAAAGATTGGTCATCGCATTCAAGTTGATGGTTTCTAGTTTTTCGCACCCAGACAAGAAGCCATCACCAATGGAAGAAAGATTGGTCAACGTATTCAAGTCGATGGTTTCTAGTTTTTCGCACCCATACAAGAAGTAATGACCAATAGAAGAAAGATTGGTCATCGCATTCAAGTTGATGGTTTCTAGTTTTTCGCACCAAGACAAGAAGCCAATACCAATGGAAGAAAGATTGGTCATCGCATTCAAGTCGATGGTTTCTAGTTTTTTGCACTCAAACAAGAAGCGATTACCAATGGAAGAAAGATTGGTCAACGTATTCAAGTCGATGGTTTCTAGTTTTTCGCACCCATACAAGAAGCAATGACCAATGGAAGAAAGATTGGTCATCGCATTCAAGTTGATGGTTTCTAGTTTTACGCACCCATGCAAGAAGCTATCACCAATAGAAGAAAGATTGGTCATCGCATTCAAGTCGATGGTTTCTAGTTTTTCGCACCCATACAAGAAGTAATGACCAATAGAAGAAAGATTGGTCATCGCATTCAAGTTGATGGTTTCTAGATTTTTGCACTCATATAAAAAGAAATCATCAATGGTGGAAACATTGGGGAGGATGAGATCAACAGACGTCAGGTGGTCGCACTCTTGAAGAAACCCAGAGCCTATCCTTGTAACACAGCCTGTGGAGTCGGTGACAACGAGGAACCGAAGTCCGGAAGGAAGGACCGTCGTCTTCATGGACAAGACTTCGACAGCTGGCGAGTTCCCCACCTCCACCACCAGAACCAGCTCAGGGACAGCTGTCACAAGCTCCTCAAGCTCTGAAACCACTTCTGAGCTCTCAAGCTCCTCCAGCTGAACGGTTCTCATCTTCTTCGCCTCCACATGGACCACGCTGCCCTCCACGAGCCCGAGTTCCTGGATATCTTCACCCCCGTTCCTGTCCAGGACCTCTCCCTCCCAAACCAGTTCGAACTTGCCTTCGAGTAAACCAGCAGCACACCCCGCCTTCTTGTACAGGATCCCCACCGTCTCCTTCCCCGACACTTCCACATCGTGAACCCCGCCTCCCGTCTTCGCGAACACTGTCATATCGTTCACCTCTTCACCTGATCCCTCTCTCTTTCCATTCATGTTCTTTTAATATTGTTTTTTTTTTTTTTTTTTTTCTTTCTTTTTCTTTTTTTCTAATGTATTTTCCCTGCGTGCTTTGTCTCGAAGGCTGCAGGAGTCAAATGAAGAAGAAGAACCTCTAGAAAATAAAAAAACCTAAAACCTAAACCTGAAGTGAGACAGACAGGCTGCTCCGCGGGAAACAGTGAAGGAGCAGATACAGGCCGGCGCCCCGTTGAGCTACCGCAGGGTTTCAAGCCTCGCCCAAGGGCTTGCAATCTCCTGCCAGCAGCTCACGGACGACGACCTGGGCTACGAGTGGGCGCGCGGGTGGTGTGAGAAGAACAACCTGTGCCTCAGGCGGCCCACCTCCGCCCGTTGTTGCCGTAGATGAGATCGCCGATCAACGGCATCACCTCCGTGAGAAGGTGGGTGCTGCGATGGTAGGACACATTCGTTGTTGCTTTAAATACTCAAAAAAAAGGGCAGCATGCAACCATAGGAAGGTGCAAGGAAAGGGTAAACGGTACTAAAATTTTCAATTCCAGGTGCCAGATTCAGATGAGAACACTTAACTATGTGTGTAAGAGGGGGGTTGAGGGTGTACTTTTTATGTCCGATTTTGGGGGGTCTTGTCGTGGGGGGTCCGTGGAGTTATGGCTGGGCTAAAAAAGGCAGCATTCAGCCCTATTTGGTGCCCTGAACTCTAGGATTGAGGTCAGTCTGGAGACTTTTTGGGGCTGTGGGATGAAAAAAGCAACTTGTGAGTTTTTTTTCCAGCTGGGGTAGCATGCAAGGGTAAAAAACACGTTTTGCATAAGGGGGGGTTGCAACAGGGGCACCACGTTTGCACCTGGCATGGGTGAGAAGCTTGCCAACAAGTTCTTCTTTGAAGCTCGGGAAGCCATAATTTTTGCCACATTCCCTGCTCTTCTTCCAGATTATGGAGGAGTTGGCAACACAGCTTTCCAGAACCCAATAAATAACGACTACTTCCGGGTTTTCATATGCCAAACTCCAGTCCCCTGGAGCTGGTCTTGCCGGTCAGGGGTCGACAGCAAACCCATAGGAGTCGACAGTATGCATGACTAGGTCCTGTGTTGTGGACTTCTTGCTGAAAATGTTGAAATTCGCCAGGTAACCGTTTTATGAGTCGCATGTAGCGATTACCTTGATGCCCACCGAGTTGTTTTTTTTCGTGGTGCCATGACTTTTATTGTTGTCGGGATAACACTGTCGTCAACAGACAACCACTTGCCAGGGGTCCGCACAGTCCTACACCGGTTGACAATGATGTCAAGAAACCTGTGCATGAGGCGCAGTTTCAAGCCTTACTGATGTTTTCCAGGTTGTCAAAGGTGAGGTAGCGCTGTATGTCAACGAATCGGTTTGCTCATTTTCTCAAAAGCCGGGATGGCTAAAATAGAATCTGTTGCCCAGTAGCTTTTCATATTCGGTGCCGGGTGTAAACCCATTAACAGGACCAACCCAAGCCAAATTTTGTACTCTGGGATGGAAAGATTCAGATTCCGCTGTTTTTTTGAACCGAAACGACCGTTCGTGGAAGAAACTATGAGCGTGTGTAACAAAAAAAGATTAAAAACACCCTCCTCATTGGCTGCTTCACCTAGAGGTGTCCTAAGCCCACCTTTTCACGGAAATGATATGTTTCAGGCCTTTGGGAGTATTTCTCCCACCCAAGCATCGTTTCCGGCCCCTCTTTGACCACCTCATCGTCTTTTTCCTCTTTATCTGACCAGTCGGGGGAGACTCACGTTTTCGCTGCTATTTTGACCATCTGATTTCATTTTAAGCCAACCCTGCCGGTTTCAATTAAAACAAAAATTTTAACGCGAAATGTAGTTTCAAGACAAAATAAACCACGCAACAATAAAAGAGGTAAAGGAGACCAGTGACAGGGTGCACCTCGGCCGCGTTTGCGTTCCACGTTGTGTCCTTAATGCATGTGGTGTGCAGCTCAACCCTAGCCAGTGCTCTGGGCAGGGACCCGTCCACCCACACGTTCTTGCCCATGTCCATTGCCTTGTGCTGTGCGATTTCAACTAGATACCCGGATTCCTTGCGCATTCTACCCCCAGCTTGCATGGGGTCATGCTCCATGTAGCCCTGCCATTCTGGGAGCATTTCTTTGAACCGATCGGGGTCTATTTGAACGATGTCCGGTAGTGGGAAATACCCGTGGTCGGACATCCACCTGATAACATGGGACTTCCCAGCCCCCATTGCTCCTGCTGTGTAGACGAGCCAGGGTTCGGATTTGAGTTCACCGCCCAGGACAACGTCGGAGACCGCTATGTCTTGGACTGCTTGTCGGGTTTTTGAGTAGTTACCGTGGTAGTTGAAGTCGAGGGTTTTTCTAATAGTCTCGTACTCCCCATAGACATCTCGGTTATTTACTTGGAACACGTCTGAGGTGTCTCTGGTGAAGTCGTAGGTGTTGAAGTCTCCCCTCCAGCTTCTGCACAGGCTGGTTTCTAGTTCGTCGCCTTCTACTTTTTCTTCAACGTACTTCTCACAGAAGCTGATGGGGTTGCGCGGTTTGCACCGCAGGAGAGCCACCAACAGCCCCTTGAAAAATACGAGCATTTTGTTCTTCTTCTCCCGGCTTAGCTCCGACTCTTCCATTATCCTCTGATGCCAAAGTACAAGACCGCAGAGCCTCCACCACCTCCGAAGCTGTAGGGGTCTGTCAAACACGAAGTCCTCCAGTACCGGTTTCAGGGCTTCGATCCACTTGCTGCACATCCTCCATCTCTTGCATTGGAGGTCGAACTCCAGACCCAAGACTCTACCCACCTGTGACGGAGCCGACGTCTCGCCGATCACGATGCGGTACCTCCGGCACAGAGCTTCGAACCTGCCAAATCGGCAGGTACTTGCACTGTGTTGGCGTTGATGCTCCCACCGGCGCCATTTTTTTTCTTCTTCTTCCCCCCCCCCCCCCCCCCCCTTGTATTCATGTTGAAGGTAAACCCACACCACAGGCGCACAATAATAATGCTTGTGAAAGAAGAACAACAAAAAGAGAAGACACACTGGAAAAAAAAAAAAAAGAAAAAAAAAGAAGAAGAAGGGGGAGGGGGGACTCGATTTTAGTGGTGCCATGCGGAATGTGACACAGCGGTCACCCTTGTTAAACTTCGCCCCGAAAGTGGAGAGGTAAAGAAAGCTCGACCACCACGGTCATCAGAAGAAAATAAAAAATAAAAAAAAGAAGAAGAAAAAAAAAGTCGATCTTTTAACATCAAGGTGACAAAGTCAAACGGCACTCAGTAAGAACGGTAACTAACTTGAGGTAACAATCAAAAGTTTCAAGAGAAAGCTTGGAAGCAAATAAAAAAAATTAAAAAAATCGATAAAGCTTCAGTGCACATAGGGGAGTGTTCACTGTTCAAGTAGAAATCCACACTAATCGGTCACCGTACTGCGGTTGCTGTCTGGTGCCTGCGGTGGCTGTTTGTCGTGATGAGATGGACGGCATCTGGGCGAGGAACATTACATGGAGTCATGCAAGGTAAGGGGCTGTTTGGCTCGAGGAGAAAAGTGGTCTCCTGTCGTCACCATGTGCCGTCGGGCCCCATATGTTGCAAGGTGTGCACCCTCGACTAGCTTTGGCAGGGAAAGCAGTGCAACCCCCTTTCCCGCATCCTCATCCGCTGGTGCCAGACCTCAGTATCCTTCCCCCCCCACAATTTTTATTCTTAATTATACGTTATCGGGGGTGGTCCTGGTCTTTTTTTCTCTCTCTTTTTTTTTCTTGGTGTTCTCTTTCCACAAGCTTTGCTGGCTGTTTAACACTTTACACTTTTTTTTTTTTTGGCTACTAAGGGATGTCCCAATTCTAGAGAGAGGGTGCCCACAGCAGGGCCCACCCCCACAACATTGTCAAAAATATCGTTCCTGAAGTGCCCGAGAGGGGGTACAAAAAACAAGTCAAAAAGAATCGACTGTAAAATTCTATAAAAAGCTATTTAAGGCCTTCTTGACGCGGTTCGTACGTGCCCCAGGGCTGGGGGACTTCTTTTTTGACCCCGGGAGGGGTTTCTGGGGGTATCCCCGGCAAGGTGGCAGTCTTTGAAGCACGGAGTCACGCAAAGTTGTACCAAGCAGGCTGAACACTGAAATAGGGGTCTTTTCGACTTGAAATGCTTGCACCGCACGTTGCACTACTTTTTCGGGGAAATGGCCCCAGAAGGTACTGTCACGGCGCATTGGGGTCTCAGAGCACTCGTTCTGTGTTTCGGGGCATGGTATTGGGGCAGCCTGCTCTGTAGTTGACTTTATCTGTTGTTTAGACTGCCTCCCCTAGTAGCCCTTCGATGACTGCCTCTCTGAAAGGCGTCAATACACTGTCGTTCGTACTCAGGGTGTTGGGGGGCAAGGCTTCTTTCCAAACAAGCCAAGCATTCGCCAGAGATTTACCTAACAAGTACGAAAATACTTTTAGGGGCCACTTTTAAGTCATAAGGGTGCGTTTATGGCATTTTGTCACAGCATCACCCAGCGTCGGTTCCGCCCATTGCGGTGTTGTAAATATGCACTTGGTGGGAACAAGATGTCCTTTCCGGCTTTCATTCTCTTTTGGCGGACGGTCAAATTTGACTTCACTGGAACATCCAACGTCGATAGAAAGCACACAGGCTTGATGTCATGCCACGTTGTGGTGCAAAGGATGCTCGCGTGCTGGTGGAACTGTGTCCCCACGGGATGCGCGTCCTTGGGCTTGCGGCCTCGCTTCTTTGGGGCATCCATGATCTCCAGGAGGCCTTGGCGATAGGTAGAAGTCAGCACGCTTGTTTGTTTCGCTGTGGAAACACAGATTTCCCAGAATAGTCAAAAAGCGGTCTCTTGACATGACGGTGGCGTACCCAGGGGTGTAGTTGAGAAACGTGGAGCCAGTGCACCAGTAATCAGAATAATCTGACTTGATATCCAAGATCCAGGGAGACACCTTTTTTAGCCGCATTTGCCACATTGTTCGAAGTTATGACCCGAATAAAGTTTGGGACGAGCATTTGGGAGAATATATGGTATGGCGTTGAGCCTTTGATGTCAAAACAGGGTCCACAAGGATTCCGATCTTCACGAAACCGGATGCCTTCCAACTGCTCCGGCTTTGCCGTCCAATCACCCTGCTGTGACTCGGAATCGGTCGAATTCGTGTCAGAATCACTGTTTGTATCAAAATTGCATAATAGGGATGAGCCATCAGTGCTGCCATCACTCATGACGTCCTCTTCCGGCCTCTTTCCGGGCGCCTTTTTTTGAAGTGATTTTTAAGGGTAAATTTGGGCTGGCGTTTTTTTTATTTTTTCATTTTCTTGTTAAGTTAGGGCAGCATTTAGTTTATATTTTTCATATTTTCCAGGACCCCGCCGGCAAGAAAGAGCCGGGCCGTATTGCATTGAAAGCCCTTTGCGTAAAAGATTTTTTTTCAAATCGTCTATATATAGACGCTCGTTGATAGATGGTTAAGTTAGAATAGAGAAGCGAAAAAATAGATAAAAAGGGGTGGAAAAGAATAAATACTGCATACGAAAACAGAGAGTCGAATAAAAAAGGGAAAAAGGTGACTGACATCCTCAGAGGAGCCTCCCACGTACCAGGAATTAAGCAGAGGTTGCTTCCATGGCCCGTATCAGTCTATCGCCGGAAAGAATAATGAAAATAACAGAACGAAGTGGTTAGCAACGGCCTGCAATAAAAAAAAAAAAAAAAAAAAAAAAAAAAAAAAAGGTCGATCTTTTAACATCAAGGTGACAAGTCAAATGGCGCTCAGTAAGAACGGTGATAAACTAAGAAGAAAAAGAAGAAAAAAAGAAGAAAAACGAAACCCATTAACTGTTATCGTCCAATACTTCCTGCAGGCGCTCTTGCGACGACCACCACAGCCATCGCCAACGTGCCAAAATAAAATGGGCCAAACTCGCACACTGGTGTGAGCTTCAAGGGAGCTAAACGTTTCAGACATGGCGTGCCACACCCATAGGCCTCTCACGACCGGGGAGGGGGTGTCCTGGTCTTTTTTTCTCTCTCTTTTTTTTTCTTGGTGTTCTCTTTCCACAAGCTTTGCTGGCTGTTTAACACTTTACACTTTTTTTTTTTTTTTTTTTTTTTTTTTTTTTTTTTTTTTTTTTTTTTAGTTACTAAGGGTGCCGGACCTCAGTATCCTGCCCCCCCCATATTTTTTTTTAATTATACGTTATCGGGGGTGGGGAAATGTTTGTTTGTTTGTTTGTTTGTTTTGTTTGGGGAGAGGGGGGCTTTTTTTTTTTTCACACTGCTGCATCTGATTGGTCGGGTGCTGTGGTGGGGAGGGGGTAGGTTCTCTGTTTCCTCGAGAAACAGGATGGTACACTCTCTATTTGGGGATCAGGGATGGGATCTCGGGATTCTGATTAAATGACAAGTGCCTCAGCCGCCTTCTGATCGGCATGCTACTTCAGCAGGTTAGATGGTTGTTGTGGAGTTGTTGCAGAGGGGAGTAGGTCCCCAGTGTCTTCGAGGTATTGGATTGCTTTCCGTTGGTTTTTCCACAAAGATGTTTCTCAGTGCCAGGGTGTTCTTTTTTCTTCTTTCTTTCCCCTCTTTTTTTCTTCTTCTTCTAAACACCGACTTTTCTTTTTAAATTCAAGTCGATGGTTTCTAGTTTTACGCACCCAGACAAGAAGCGATCACCAATGGAAGAAAGATTGGTCATCGCATTCAAGTTGATGGTTTCTAGTTTTTTGCACCCAAGCAAGAAGCTATCACCAATGGAAGAAAGATTGGTCGCATTCAAGTCGATGGTTTCTAGTTTTTCGCACCCAAACAAGAAGCTATCACCAATGGAAGAAAGATTGGTCATCGCATTCAAGTTGATGGTTTCTAGTTTTACGCACCCATACAAGAAGTAATGACCAATAGAAGAAAGATTGGTCATCGCATTCAAGTCGATGGTTTCTAGTTTTATGCACCCAAATAAGAAGCGATCACCAATGGAAGAAAGATTGGTCATCGCATTCAAGTTGATGGTTTCTAGTTTTATGCACTCAGACAAGAAGTAATCACCAATAGAGGAAAGATTGGTCATCGCATTCAAGTTGATGGTTTCTAGTTTTACGCACCCAGACAAGAAGCGATTACCAATGGAAGAAAGATTGGTCATCGCATTCAAGTCGATGGTTTCTAGTTTTCTGCACCCAAACAAGAAGCGATCACCAATAGAAGAAAGATTGGTCATCGCATTCAAGTTGATGGTTTCTAGATTTTTGCACCCATATAAAAGATTTTCATCAATGGTGGAAACATTGGGGAGGATGAGATCAACAGACATCAGGTGGTCGCACTCTTGAAGAAACCCAGAGCCTATCCTTGTAACACAGCCTGTGGAGTCGGTGACAACGAGGAACCGAAGTCCGGAAGGAAGGACCGTCGTCTTCATGGACAAGACTTCGACAGCTGGCAAGTTCCCCACCTCCACCACCAGAACCAGCTCAGGGTCAGCTGTCACAAGCTCCTCAAGCTCTGAAACCACTTCTGAGCTCTCAAGCTCCTCCAACTGAACGGTTCTCACCTTCGCCTCCACATGGACCATGCTGCCCTCCACGAGCCCGAGTTCCTGGATATCTTCACCCCCGTTCCTGTCCAGGACCTCTCCCTCCCAAACCAGTTCGAACTTGCCTTCGAGTAAACCAGCAGCACACCCCGCCTTCTTGTACAGGATCCCCACCGTCTCCTTCCCCGACACTTCCACATCGTGAACCCCGCCTCCCGTCTTCACGAACACTGTCATATCGTTCACCTCTTCACCTAATCCCTCTCTCTTTCCATTCATGTTCTTTTAATATTGTTTTTTTTTTTTTTTTTTTCTTTCTTTTTCTTTTTTTCTAATGTATTTTCCCTGTGTGCTTTGTCTCGAAGGCTGCAGGAGTCAAATGAAGAAGAAGAACCTCTAGAAAATAAAAAAACCTACTGTGAAACGAACATCTTCAAGAAAGTGTAGGCGGCCTTCAAATCCATCAGCTTGGTTGTGCGTGGACTGGGTAGCAACCACCACAGCCGAGTATCGTTGCAGTTTTTCCAGGTATGCAAAGGCATGTCCTCTCGGCAATATTGCGTGTAGCTCAAGACACAGGGGGGCCATCCCATCCTGTCGCGCAGCGGTTCACCTACATGGTTCAACCGATGGATATTGGGTTGAACGCAGCTGTAAAGCATCTATTAAGAAAGGTAGTAGGCCACACGAAGGCTCGACAAGCTGATTGCCTCAGGGGCAGCAAGGGAGGACAAAGATGCAGAAAGGGAACCCTGGGGGGTTTCTTCGCGCGGTTGCCGTTTGCAGCCCAGGCCAGTAGTTAGGTGGTAGTGGACCAGGCCCCCTGACGGCCTTACCTAAAAAAAAAATTCCCGGACGGAAAAACTCCCGGACGCCATATTTAACTTGTCCAGACCCTTGAGGGACTCAGGGGACTCCAAGGGACAGGACAGGAGTCCCCTGAAATTTTCAGGGGTCTGGAGGGGACTCAGGGGACTCAGGGGACTCAAGGGACTCAGGGGTCTGGAGGGGACTCAGGGGACTCAGGGGACCAAAAAATTTCTTTGTGTTTTTTGTGTCACAAAGACCCAAATTTAGGCTGGGGCTTGCATTTTTTTGGTACTTTTGGTTTCAAAAGTTCAAAAAAAGAGGTCCTAGGTTTGGGTGGGATCTTATGCAAGGCTCATACTACCTTGTTGTGACTATGTAAAAAAAAAAAAAAAAAAAAAAAAAAACTATTTATTGCCAACAAATAATGAGTCATTATTTAACTCGAGTTCCCGAATTTTTTGCACGAGGGCCCGCAGGGCCCGAGTGCAAAAAAACAGGTAACAAGTGTTAAATAATGGCTCATTTGGTGGCAAGTAAGTCGTTTTATTTCACTCTTCGTCATTTGAGTCACTCACTCTTCACTGCTTTCACTGCTGTTTTTTTTCACGCAGGTCAGCTTTTTGGGGATTTTCCTAAGGTAATACAGGGTAGCTATTTTGCCGTGGCATTTAAAGGGGAAGTAAGGCACTTATTCCCACTTTTAAGGGCTGGAATGGCCTCAGATGGCCAAAAATAGTCAAAATACCCCCACCCCAAAAAAATTTTTCAAGGGGTTGGGTGCATTTTTTTCCACGACAAGACCCATTTTTTCACTCTGAAGGGCCATTATTTAACTGCAAAATCTCATTATTTAACTAGTTAAATAATGGCGATTTCGCGTTAAATAATGGCCGTTTCGCGTTAAATAATGGCCATTTCGCGTTAAATAATGAGGCCCCTAGTGAGTGAAGAAAATGACGAAGAGTGAAATAAAAATATTAAAAAGAGGCTTGCAAGAAAAGTACAATGCAAAAAAAAAAAAAAAAAAAGACCTGGCATGTATTCCTTATCATGACAAAAGTACAACACAAATTATGTAAAAAAAAAAAAAAAAGAAGAAGAAAAAATCTAACTTTCAGTTATGAAAGGGCAGCCCTTCTGGGAGTTTTTTTTAGAAATTTCGACACAGAAAATATTTTATACACTGTATGGTACAATATAAAACGACACTTTGGTGTGTTGTGTTGTGTTACTTCACATTTTTTGTGTCAAGTGAATGAAATGTGAACAGAAAACACATCATGTTGCTTCACATTGTGTTGCATTGCTGTCAGAGTCGATGTGTATTTATACAGTATTTAGCCTTTGTTTATCATTTTCTTTGTATTATTTTTTACAATTAACAGATAAAATGATTGTGGTACTTGTTCTGCTTCTGTTCTTCATTCCCGACACCGAAGCTGTGCCAAATAGCAAAGAAGGTGAAAGGGGTGCAGAGGATAAGCACCAGAAACATGACTGCCAACTCAATATGGCATGGTATGGGCTATGTTCAGGTAAATCTGAACTAGAGGAGGAGGAAGAAGAGGAGGAAATCAATACAAAAATGAAGAGAAAGGTTTAAACATTTGAAAAAAAAAAAAAAAAAAAAAAAATAAAATAAAATAAAGAAGCGCAAAAGAGAAAGTTCAAGTACAAGCAGCAGCAGTGGCAGCATTGATGGACACATCTCAACACAAAAGGCATCAACTGTGTTCTCACAGAAATATGTGAAAACACAAGACCTTACCCAGACTGGCAACAAGAATGGCCTCAGCCATGATGAAATGTTGCATTTCATGAAGGGGAAAGGAGAAGGCACAACCTTCAGAGCCCACTTCTGGGGCACTGGAGGGGAGCGACACAAGAAACCAACACAGGACGACATGGTTTCTGTCTGGGATGGGAAGATTGTTGGCATCTTGCCAGGTGTTGCTGTTTCGTGTGAGTATGCACAGGATCCTGGGTACCTGCACCACTTCCCCCCAAATGTGGAAGATGAACGGGTTTATCGTCTTGAGGCTATAAAGACGATAAACCACAACCCATACCAGCTTCGTGATACCATGGCAAAACTTGGTCTTGCAAAAGCACGAATCACAGAGCTACAAGACACCATCAAAGTTCTGAAGGCTGAAGCCTTACAACCTAAGGCAACACACACCTCGTCCGGAAACGCACTAGTCATGTTGGAAGCACCTGCCAAGGAATGTTCTACAACACCCAAGACATCCATCTGGGACAACAAGACATGGTCTGTTGGTGATGCACATGGTATCGACCCTTCTAAGGAGTACTACTTTGGCAAGATAGTGACAAAGGAAAAGGATGGCACGGTCATGGAGAAGCGGCTGTGTCTTGCCCCTGAGTGTGTTGAACGTGCGGTGACTATCTGGTCAAGATCGGGGAAGCTGAAGGAGCACTGGGAGTGCAGACACAGCCCTGGTGCGAAAGCGAAATTGGCAGAAAAGCTGAAGAAGAAGACAGCTGCAAAGATCCCCAAGCTGGCAAAAGAAAAGTGCAGTCCAGTGAAAGAAAAGTGCCGTCTGATCTCTGAGCCAATGCCAGGGTTGTCGCTGTCACAGGGTTCGCCTCATTCTCAAGGCTCAAATCTCGCAGCAAAGAGATGTGTTGTCCAAGAGATGCGAGCCCTGAGTATGGTGGATCGTGTGTCCATTTTCCTTTGCCTGTATTGCCTGCCGTTTGTTTTGTGTGATCGAAAGTTCTTTCACAGCTTTTTCGATGCAGGCAAATTGAAAGGAATCAACAGGAAACACGTGCAAAGCTGTGTTGTTGAACTTGGACAGGAGACATACGCTGCTGTCCTAAACAGGCTCCAAGGGCAGAATGTGTACCTCCTTGTTGATGGGGCCACAATAAACCGTTGAAGCATCCTTGGCATTAGTATGTCAGATGGGAAGAACAGCTACTTTTGCAAGATGATAGACCTTACAAAAGTGAGTGCCACTGCTGCTGTCATTTCGTCCCACATCCGTGAAATGATACTGGAACTTCGGAGCCATGTTGTACATGTATTTTCAGTATGTGCTGATAATGCTAGTGCGATGCAAGCAGCGCTTGCAAAGATACATCGAGACTTCGAAGTGGAACTCGACCTCTCACTCGACGACACTGAGGATGTTAGCAGCAACATTAGCAGTAGTGATGCTTCAGGTGTCACTGACCTTGACTCCAACTCTGAAACCGACACCAACTCCGACAACACTGAGCTCTCTGCCAGAATGGACCAGCTTTTGAACGATACAACTACAATGCTGAGTTGTGAAGGTGTCCTAGCATATCGTTGTGTTGCACATTCCATGCAACTTGCCCTTGGTGACATCTTCAAGATTGAGCGACTGGCTAACATTAGAGCCAAAGTGAAAACGCTGATCAAGAGATGGACCTCGAAAGCTGGGCAGTTGGCACTCCACACCGTACAGGTCTCACATGGAGTATGCCGTGAAAAGACGAGACAGATCAAGAGGTACACAAAGACCAGATGGAATTCGTTTTTCGAAACGATGAAGTCCATCCTTGATCTCCTAGAATTCTTTCCAGGCATAGAGGCAGGGTTTGGGGCAGAGCTGGAATTCGCGATACAGATTTCCACGCCCTTCGCAGTTGCGACAGATCGTGTGCAAGGGGACACATCTGGCATGGCTATGGTGGCATATGAAATTTTCGTTGTTGGAAAGAGCTTGAAGAAATTCCTTGAATCCCAGGTGGAGGGGTAACTCAATGCTACCACAGTCTCTGAAGTCATCAAGGTTTATGAAGCAAGGGCCGAACGAAACATGTCGTTTCTTGGTATCAGGTTGTATACTTTTCTGAATCCCAAAGTATCAACTGGAGAACTTTCAGACTTGGTCACACTGCGAAACACACTGCTGGATCACCTCGTCCCGTTCGCTGAATTGCGAAAAATGATGGCAGATCGGCAGCAGCTGGGGATGCAGATTGACGAGTACCTAGCAATAGGTCGCAGCCCAACGTTAAACTTTTTTGCTTTTTGGAACTCGAAGCTTGGCATGCTTCACACGCTAGCTGTCTTTGTGCTGACGCTTGGGCACAGTTTAACCTCTGAGGCACCAACGGAGCGTCACTTTAAAGTGATTTCAAAGACTTTGTCAAAAGCCAGATGCAGAATGTCATTGGATGTTCTAAATGCATCAATCCGTGTTGCTATCAACTACAAGTTGGTTCAACCTAATTTTTTTGTGAGCGAGAAGAAAGAAAAGGCAAGCCGCTCGAAAAGAGCTGAGCACCTTGGAAAGGAAGGAACTGATCTGTTTACACAGGTCGATATCTGAGCACTGTTTTACACAGTTGTTCAAAACATAAACACACTCACCCATTACCCACCTGTAAAAATATATTGCTTCCCCCCCTTCTTTTTTTAAATACGATTAAGGAACCAATCTGTTTACACAGGTTGTGTAAACACACACCCTCCTCTTGTACATATTATTTATCATTTCCACCCTTTTCTATTACATCCAAATTCAACATTTCAGGACATATGTACATACCTGCAGCTGCAGTGAACCGGAGTAGATAGGTGCAAATGTGTCAAATGGCTTGATGGAGCTGTGCATGTCTGTGGTATGAAGAAGAAGAAAAAGAAAAAGAAAGACATTTAGGGTACCTGTGGTGTGTGGCAAGACACCTGACGAAGGAAAAAAAAAGTTGGGGCCAGACTGGTCAGTAGACCCCTCAGACCTGTATTTTCGGTTTTACCAGACTGGTCTGGTCTGACCAACCCTGGGTAAACACATCATGTATGTCAAAAAAAAAAATCAAGGATTTTTTTTTTTTTTTTTCCAAAGGGAAAAAAAAAAAAAAAAAAAAAGTTGCAAAACTATCAAAAATAATGACAGTGTTGGGGAGAGTCCTGTGGAGTCCCGTGAGTCCCGTCGAGTCCTATCCCGTGGAGTCCCGTGAGTCCCGTCCAGGCCTGTATTCCGTTTTAGGGGACGGGACGGGACTGACCAACACTGCCCTGTGTTGCATACATCATGTGGAACATCAGGTATGTGAAATATGGTGTAAAATATGTCACAACACACCACATGGTGTGGTCGAAAATTTGCAGTGTTGGGGTGGTTTGTGGGCCAGACCCCTCAGACCCCAGTCTGGCCAACACTGCCCATCCCTTTTTTTACTTTTTTTTTTTTTTTTTTTGCATTGTACTTTTCTTGCAAAGGCCTCTTTTTAATATTTTTTTCAAAGCAGGTCTCCAAACCCCCTGACATTTTTTTTAATTTTTTTTTTTTTTCTTTTTTTTACATAGTCACAACAAGGTAGTATGAGCCTTGCCTCACATCCCACCCAAACCTAGGACCTCTTATTTTGAACTTTTGAAACCAAAAGTACCAAAAAAATGCAAGCCCCAGCCTAAATTTGGGTCTTTGTGACACAAAAAACACAAAGAAATTTTTTGGTCCCAAGAGTCCCCTGAGTCCCCTGAGTCCCTTGAGTCCCTTCAGTCCCCTGAGTCCCCTGAGTCCCCTCCAGACCCCTGAAAATTTCAGGGGACTCCTGTCCTGTCCCTTGGAGTCCCCTGAGTCCCTCAAGGGTCTGGACCAACACTGTTCTACCCACTCCCTGAAGTGCACACATGTCCAGATGGTGGCACAGGACAGGTAAAAAACCACTTTTCAGGTGTTTTTGACCACTTGTTCATGTGAAAAATAATTTTTTTTGGGCACCTCTTTTTTTGACCCCCAAACATCTCACTTTCACCCCACTTCACTAAAAGCCTCTATTAAGGCCTAGGATAGGTACTTTTGAGGAAAAAAAAATTTTTTTTTGGAAAAAAAAATCAATTTTTGGGTGTCTTTGACAACTTTTTTTGGGTGGAAAAAAATTTTTTTTGGACACTATAAAAAATTTTTTTTGCCCCCCACCCCCCTGGATTTGCCCCCCCGAAAATCTCGGGGGGGCAACCCATTCTCGTAACAACACTGCCCTGAACATCCTCATCCCTGAACCTGCTCAGGACCTCCTTCTCCCAAACTAGTTTGAACATCCCATTCAGCAAACCACAGCACACCCCGCCTTCCTGTACAGGTTCCCCACTGTCTCCGTCCCAGCCACCTCCAAATCGTGAACTCCTGCTTTCGTCTTCACAAACACTAGACGATGCCCAGGAGACGTACTAGCCTCTACTTCACTCACACAGAAGAGTCAAACGGTGATGTGTTGTGGAAGATACGAGGATTTCTGGACAGAATTGGTGACAGCAGGGGCTTTTCGTTGGAGTGGCTGTCCTTTTCCACCAGTAAAAAAGGCTACAAAAGCTGCAGGAATGAAAACGGGTGTAAAAAAATGGGTGGTAGCACCACATGCCAAGTTTCTTCTAGTTCTAATATTTAAGTAGTGAAAAGTCGTCTGCTGAGCTTGTTTGATAACTGATCTGACTGCCAGACATACACACAAGGATGTGGTGCGTTTGGCTGTCAAATCGGGTCGTTGTCAATCTTGTCAAGAGATTACATTTAACTTGCTTTACTGGGACACATTTGTCCGTGAAAGCGGGTTGTGTTCCTCAAAACGAGGCGCAACTCAAAGGTGTTCCCTCAAGTCCCACCCACATTTGTTGAAGCAACAATTTTACAAGAAACCTGTAAAGTTGGTGGATGATGAGTTTTAACTTCAGTGTTGAGTTTAAATCTGCTAAGATGATGAAGCATGTTGGTTTGGCACCCATACCTCTGTCAGTTTCACCAAGAGGGGTATTGAGAAACACGTTTGTCCAAAACTGAAAAAGCAATCTACTCGGAATCGATCCGATACACAGTGTCGCAGCCATTGTGCCACTTACACTTCTTGCAGTTGCTGCTCTTAAGCTTCAACAAAATTACTTGAAGAAATGCCATACATGCATCTGCCCACATGACAGGGGGACTTCTTCTTTTATCACCCTCCTCCAGCCCCTTCTGTCTGTCAGAAAGAACGAAGAAACCGTCTGGTATACCCTGTCCGCCAATCGCAGCCTTTAGGTGAGAAAAGAATTTCCATCTTCCTTTTCTTTCCTCCCACAGATTCCGTCCAGTAGGATCCATCGTGTCCTTGACTTGTCCTCAGCGACCCGGGTAGGTTCTGCACGTGCATCCCGTCCGAACGTATCAACGGCCTTCTCCTTCTCTCCCTTTTCTTTTAGCAGCTTCACAAGGCCAGACTTGTTGAAGGAGTTTCGTGGGACAGTGGCCTTGCGTCGTACGCACAGTGAATCAAGGACACCCACTCACATATTCCTGTAGCTCTGTGAAGCTTCCTCTTCTTCCTCACCAGATGCAAAATACAATTCCGCTGCACGAACATCATGGATTAAAAAAAACTCCCGGATGTTGTGCAGCTCCAGGGCAACACCTCACCTAGATTCAGATTGCCCTGAGCTACCCCCAACGACAAAATGATAAGTAATCTCCAATTACTGAAGGTATGTGCTCTGGAACGTGCGAAGAGGTGGGCGGATGACGCACTGTGAGCGTGCATCAGCACACTTTGCTGTTTTTACACCCTTTTTAGTTTTCAAAACCTTATTTATCTTATTTCAAAACACAGTGCGCGTGGTACAAATAACGAGGTGCTGTATCAGATATAAGATAAGAACAGATACATGGCTGTTTGATTCCCTGTGGTGCCATGCAGTATTCCCTGCTATTTTGCCCTGCACTTAAATTTAAAAAAAATAACTTTTTATCTCGCTTAATGTCGATCTCATAAAACAGAAGACAGCCACCTCACGGCAAAGACCTATGAAGGAACCCTACGGGGTTGCCAGGTTCACCTGTGTCAGAATGTCCACCACCCTTCATGAAGCTTTTTAAAAAACAAAAACAGTAAAGCCGCTTTGCAACCATCGCTTTAAAGTAGCCCAATCGTTTGACCCCCTAGCAAGTTCAAGATTGACGGTAGTTTGCTCTTGCTGCAACTAGAATAGAACCGGGATACTCGTTGTGCTGCAGTCATGCAGGAACCTTAAAAGGTTAATTCCTGACCGCAACGCAGTGTTCCTGAGCTATTTGGAACAGCTTTCCTTTGTTTTCTGTTGTACCTTACATAGAAAAAAATCGCCCCACCCCGCCCCCATTGGTTTAAAAAAGAAAAAAAGAAAAAAAATCTCGCTAGTTTCCATTGGTTAAGCAATCAAGGCCACCTCACAGCGACAGTCTGTGTGCAGCTACCGCAAGGGGAAGCCCAGAACCGTGCCGAGTGCTGCGCTTTAACTGCCCTTCTTGGGAGCTTCTTTTTTCTATTTTTATCTTTCTTTTTTTTTTTAATTTTTTATCTCGAATAGCCTTGAGTGATCCATTTTTGCTTTTTGGGGTAGGAGATTTCCCTTGTTGTCTAAAGTCGAAACCTTGTTCAGTTTCTCACCCCCGAAAACCTTAGAATCCAGTATAAGATGGATATGTACCCGAATGTCTGTCTTAAACACAATAACACGATTAGTAATCTTCGATTATTCAACGAGGACATGACAAGGAGAGGAATGTGCTCTGGGACGTGCGAAGAGGCGGGCTGAGCGTGCATCAGCACACCTTGTTGTTTTTTCACCTTTTAGTTTTCAAATCGCTATTTACTTTTGAAACACAGTGTGCGGTACAAATATCCTCACCCCCCTCGAGAATAAAAAAGGAAAAGAAAAGATGCCGACAGGGGAACCCGGGGGTACAGCCACGAGGCGTTCGTGAAGGGTTAACACATTCCTCTCCTTACTTAAGGTGAAGGTGTCTTCTGTGCAAAAAAAAAAAGAAAGGTGCTGGACCTTTATAAAAATTACGTTATCACTTAGTGATCCATGTCCACGGTCATCTTTAGTAAAAGGCGAAAGATGAGTTCGTTATGAACAAGAATCGTGAGATGACCCACCCGAGAACCCAAGCAACACCCTTAATCGCCAACCCCTTTACCCAACAAGGGGTACATACCTTTTGACAGCGAAAAGAAATGTGTGATGGACTGAGGTTGGTGGGTGCACACACGTGGTGGTGGCTGCTGAGATCCTATATATTATTTTCAGGTGGGGTGGGGATAACATGAAAATATGTGCAACAAACAGGCATATGGGTGTGATGCAGGGGTTGAGCTGTACATTGAACATTAGGGGCGCAGTGCTGAAAGCAAGAAACCAGTCTGTTTACACAGGTTGTATAAACATACACACCCTCCTCTTGTACATATTATTTATTATTTCCCCTCTTTTCTATTACATCCAAATACAACATTTGATGTGGAAAGCAGAAACAACAGCTTGGCTTAGGTGTGCGAAAAAATGTGAGAAGACAAGAAAAAAAGAAGGAAAAAAAAAAAAAAAAGGTAAGCACATCATGTATGTCAAAAAAAATCAAGGATTTTTTTCTCTTTTTTTTTTCCCCCATTTTTTTTTTTTTTTTCCAAAGGGAAAAAAAAAAAAAAAAAAAAAAAAAAAAAAAAGTTGCAAAACTATCTTTTTTTAAATAAATCAAAAATAATGACAGTGTTGGGGAGAGTCCCATGAGTCCCATCGAGTCCTCCCATCCAGGCCTGTATTCCGTTTTAGGGGATGGGATGGGACTGACCAACACCTGGTCTGCCTTGGCAGTGCCTAAGTGTTGATGTTGGGTGGTACTCAAGCTTGGATCTGCAGTGTAGGGTTATTCCATGCTTTGGGATTGGCTTGGAGGGCTTGTTCCCTACCCCCGTGTCACTCTTGCATGTTTCTTTTCCCTTTCGTCTGCTTCTCCTCCCTCTTTCCCCCCTTGTCAATTCACTTTTTCACTACTGCTCTCTTTGGCTTCCTTCTGTTAACTCTTCTCATCATTTAAAACCTACCCTCTCACCCTTGTGTATTATTATTATTATTATTATTATTATTATTATTATTATTATTATTATTATTATTATTTTTTTTTTGTTTACCATAGCTCACATTGGTTTCAGCCAAAGCTTACTTACAGGAGGTGCCACGTGAAGGCTGTGAGTTGGGTTTTAACCCCCCCCTTTTTTTTGTTAATCTGTGTAAAAAAACCAATCCCCACTTTTTTTTTTTTTTTTTTTTTTTTTTTTCACACATACAGAGTAAACTGCACAAGTGCCGAATCTTGGTTACCTGGGTCGACCTGGGTAGCTGGGGTTGAACTTACACTGCATGCATTAAGGACACAGTGCAGAACATAGAAGAAGCTACAACTCGGCTGCAGTGTGCCCACTGTAATCAAGCAGACAGTTTTGTGTAGGGCACCACCAACACCAGCTTCTTTTAGCTCTTATATTTTCTCATATTATTTCTTATCCCCTAAAAACGCTGCTTTGATTTTACTACAATCTGACTTTGGGTGAAACCCTCCCTTTACTCTCTTGTGTAAAACGTATTCACAACCTGACAGGATGCCCCAAGCTGACAAGAGTTATGCTTCGATACCTTTCGACAAGGCGGTTACCTAGAAAGCCAAAGGCCATTGAACCCGAGCCTCCTCTTGCTCTGGAGGAGCGGGATGCAGCTGCACCTGAAACCGCGTCCACACCCCTTCTCAATGTGGACACCCTACGTGTAGCTAGGCTCCGTGCATACCGCCGCACCCGCTCCCGACCACTGTCTGAGCACCCAGTCACCATGCTGTTCATGAAGGGAAAAAAGGCCCCGAAGAGGGCATGGAAACGGCGCCTGCAGCAGCTTGTTGTTGGGGTACGGCCACAGAGTGGGCGGGGCTACAGGAGGCTCATGCCAACCTGGCATGTGCTGCGGTGTTACAATTTAAAACCCGGTTCCCTGAACGCTAGAAAGGCTTGGCCACGATTAAAGAAGAAACAAGGCTTCAGAAAGCTAAAAAAACACGAGTACAAAGAGCTGGCTCACAAGGCAAAATCCGCTCTAGTAATGCTTCGACGTGGTAAGCAAGTGACACAGTTGAACGTTACTGGCACAAGGCTGGCAGTGGTGTGGACACATACTCGTTTGAACAGCTGGGAGACGGTGCTTGAGCTGCCTGGACACGAAGCACACAAGCCCCGTGTGGTACAAGGGAAGTTCTCAGGCCTACTCTCTGAGTCAGATGATATTTATGTAAAGGAACTACTTGCTGCAAAGGAGAGTATTGCTTTTGCTATACGTGCCCACCACCCGAAGGCCATCACCCTCTTCATCCCAGGTGCGGCTGCCATCACTGACATTCGCAGGGGTTCTGCACACAGCAAACTGGCGAACCTTATAATAAAGAGTATATTTCACATGTTGAGCATCAACGATACCGACCTTACGGTGGAGTGGATGCCCCCCTTCAAGCAGCGATTGAGCACTTTAACTGATTCGACGGAAGTGGTGAAGTGAAGTGAAGTTAAGTGAAGTAAATGAGTTGGGTGTGGGTGTCCAGGAATCCTCCCCTGGGTTATCTCTTTCTTTCACTTTAGGCCTTTTTTCTTCCTCTTTTGCCCTTCACTTTTAGTATCTTCCATCTTATTTGTCTTTATTCTGCCTCTTGCCTCGAACACCTTCGAACCATACCTCAGACACATGCCCTCAGCAAACGGGAATCTGCTTTGTTTCCATGGAGCAGGTCAAACCAAGTGCAGTATGCTAATTGCCATATTTCATTCAGCACTTGTCAAAGCCTATTCACATTCACAGGACTACCAAGATGGCACGGGTGATCCTTCGATGTGTTCCCAGGCGGCCCCCGATGGCACCTGAGGTTCCTGTACAACAACAGCAACCGGCTATGGTCACGAGGGCTGAGTCATTAAAAGTGACTCATAGTCTACAACCCCGGCTGTCCAAGCACCTTGAAGGAGCTCCAAAGAAGGCGAAAGTTGGAAACCTATCTCTGCAAGATGCACTGGCAAAAGTTGCACAACAACCTCTAAAGAGGCACGTTGTGTACCAAGTGCCGGTGATGGCTGGAAAACGGAAAGAAAATGATCAAACAAATCCGACTGAACTACGGAAACAAGTTGTGTCAGCTGAAAGTGTGGCTCAAAAGAGAACTGATCGGGCGCAGGCCATAGCACAAGAAGTACGGCAGTTAGCAAAAGCCACGGAGAACCAGCAAGCCCTGGAAAAAGCTAGGCAACAGACAAACCAACAACAAGCCCGAAAAAAAGCTCCAAAAGAACAACTGAACGTACTAGAAGACACTGAAGGACAAGCCCGGAAGAAACAGGCGCAAGTTCTGAATAAACAAGAAAGTCGAGCCCTGAAGAAACGGGCAGAAGCTAAAAAACGACTTGAGGAACTGCAAACTCGGAAAAAAGCTGAAATGAAGAAACAGGCAAAAGCTCAGAAGAAATCACAGAAACAAGCCGCAAAGACACAGAAACAAAAGAAAGCTCTAATTAAGCAGAAACAGGCAAAAGCTCAGAAGAAATCACAGAAACAAGCCACAATGACACAGAAACAAAAGAAAGCTCTAATTAAGCAGAAACAGGCAAAAGCTCTGAAATTACAGAAACAAGCTAAAAAACAACAAGCCGCGAAGACTGCAGCAAAAGCTCTGCGGAAGAAAGTAGCTAAATTAAAACAGTCAAAAGCTCAGAAGAAACGGGCAACTCAGAAGAAACAGGCAACGCAGAAGAAACAGGCAGCTCTGAAGAAACAGGCAGCTCTGAAGAAACGGGCAACTCAGAAGAAACAGCTATCTCTGAAGAAAGCACAACGAACCACTGAAAAATATTTGAGGAATACCCTGAAAAAAGCTGCAATGCAACAGGCAACAGATCTGGAACAACAGCAAGCCCAAGAAGAACCTAAACCGAAGGAACAAGCAGCTCTTAGGGACCAGGCAAACACTGTTAAATATATTCTGGATAAACGACTCGAAGTTCTGAGTTTGAAGCCTAAAAAAAAACAAAGCCTGAGCTCTCAGAAAGCTCTGCCAAAAGCTCAAATCCGATCTCTGAGGAAGCTGCAAATACTGGCGAAAACTGATGGACAAGCTGGTAACCAAGTTCAGAACAAGTCAAAGAAAGATGACGTAACACGGAAGGTCTTTACAAACAATGACGTGCAATCTGTGAAAAACGCTCTGCTAAATTTTTCGCCAGACGTAGTATCCTTTGTAGTGGAATATGCCACTGCAAAAGTACCACCAACAAAAAAGAAAAAAACACCTCCCGTGCAGAGAAGGCTGACAGCAGAAGAATATGAGCAACTGACCTTGACTGCTATGTCAGTGCTGCAAGATATCCAGGACGAGCCGATGACGGAGGTAGAGAGGCATCCCGATGAACTGGAGGTGTGGACGGATGCCTCTCACTTGGGCTGGGGAGTACTGCTCGAGTTGCCGAAGCCCCATGTGGCACAAGGGACCTTCTCCCAGCTGCTATCCGAGTCTAGTGACATCTTCTTGAAGGAATTGCTCGCTGCAAGGGAGGGCATCATCTTTGCTATACGCACCTGCAACCCAAGGGCCATCACCCTCCGAGTAGACAACATGTCAGTCGTCAAGCTCATCCGCGGTACTAAATCGGTGGTGCACCAACCAGTGGATTACATTATGCAGTCAATAACCCGCCTGCTTGAAGTCGCCAATACCAGGCTCACGATAAAATGGGTGCCCTCCAAGCATCAGAAAGCCGACACCTTCACAAGAGGGAAAAACATAGGATGTTCAGTAGGTGGAGTTTATGTGTGAAACCTGGGGTAAGGGGTCGGTAGGGGTTTAGGGGGGATTATATAATATGAAACGATTACAACTTCTCTGAGAAAAAAAAAAAGAGGGGGGGAGATAATAATAAAAAAAAAAGAATGAAGAATTTTAGTATCAGTCTGATGACGATGCCAAACTAGAAAAAGGCGATTTGGCTATTTTTTTTTTTTTGAGGGTCCAACAGGCATTTTACTTCATGTATGGGAAGGTGCTCAGGTGTGTACAAATATCTTATTCTTTCTTTTCTTTTACTTGCTTTTTTTTAGACCCGGGGAAAAGAAGGGATACAGAGGCAAGCTGGCAATGAGGGACACCGTATTTGAAACAGTGAAAAGCATTACTATGCTGGGGTGCACAGTGTGCTTGCAGCCCACCCAAACGAAGAACACTAGGTTTGCCACGGCGCTGGATGCGGTCGACAGGCTCGCGGTAACCCACATCACGAGATCGCGTAAGGCTCTACTGATAGAGGACTGCATCCTCCCAGCGGCGCTCTATGGAGTGCTCTACACACCGCCCACGGACTCGCTTCTGGACTCCCTCAGGAAGAAAATTACCTCTCCCATATGGGGCCCACACAACCCGACTCGCTCATCGGGAGCCCTCCTTGGGGTGGCTTTCAAAGGTCACAGGCTGGACCCTTATTCAGCAGCCGCATACCGCAGAATCACGACGTTTGCGCGAATGATGCAGAGCGACGAAGGGTCCAGGGCACTCGTTAAGACGTGCAGGGACAAGTACAAGGAAGCCGCCCGGGGCGGGAGCCCCCTCGGCCCTTGCGGGATGCTCGGACAGACCCACGAACTGTTGGGGGAACTGGGGTACAGCTGGGCACAGTTTGCGTGGCAATGGGTACCCCTGGAGCCAAGGGCCCTGAAGCACGAGGTCAGGAAGCTCCTGAAGGCCCACCTGCGAACGGCCCTAGAAGAGAGCAGACCCTCCTTTCAGGGGACGGGCAACATCGACGAGAAGGCCACCAACGGGCTACACTTACACCTGGCGACTCGCAATCCGCCCGAAGCTCGAAGGGTGCTACAGGTGATAGTGGGGGCCGTTTTCCCATTCCACCCCAAGGTCATCAATGACACGGTCGGGGGGCGGACGAAATGCATGGGATGCGATGCTACTTTCAACGTTTCGCAACACACATCAAGGCTCCTGGAGCACACCCTCTGGGACTGTCAGGCACACGAGCACATCAGGACAGCATCCGAGAAGCGGGCGGCACTATGCGCACAACGTAACCAGTGGCCCCAGTGCACACAACTGCATGGCATTGCGACGGGGGGACTCGTGCTGGAAACAGCTGAGTTACAGCTAATGATGGCGGAGATTACTGGTAACTTGCAACTCGCCTTTGCACGAAAGAAGACAGTGGACTTCAGTGTTCACTTGTGACAGGCCCTTCGAGAAGGGGAGTTTGCTCAAGCCGCGGTCACTGAGGTGGTACTACGACAACGGTTTGAGGCAACAGTACCTCCCGCGGCTATTCCCGCACGTCATCCGATGGCTCTCGGCCCTTCACTGGGGCACAACAGGTGGACAGGTCTCCAGCTTGAGCTGGCCGTGGACTTCATTGCCACAGAGGGACTCTCGCCTTGTGGAGAGGGTGAGGACATCCAGGAGAGCGTGCGTGTCATAGGCCGGGTGATAGCGGCACTAGAACGCATCCACACCAATAAGCGCATAGCGCCCCTCATTCCAGCTGCTTCGGTAGCCTCTGTCCACTCCCTACGCACGTTGGGTTACTACAACGGCTCCATAAGGGGCTACTCCTCTAGACCGGTATTCGCCTCCCCGGCGACCCACCACATCCTTGAGAAACAACTGTACAACTATTGTGTCCTTACCAACTCGGTTGAGGGTTTTATACCTAAGGTACCGAGGAGGGCGAACGAGGGGCCGAAGGCCACACCACAGCAGAAAGGTTCGATCAAGAGATAGATTGAGACTCTTCAGGCGTCCTGCCACATACCGCAGGTACCCTTAAATGTCTCTTTTTTTTTTTAACGGAAAAAGGAAGACGGACAGCTGGCTGTCCATACGAAACGTGCACTCAAGCATCGCACTGTGAAGAGGACCCGAGTGACGACGAGACAGACAAGCATGTTGTTTATGTACACAGCAGTGTCTACACATAGCTAAAATACGTATGCAGGGGGACACAGAAAGTGACTAGTAGGGATACATATCCGCAGTTTGTTTCGCAGAGTTGAGGTACGAAGCTAGGGAGAGCTTTAGGCATAATGATCCATTTCTTCAACACTGGTCTTGAGTTTCCCTTTTATGCATTGTACTTTCACGGTAAATGCACAAAAAAAAAAAAAAAAAAAGAAAAAAAAAAAACCAAATTATCAATAATAATACTAATAAAACAGACCAAGCGTTCTATCATTGAAGAGAATCGCGATACGAGTTCAGTGCAGCCATGTTTTGAAAAAAAAATAGCAAGTTTTTGTGTCCTCCTAGTGGAGGCACACCACCACGACGGGTTTTTAATAGACATGAGGCGTAATGTTCTTTTCGTTCAATTTTGTTTGTCTTTTCAAGCCACCTCTGAGCCACTGCAGGAAGCCAATGGTATAGCTCAGAGCATTCGGCACCAATCTATATAGACCCAAATGGCACGTTTGATCCTTCGATGTGTTCCCAGACGGTGCGCTAGTGCGTTGCCTCTCACCCCCTTCCGCGACGTGGCATCTGTACCTGTATTTAAGCCGGTCAGCAGAGATGTTGAATTAGTGACATTTATGAAAAACATAGAGTTCAAACGGAAGAGTAAGAAGGAGAGGAAGGCAGAAAAAGCGGAAAAGCGTAGAGAAAAGGCACTCCAACTGCAGAAACTCAAGAACGCTGAACTCAAAAAAGCGGCCGAAGCAAAGCGCAAGGAAACAAAGAAACACAAACAGATAAATTTGAAAAAAGCCAAACAGCTAAGCAATGAGAAAGCCGCCCAGAAGCTGCAGAGAAAAGCCAAAAAGTTCGAACAAGATCTCGCAAGTCTTGGCCCGTTCCGCGACGTGGCATCTATACCTGTATTTAAGCCACTGACCTTTATGACAGACCCAGAAACCAGACTGAAGAAGAAGGAGGCAAAGGAGAAGGCACGGAAACTGGCTGATCTCCGAAAAGCGGCTGAAACAAAGCCGCTCAAACAGGTAACTGCCAGGAATCTGCAGAAAAAAGGCAAAAAAAAGCTCAAACTTATGAAACGAAAGACGGTGGAAGTCTTGGATGAAGAGCTGGAAATTGTGTCAATACAACAACGTATTCTCGACAGGATGATCGAGAAGAAGGGAAGGAAAGAATGCGTGGACACGGTGTTTGTGTGGGCTGATGCTTCTCAGGTCGGGTGGGGCACAGTGGTCGAGGAAGCATTCGTTCCTATGGTGGAGCACAAAGATGCACAAAAATCACAAGGCCTCTTCTCGAAACCGTTGCTTAAGTCTCCCAACACCAACTTGAAGGAGCTGGTCGCTGCGCTAGAGGGGATTGCCTTTGCCTTGCGCATCTTCCGCCCGAAGATTGTCATGTTCTATGGTGACAACCACTCAGCAGTCGAGGCTATGAACCGTAAGAAACGAACTAACGAAATGTACACGGACATCCTTCAGACACTGGACACACTGCTTGGCATCAACAACACGAAACTAATCCCATTGCTGGTCTCCAGGAAGTTGCAGAAAGCTGACCGTTACTCACGTGGGACGAACCTATAAAAGAAAGTCATAATAGGGTTTAGCACCCATGAGGATGGCGACGGGAAAAAAAAAAAAAAAAAAGTTTAGCACTTCATTTGTATGATTTTTATGTGCACGAGCGGGTATTTTCCTAGTAAAATGGCTCATTACGCTGCCATCAACTAGTTTTTTTTTAGTCTCGACAATAATATTGTTAAAACACAAAAAAAGGGGGGGATGGGGGGGGGGGGGGGGGAGAGAGAGAGAGAGAGAGAGAGAGAGTTTACTGTAAAACCCGACCGTTCGAGAAATTGAAAAACTGCAGTGTGGGAAGGGCATTATCTTTATTCTCTTCACGTTTCATTTTTTGGGGCCATTTGGTACTTTGGCTGTTGAAAAGAGTCTTCTCAATGTGGCCTTCCTTATCATCCTTCGGGAGGTGTTTCCTCTTTTTTTTTTCTCCGTTCCCCCTTTTTCTTTTTTCGTTCTCTTTTTTCCACAGTTATATTCCCCCTAAAAAAAAATAATGTGGTTATCATGCTTTGTTCGAGGTTGCATTTGCATCTATTGAGAAAAAAAAAAAAAAAAAAAAAAGAGGAAGAAATGCACGCCCTCATAACCGCCGCACTGTGCTTTTCAATGGCGACAGTGCAGTTGGGGGAGACAGGGTATATTGTGTACCCGACACCAGGTGAGGAGTACCCGAACAACGCACGCATGACGTGGGCCATCGACTGTGAGGACACCGTGACCATGGCGTGGGACCACTTTGACATCGAAGTCGGCGATCTTCTGACGGTGAGCCACACCGGCGGCATGCTGTCCATTACGGTCGCTTCTACAAGCGAACCCACCATTCTGCAGGGCCCTATAACGATCGTCTTCACCAGCAATGAAGCTATAAGAGGCACGGGCTTCACCATGCGCTGGGGTTGCGGTGTAGAACCCCCCTCGCCCATTGGCGTCTTCGTGCCTGTCGGGACGGAGGACGTCATTGACTTCCCTGCACATGGTGGGCAGTACCCCAACAACGCACGCTTCGTGTGGGTCATCAACTGCACGGACACCGTGTACTTCTCGTGGGAGCACTATGACATCGACTTGAGCTTCGACTCCTTGATAGCCTTCTGGCCGGATGGCTCGCTCATCTTAACATCCTTTAACCTTCCCGACAATTTGTTAGGACCCGTCGTCTTCATCTTCACCAGCAACAATGACGTGGCAGGGACTGGCTTCCGCGTGTGGTGGGGGTGTGGGGTCGACCGTGAGCCCCTCCCTCCCGGCACCGAAGGTACCATTGTCTACCCTGCAGGCGGCGGGCCCTATCCAAAGCACGCACGCGAGACGTGGTTGATAAACTGCCATGAAACGGTGTACTTTGTATGGGAGCTCTTTGACATTGAGGATGCCTTCGACGTTGTGACCGTTCACCATGCCAACGGGTCCCTCAGCGTGGAGCGTGCCTTCCTGCCCAGCAACCTAAGCGGCCCTCTGAACATAGAGTTCGTCAGTGACGGTACTGTTGAGAAGGAGGGCTTCCACGTGCGGTGGGGGTGTGGGGTCCTTCCAACACCCCCTCCTGTGGAGGTGGTCTCGGTGGGTGAAGAAGGTGTCGTGGAGCACCCTACAGGCGGAGGGCAGTATGGAACCAACGAAGAACTAGAGTGGCTGATCAACTGCAACGCAACAGTGTACTTTCTGTGGCTGCGTTATGAGGTGGAGCAAGGGTTCGACTTCGTTTCGGTGCGTCATGAGAACGGGACCTTCAGTTTGACGGATGAGGTCTTCCCGAATATGCTGAGGGGACCTGTCACAGTGCAGTTCACGAGCGATCACAGCATCCAAAGGAGTGGGTTCAAAGTGTTGTGGGGGTGTGGTGTGGTCCCTTCGGGTGAACCTCCTTCCGACCTTGCTGACCCACCGTCTGAAGTGGTGCCTCCACCTGTTCCTGTAGGGACTGGAGGGACCATTGTCTACCCTGCAGAAGGAGTGTACCCAAAAAACGCACGTGCGACATGGTTCATCAACTGCCCCGCCATCGTCTACTTTGTGTGGGAGGCCTACGACGTTGAGGCGGGCTTCGATTTTGTGCAGGTGCACCACCCTCATGGCATCTTCATCCTCACGAACAGCGAGATGCCCGAGAGCTTGTCAGGGCCGCTTGTTATTGTCTTCACTAGCGATAACACCGTGCAGAGGAGCGGCTTCCGCGTGAGGTGGTCGTGTGGTGACCAGGTTGATAGTGCACCTGAGTACGACTCTTAGTGAGAGGCCTGTTCATAAGCCTAGAGAAATAAAGAAGGGAACAAAAAAGCAAATAAACCGCATTGCCTTTCACCCCCCCCCCCTTTTTTTTAAATGTCTCTTCCTTTATTTTCTTTTTTTTTTTCTTTTAATTGCAACTTTAAACAACGGCCAGTTCCTCTTTTTCTTTTTTTTTTTTTTTTTTTTTTTTAGAAATCAGTACACTCTTTGCATACCCTAGGGCTCCACAGCCAACCCATCACTGGGTACTCCACTCGACCGGTCTTCGCATCCCCGAAGGTCACCCACCCTATCCTAGAGGAACAGTTACGAACGCATTGCATCCTCAACAACTCGCTAGTTGGTTTCACGCCCAAGCTGCTGAAAAGATACTACGACGGGCCTAAGGCACTACCACGACAGAAGGGATCAAACACTAGATGAGTTGATTGTCGTTAGGCGATCCTGTCACATACTGCAGGTTCCCTCAAAGACATCTTTTTTTTCTCTCTTTTTTTTTTTTTTTTTTTTTAATTGCAACTTTGGGTAATTATTTTTTTCTTCTTCTTCTTCTTCTTTTCTTTGATATCCCTCTCGTCTTGCTCCGAAGCGAAGAGAAAAAAAAAAAAAAAAAAAAAAAAATCAACGACGAAACCCCAGTTTTATTATTTTCTTTTGTTGCATTTTAACCCTGGGAGCAGTGTTCGGAAAAAGTTGGATTAGGGCAGTTTAGGGGAAATTTGAGGGTCGGTTCTAACTAACTGCCTAATTAGTTTTCACGAGATCTTCGAACACTGCTGTGGAGGGCATTAAATTCGCGAAGCAAAGTGAAGTGAAGTGAAGTGAAGTGGGTGTTTTATTTTGCTTCATGAGGCAGGTGTCCAACAATTCCTCCCACCATGTCCTGCCAGCAAATCGGCCATGAGAACACCGTGGAGGAGTTTGGCCGCATAAGGATAATTATCATCTATTCCCTCTCCTCGATGCATGTTAACCAGTTTCTTCTTTCTTCTCGTTTTTCGTTCTTTTTCTTTAAAAAAAAATAGCCTGACTGCACGCTACTTCCCTCTCTCCCTCTCTCTCTCTCTCTTCCTATCTGTTGTATTTGACTCCCTTAAAAGCTGTGCTAGCTGTTCACCCCCCCCCCCCCCCCCCCCCCTTTAAAACCGACTTCACTTTTGCCCATTTTACTACATTGCCATCATGGTGGGTTGACTTCACACAGGATAAGTTTCTTTGGACTAAACACAATACTTCACAGTTGTAAGACCCGCTACAAACACCAGCGCCAGAATAGCCTTTTCTATGCCTCTTTGCCCAGCTCGAGCACAATTACAAAAAAAAAAAAAAAAAAAAAAAAAAAAAAAAAAAAACAAAGATCTAGCTAGCACAAGCTCACTTGGGGATCGCCTCGCTTCATGGTCTCTCTGGGGCCTCTTACACTTCTTTCTTCCCCCTTCAACGCCCCTGTCTTTGCCCCCCTTTTTTCTGGTATCATCTCTCTCTAGCAAGCTACTAGTGAAGCACCAGAGAGCACTGTCATCAAGATGGCCGTAGGGTGGCATATAAGCTATCTGACGGTTAACGTTTCGCTGTGCTTTACAGCGCACCCTGCCCCCTTTCCTTTTTTTTCCCCCCTCTCCTGTTCTTTATTCCTTTCTTTCCCTTTTCCAGTACCATCGATCACCACAAACAAAGGTTCTTGAGAACAGAGTAAAGATGCTGTTCACACTACTCACAGCTAGCATGCTGTGCGCTCTCGCGCCTGCTGATGACGAGGCGCCTGCAGATGGTGCTGTGCGCATCGGAACCACGGGCAGTGTGGTGTTCCCGGAGTATGGGGAGTACCCCAGCAACGCACATGAGGAATGGTCTGTGGAGTGCTATGAGCCTGTGTACCTCACGTGGGACCACTACGACATAGAGGACGGCTACGATGTTGTGCAGGTGCACCACGGGTACGGCACGTACACGCTGACACCTACGACGTCCCCTAGCAGGTTGCAAGGGCCTCTCACAATTGTTTTCACCAGCGACCAGTCTGTGGAGCAGTCTGGCTTCCGTATGCGGTGGTCGTGTGGTGAGGAGATGGGGGAAGTGCACCAAAGCACTTCCTCCCCCAAGACGCCGATAGACAGCGCAGCACCCTCCGATAGCACAGGGCCCTCCGATAGCACAGGGCCCTCCGATAGCACAGGGCCCTCCGATAGCACAGGGCCCTCCGATAGCACAGGGCCCTCCGATAGCACAGCTCCTGTGGACAGCACGGCACCCGTGGACGGCACAGCTCCTACCGACGACAGCGCACCTACCGACGGCACAGTGGAGTCGGCTACTATGGGCACGTTTGTATACCCAGCTCATGGTGGGCAGTACCCAAACAACGTTTTCAAGGAATGGACGGTTGACTGTCATGAGACTGTGAACCTCGCATGGGATCACCTAGACGTGGAGGAGGGCTACGACCACGTGCAGGTACACCACAGACAAGGGAGCTTCACTCCGACACTCTCGTCCCCACGCGCCAGCCTGCAGGGGCCCCTGACAATCGTCTTCACAAGCGACGGCACTGTTACAAAAACCGGGTTCCGTGTGCGCTGGGCATGTGGCACTGAGGTGGAGACGGACAGCGACGCACCTGTCGACTCTGTTGTCCCTGTGGAGGAGGTCTCACCCGGCGATGTGCCCCGTGCATCTGATGACATCACCTCTATGGGGGAGCGGGGCACCGTGGTGTACCGTGCACACGGTGGGCAGTACCCAAACAACGCTCGCAAGGAGTGGACCATCGACTGCTTTGAGCTTGTGAACCTGGCATGGGACCTCATCGATGTGACTGTGACCGTGCACCATGGTTATGGCACCAATGTTGTGGATGCACAGAGCACACCCACCAGTCTGCAGGGACCTCTCACTATCGTTTTCGCCAGTGACCGCTTTGTCACCGGGAACGGCTTCCGCGTGCGATGGGCGTGTGGCGCTGCAGTGGACGAAGCAGGCAAGGGGGGCGATGCACCCTTTGATGCGGTGCCCCCTGTTGACGAGGCCGCTCCAGCTGACATCTCTGCCCCCATTGACATGATGCCAACAGACAATGTAGCGCCCAGTGATGCCACGCCCAGTGATGCAGCACCCATTGATGCCGCACCCATCGATGCTGCACCCATTGATGCAGCACCTATTGACGACACACTGGCACCCCCTTCACCACCTGTTGCCGCCTCTATCCCCACGGGCTCCGAGGGCCTTATTGCATACCCTGCGCATGGTGGGCAGTACCCCAACAATGCGCACGTCGAGTGGCCGCTGAACTGTGATGACAGGGTGTACTTCTCGTGGCAAGCCTACGATGTCGAGGAAGACTACGACTTCGTCCGTGTGCACCACCCCCACGGGGTATACACACTGCGCGAGCTTGTTACGCCAAGCAGCCTGGAGGGCCCCTTGAAGATCATCTTCACCAGCGACCACTCTTCCAGGGCGAACGGCTTCCGTGTGCGCTGGTCATGTGGCATTGAAGTGGACGGTGCTCCTGTCACTGACGACACCTCTGAGGAGCCCGCCATTCCAGCACCCACCCCTGAGCCTACCCCTGTACCGACCCCACGTCCTACTCCTGTGCCAGCCGACGCTCCAACTTCTGAGCCTTACCCCATGCCCGCCCACGCGACACCTGAGCTTGTTGGATGCTTCGAGGACGACGCTGCGGATAGGAAGCTTGAGCACACCTACAGTGGCAGTGGGACCACCGTGAAGGAGTGTACTTCAGTGTGCAGACGCAACGGCTACAAGTACGCAGGCTTGCAGGCAGGTGAAGAGTGCTGGTGCGGGCAGGACATCAGCAAGTCCGTCCGCACGACAGCAGCCACGTGTCAGATGCCCTGCAGTGGAGACGCGGAGCAGAGCTGTGGCGGTGCCTTCAGGAGCAGCATCTACGTGTTGGATGGGTCGAAGCCAGCGACAACAGAAGCGGTGCCTGTGGGGTGCTTCCAAGACAGCGTAGCAGACAGGAAGATGGACTTCGCATACCGCTCGCAGTGGACCACCGTGGGGGAGTGCGCTGCAGTGTGCAAGCACAACAACTACAAGTACGCAGGCCTGCAGGCAGGGGACGAGTGCTGGTGCGGGCAGGACATCAGCAAGTCTCTCCGCACAGTGGGGTCTCATTGCAAAGTGCTGTGTGCTGGGGACGCTTCACCCTTCTGCGGCGGTGCCCTCAAGCACAGCGTGTACCGCCTGGACGGGGGGGCTGAGACGTACCCCAAGGCAACGTACCAAGGGTGCTTCCGCGATGGGGAGAAGCGGTCGCTCCCTGTGCTTGCCTACGTGAGCAGGGGGAACACGGTGGAGGAGTGCACAGCGGCGTGCAAGCACAGGGGGTACAGGTACGCAGGCCTGCAGGCAGGGACACAGTGCTGGTGTGGGATCGAAGCACCCACCCAGAAGGCACCCAGCAGTGAATGCCGCCTCCCCTGCAAGGGCGACACATCCCAGACCTGCGGGGGGCAGCTCATGAACTCTGTCTATGGGGTGTAGAGCTTGTCTGGTCTCGTTATTTTCTTACCTTTTCCTTTAAATTCTCATTATGCCCACGCTCCTGCTCATTTGCACCGCTCAGGCAGTGCTGCAGGCGTGCGCCACCTGTGATGTCCCCCGCCTCGGCCTGCTCGTGGCACGTGTCTGCTGAAGCTACCCGTCTATCTATTCCCTTCCTGTCCCAGCCTGCTTGGGAGGTCGAAGTTTTGTTGGTGAGAAGGTGCTTAGTTCCCTCTCTTTTGGCAACCCCCCCCTTTTTTTTCCCCCCTATTTATACAATTTTAATTTCCCCACTTTCTAAGCGGTAATGGGTGAAGGAAGAAAGGAAAAGGAAAAGGACACTGTCTTGACCTTTCAACCCCTTTTGTTTTGGCTGTTGGACCATGTGCCACGGGTGAAATGAAAGAAGGGGGAAGAAAAGATGAAAAAAGAAAAAAAAATGAACACCATAATTACCTCCCCCCCCCCCCCCCCCCCCACGACGAAAAGCGGTTTTTGTGAAAAAAAAAGAGAAAATAAAAAAGAACGCTGAGAGAACATGTGTAGCCAGCCAGGCGAACGTGTACACTATTTACCTAATTGTGCTGGACTTTGCAGATTTCTTCTCTTAGTTCGGTGCTGTAAACAGCAGTTTTTCTTTAGCTGGAAAACAGAAAAAAAAAATCTTTTTTAGTTCTTCTGTCATGCCCTTCCTTCACTTTTCTTCAATGGGGGCGTCTCACAAAGACATCATTTTATCTCATATATTCTTTTCTCTTTTTAAACCCTTCCCCCCCTTTTCTTCTTCTTCTTTTTTATTTTAATTTTATTTCCTTTTCTTTTTTTTTTACCTTAGAAACAGTGAGAAAAAAAAAGAAAGAAAAAAAAAAGAAAAAAAAGAAAAAAAAAAAAAAAAAAACCATAACAAATAATGAACTTTCGATCACTCGGGACAGAAAGTACATTGGACTGAAATACTTGTGGTTTTTATTTTACCCCCCCCCCCCCTCAATTTTACTTAATTCCGCAGTACGAGTTTAGTTTTTTTTTTCTTCTTTGAAGTCCACTGCCAAAAAAAAAAAAAGAAGTCCCCCTCCCCCCCCTTGAATTCAATTGAAAATCGAACCAGAACAAAGGAACGCAACCAAGGCTAAAGGGCAAGGTTTAAGACCCTTTGTGGCCACCCCCCCTCCCCTCCCCAACTACATTAACAAATACATTGTCCTTTATAGGCGAATCGAAGTATCGTTGGCTAGTGGTTATGGTAGTCAGCAGCAAGGGAAGTGATCTGGTGCCACACCGCCTTCGATGGCATTTGGACAGCCTCATATTGTACAATTTGATCCGGGAGGGGGGCGTTATAGTCCTCCCTCCCCCCTCCTTTTTCTTTTCCACTCTTCTTTCTCTCCTTTGTTTTCCTTCCTGTGTGTGTGGGACAAGCCATAAGTAGAGATGGGCCCTGAAGACAGGGCCCCCCTTTTGGGGATTTCTTTTTATTTATTTTATTTTATTTTATTATTATTTTTTTTTTTTTAAATCATCCCCTCTTGGGTTTCTCATGTTGGTAGTCTTTGCACACACTTCTTTTTATCCTAATAAAAAGGAATTTCTCTTCTCGATCAAACATAAAAATATAAAAGAAAAAAAAAAAAAAAAAAAAAAAAGGAACGAAAGCGACCAATTTCATAGAACAACACAACAAAAAAGAAGAAAAAAAAAAGCACTTTCAAAGGTCATCCCCGTCCTTTCCTTTCCTCTCTCCAAACTTGTTTGTTTGGAGAGCTAACTCATCCCTTTTGTTTTCAATTTTTTTTTTTTTGTTTTTTCATGGGCCCTGCAAACCGAAGAAGTTTCCATTGTAAGAAAAAAAGATTTTTGATGTTTCTCGCGTTGACACTCTTTTTTTCTCACCCCCCCACCCCCACATATCCCATTTTTTGACATAAAAAAGAAGGAAAAAAAAAAATGCTAGAACCCTTTTTTTTTCCCTTCTTCTTTTCTCCCCCTCCTTCCGGTTTACAGTGCTTGTCCCGCCACTCCTTAACAACAAGGGGGTTTTCAGGAGAAAAAAAAAAAATGGAAGTGACCGCCCAGTCACTGATAAGGTTGTGTGTGTCTTTGCTCATGATGTCGGTGTCCGGTGTGCTGTACGCTTACGGTGCTTTCAGCGACGATTTGAAAAGCGAGTGCAACCTCGACGATGAACAAAGCAGCCGCATCATCACCATAGGAAATGTCGGGTTCTGCTTTGCCGCCTTTGTGGGTATGGCTTCAGACTTTGGCGGCCCGAAGCTATGCTGCGTCATAGGGGGCCTTATCAGCGGGCTGTCGTTTCTCCTCCTCACTCTGTCCATCCAGCACAAGGTGCAGGACTCATGGTGGGCAATCGCCATGGAAATGGCTGGTGTGGGGCAAGGCTCCACCTTCCTGTACATGGCAGCCTTAACAAGCTACCAAAGCTTCCCGAAGAACCTTCACGGGGTGACGATAGGCCTTCTTGACTGTGTGTTTGGCTTCTCCGCTGGTATCTACACGTTAATATACTCAGCAAGTGGGATGTCTGTCTCGGCATTCATGGTGACATGTGCTTGCAGCATAATCACGGTGAGCGTGTTGGGGTGTGCTGTCTTGAAGCGACCGGAGCACGATGCTGAAGACGAGGAACAGGCAGCGCTTGTGAACGACGGTGCGGAGAAGGAGAGCTCCCTTTCCGGCGGGGCAGGGCACAGGGAGGCTTCTAGGTACGCTGCGTTGAAATCACTATCATACTGGTTGCTGTTTGTGCTGTTCATGATAGGCCAAGGCACCGCCTTGCAGCTTGTGAACAACGCTGGCGACATTGCTACTGCGATACACCCTTCAGGGGGGAGCTCGTTAAGTACGTCCATCCCTCTTGTGGCAAGCATCTCAGGAGGGAGTTTCCGATTTCTATTAGGAGCCGCCTCGTCAGCCTTCGTGCACAAGGGCTACCGTGTCTCTCTGCTGTTGGTTGTTGTGATGCTGTTCCTCGTCATCGCACAGGTCTTGCTTTTCTTCGCTTTCGAAAGTGCGATCATTGCATCCGCAGCACTGACTGGGATGTCCTTCGGAGGGCAGTGGTGCGTCGTGCCTATTCTGACCTCATCTGAATTTGGTGAGATGTCCTTCGGGCTTAACTGGGGTGTTCTTATTTGTGCCTCTGCAGTGGGGCCTTGGATTTTCCAGCCTTACCAGGCCTCTGTGTACAACTCCCACACGTCTGGTTCAGGGTCCTGCTCGGGGGACGCGTGCTACCATGATACTTGGCTTGTTACCTTGATCAGCTCCGTGTTCGCCTTCGGCTTGACCGTTGTTTTTGACTATTTCAGTAAAGAGAAACAAAGTAAGGGTAAGATGGCTGATCCTGTTTTGCAGGCGAATGCAGATTTTGCTTAGGAAAAAAAAAAAAAGAAAAAAGAGAAAAAAGAAAAGTGGGAGGACAAAAAAAAAAAAAAATAGTTATGTGCTTTCCACTTATTCTCCTTTTTTTTATGTGTTACAAGCCGCTCCATATTTCTCGGTTGTGGCTACGAGAGTGTATTCTTCCTGTGTCTCTCCCCTTATCTGGTTTGTTTCCCCCCTCTCTCTCCCTTTCTCTCTATCTCTCACGTGCACTGGGGGGGTTCCCCCGGTACATAGCATATGCGGTGTACCGACCAATTTATCCTGGTTTTTAATTAGGTCAAAAAGTGGCCTGGGCACTTGCGATACCCAGAAAAAAAAAAAAAAAAAAAAAAAAAGTAACGTTATGGTATTGATATGTCGTGTGTGCTGTGTGCTTCGTCCATTTACCTTTTTTAGAGGCCCGGAAAAAAAAAAAAAAAAAATGGACTAAAGGCACTGAATGTGTAGCTTCAAAATCTTCCCCTCCTCGCCAAAGTCTGTAAGCTGAATTCTTTTTTTTTTCCCCCTGTTCTTTTTCTCCATTTTCTTTCTTATACCACCCATGGTGGGGGGGAAAAAAAGGAGAAGAAAAAAAAAAAAAGAAAAGTCGTAAGCCTTTGAAAAGACAACGGTGGCAAAAAAAAAAAAAAAAAAAAAAAAAAAAAGAAACACAAAAAACCGTCGATTATTTACGATCCCCCCCCCCCCCCCCCCCCCTCTTTCTTCTTCTCTTCTCCTTCTTCTTCTTTTTAAACACGCAAGACCACACAAGACCCCACAGCCCAATGAGCATCACTGTCTTCATCAAGACACCCGATGGGACAGCACACGATGTAGACATTGAAGGGAGCAACACAGTTAAAGATCTGTATAAAAAAACAGCAATTGCGGTTCACGTTCAAGAAGATGCCTTCTTGCTATACCACCAAGAAACACTGCTCAAAGCAGGAGGGGGAGAGGAGAGCGAGCCCATATGGCGGACGTGCCTAGGGGATGGGTGTGAAGTTATTATGCAAGAAGGAAACCGGACACGAAAGGTGTTGCTAAGGGAACTGGCAGGCCAGCTAGACAGCATAGAAAAGCAGCTGACGATCGACCCCGACATGGTGCTAGTCATCGACGCCTCAACAGCCGTACGCCTGCAGCTAGAAAAGTTCCATCTCCCTCAAGGTCTACGGCATCTTAAGGTCACTGCCCCCACCGGCTGTGTCACATGTATCGAGCATGGCTTCTTGCGGGGTTGTACCACCCTAATAACTGTTGATATCTCCAACCTCCGCCACCTCCGCGCCATCGGGCAGCACTTCCTAGCACAGTGTGAGGCCCTTCAACAGATTATGTTGTGTGACACTGAAGAAGATCTGCGCTGTGTCAGGGGAGGGTTTCTAGAGGGCTGCGAGTCGCTTTCCTCTATTGACCTCTCTGGCTTGAAGGGCCTGACCACTATAGAATTTTCGTTTCTTGCAGGATGCAAGGGCCTCACCACCGTCGACTTGTCCCCGCTGAGCTCCGTTTCCTCGATTGGGTTCTCGTTTCTTTATCAGTGTTCGGGGTTGCGGGAGATCGACCTCTCAGTGTTCACAAGGTTAGACGCTGTGGAGAGTTTCTTTCTGTGTGGGTGTGAAGGGTTGACCACTGTGGATCTTGCCCCTTTGTGTCGCGTGCGGTCTGTGGGCTACCGTTTCATGTCGCGATGCACAGCGCTGGCTTCGCTTGACCTGTCGCCCTTGGGGTGCCTCATGTCCATCGAGGATTCCTTCCTCTCCCACAACACGTCGCTCACTGCGCTCGATCTAGCCCCCCTCAGCAGTGTCATTACCATAGGTACGGACTTCGCCGCGGACTGTAGTGCGCTGCGCTGTGTTGATGTAACTGGTTTGGTGAACTTGCAGCATGTTGATGTTAATTTCCTGGGAGGCACCGCTGTGCCTGAGGAAAGGCGGGTCCCCTTCGTCAGGCGACGTGCGGAAATTGGTCCCCCCCTGCCGAAAACCAAGGCAAAGAAAAAGAGAATTCGCTGTACAATATGCTGAACGGATTAAAAAAAAATAAAAAAAATAAATAAAGCAAAGAAGAAAAGAGAAGCAATGTCGAAGCGTTTGGCGGTTGTATTGAGGACGTTATACTTTTTATTCACGTACCCCCTTCCCCCTTCTCTACTGTCCTGGTTTTCCACCTACCACGCTTTTTTTTGACTATCGTACTTCTAGAAGACCCAGAGCATTGTCATGTGGGTTTTCTTTTTTCTTCTTCTTCTCTTTCTCTTTTTCTTGAAAACCCCCAATGTGTAGCTTTGATCTGTGGAGATATGAAGCGCGGTGTTACACTCTTCTCTGCTTTGTCTCTCCCTCCCCTTTATTGGGTTTTATGTAAACCGACTCCTATTATTTTCTTTTTCTTTACCGCAGTAAAATAAAATAAAACCCCCAACCCGACAGTTTTATATAGAGGGAAACGAAAGAAAAGAGCAATGCTCTGGGAAGGAACAAGATGAAACACATAATCTTAGCTTCCCTGCTGCTGGCGACAAGCAGCATGGGGCAGAAGGTGGCAGGCCGTTACGAGAACGCCAACGGTGCACAAGGACTGAGCATCAAAGGGAACCTGGCGTTCGTAGGGGACCAAGGGGGAGGGATGGTTGTAGTGGACTTCAGTGGTCTACCGAACATAGCGAACCCCACTAGAGCTTTAACAGAGGTTGGGAAGTACACAGGAGAAGACACGAGAGCGGTGCTGGTGGAGGGTGACACATGTTACATCACAGGGAGCAGGGGCACTCTAGTGAAGCTAGATGTCACCACTCCATCAGCCCCCGCCCTTTTGGGAAGTAGTGTCGATGATCCGATGTACCCCAATGGTGTGTCGCTAGCGAAAGTCCCCTCCAGCTCTGTAGTCTATGTATGCATCAACACAGGCATCAGAGTCTTCGATACGTCAGGAAATGTGCCTGTGCTCACTGATTATATCAAAATGGATGTTTGCAACGACATCCAAGTGCACCAGGGCACCATGCACCTGCACGCGGTAGGGACCTTCAACCACTCACACGCGCACGTGATCTTCGCTATCAACCCCACCACCTTTGAGCTCACCCTCTTAGGCGACTTCGGCCTCCCTGGCATCGGTACAGCAGTCGACACTGTTGACGGGAAGGACGTCTTCATCGCCTCCGAGTACTTCGTCGACGAGGTGGATGCCTCCGACCCCTCGCTGGCCACATGGCCGCTTCGCTCGCAGTTCATCACTGGGCTGACGGCAGGCATTGTGGGCATCGCCCGCATCGGCACAGTGCTCTTCACGTCGTCGAAGGACACGCTTCTGACTGACGTCTTCAACAACCCCTCCTTCAGCCCCATCGACAGGTTGTCTGTGGGTGGCACAGCGAAGCAACCGCTCCGTCTCGTCGGCGACTACGTCTTCATGTGCCAGGACAGCTACGGGCTTGTCGTCGTTGACATCACAGACGTCCCTGTCGCTGACACCCCGGCGCCGGACACTCCCGCACCCGACACTCCTGCTCCGGACACAGCCGTGCCCACAATGGCGCCAGATACACCTTTCCCGGACACCTCTGCTCCTGAAACACCTGCTCCAGACACGCCTGTGCCGGATACGCCGTTTCCTGATACCGTGGCACCGCCTACGATCCCACCGGACACATCTGCTCCAGACACGCCGTTTCCTGACACCACTGTTCCTGACACCCTTGTACCCCCAACAGATGCACCGGACACTCCAGCTCCGGAAACACGTGTGCCTCCTACGTCAGCGCCAGACACACCTGCCCCAAGGACACCTGTTCCTAAAACGGCTGCACCTCACACTGATGCACCTGAAACTGTTGCACCCGATACTGTTGCACCAGATACTCGGGCACCTGACACACCAGCACCGGACACTCTGGCGCCGCCTACCAACCCACCCAATACACCTGCACCAGACACACTGGCACCGCCTACCAGCCCACCCGATACACCTGCACCAGACACAGCCGCTCCTGACACCAATGCACCCCCCACGTTTGCGCCACCTACTTCAGCCCCTGACACCAACCCCCCTGCAACTTCGTTCCCTGCTACACAGGCTCCTTCGACCCAAGCCCCGGACACGCCAGCACCCGCAACATTGCCACCCGACACTGCCCAGCCCACTCTTGCGCCTACCACGTTGATCCCGACGGCAGTCCCTACGACTGCCCCTGCAACAGCAAACCCTACCATTGCCCCTGCTACAGCAAACCCAACCATTGCCCCTGCAACAGCAACACCCACTATTGCTCCTGCTACCAGTGCCCCTGCAACCATGCCGCCTCTGACACCCGTTCCTGCCACCGCAGCACCGGATGCCCCTACTAGAGAAGGAGAGATAAACACAGTTGGTTCGATGGCGGCAGCAGGCTCTGCGTTGGCAGCAGGAGCCGGGGCGGGGGCAGCGACTCGACTGGTGGTGGTGAGTATGGGCTGCCATATTGATGGGAAGCAAAAGCTTCCTCGCGCGCTGCACCCTACGCAGATGGAGGTGTGGGGCAGCGAGTCCCTGGGCATCGTCGTGGGGAACTTCGCCATAACATTAGGATTCACAGCCCTCTGCTACCTGCTGGTCCAAATTGCCAGTCTCGGTGGGGCGGTGATATTCCCGAAGCTGTTCGAGGGTCTGGACACACAGGGGTGGATGCGCTTCCCTTCCGCACCGTTGTTCGTCTTCTTGCTGTTCTACCAAGGCACGACCCTGGGCTCCATCAACCTTATAATCCACCCGCCGGGTGTAGCAGGGCTGGTGGTAGGCATCTGCAGCATGGCCATGTGCATGATGGTCCCTGTGGGGGTCTTCATGGCTGTCCGCAGAGGTGTCCCGTATCATGCTGTGTACATGTTGGAGAAGGGCTGCACGGGTGCAAAGAGAATGCTTATTGGAGAGGGTGAGTGGGTCAACACAAAGAAGTCGTGCTTCTGGGTGCAGCGGTGGACATCGATGGTGCGGGTGTACAGGGAGGAGGTCGCATGGTATGCTGTTGTGGAGTTTGCAGGCTCGCTTGCCATCTCTGCGATGCAAGCCGCGGAGACAGAGGACTATGTGGGGTGCGGGCACAAGAAGCTCTTCACCTCTGCAGTGTTCGCAATCATGTTGGTGTGCGAAGCTTTAATCTGGCCGCACGCCAGGCAGCGGGACTCTGCTGTTGATTTTGTAATGCTCGGTTTGCAAGCAGCCTCGCTAGGCTTGGCGGGCTGCGGTTACTACGCGGGGGACCTCAAGCACCCTACCTTCACTATCGCGTCGAATCTGATGCTGGGCGCCGTCTTCATCCTACTGGGGAAGGTCGTCCTTGACCTCATATCTGAGGTCTACATCTTGTGCGATGGCAGGCGCACACGGTTGCAAGAAAACATGGACGCTCAGATGAGGCCTTGTTTGATGAGGGTGGAGGACTTGATGCCGGAGCCCTACGAGGAACCGACAAGCATCCTGCTCAGCTCATCTACTAACCGAAGTGGTCTCGAGGCGATCTCAAGGACGGAGAGCCTCAGCTCTTACACTAGAGTGATGATCGAGGATAGTGTAGACAGGAGGGACAGCTGGTTGAACAGGGAGCGGGTGTGAGGTTCTTGGGGAAAGAAAGAAGAAAAAAGATGCTTTTTTTTTTTTTTTTTTTTTTTTGTTTTTGTTTCTTTCTTTATTTCTTTTTTTTTCGTAGATGAGATTACGTGGGTTTCCCCCTCTTTTTTTCTCTCTCTCTTTTTCTTCTTTCTTCGCTCGTGATCTCTTTGAAAAGAAAAGAAAGGCAAGTGTACATCCTCCCTCTTGTGCTTTAGTAGCCATCAGGTAACAAAGGAGCCTTGCAAGGGGCAGTGGGGTCCGAGGGCTTATACAAGTTTGGTGAGCTCTCGGGTTTTACAGTAAGATCAGCGCTTCCTTATAGTGGCAGGCTGATGGGAAAGGAATCATCACAAGTTTTGGAAAAAAAAAAAAAAAAAAAAAAAAAAATAAAGTGATGAAAAAAAAAAAAAGCAAGTTTTTCTTTCTCTGACCCCCCCCCAAAAAAAATGAGAAAATGATGAGCTAGGAGCACCCTAACGAACATATGGCAACAAAAAAAAAAAAAAAAAAAAAAAAGCCTTTGTTTACCTATAAGCCCTATCATCCTATTTTTTTTTCTACCTCCCTTTTTCTTCTTGCGAGGCCCGTCATGGGCGAGCAAAGTACGCATTTTGAAGTGCAAGTACCTAAGCGCCACCTCCTCCCCCCCACACACAAAGGAACTGTAGGAGTTTCTCAGAGGGCTCCGGCCGCTGGTAGTGGGGGAATACCTTTTATATTGCACAATGAAAAGAAAAGAAAAAAAAAAATGAATGAAAAGAAATGAGGGCCTCCCTTCGCCCAGTGTTTTCATAGCGGGGATATTTTAAGAAAAAAAAAAAAAAAAAACCCTTTTTTTCTTTCTTTTTTTTCTTCTTACTTTACATCCACATATCTCTAGTGCCTTTAGTAAAAAAAAAAAAAAAAAAAAAAAAAAAAAAAAAAAAAAGTTGTTTTGAAAGTAAATTTGAGTGACGTAAGATGTGTTGGTTCATACCTCCACCTCCCCCGCTACACCTGGCACTACCAGACCAAGTTGAAAAAGAAGTAAAATTACCAATTCGAACCGAGCTGACCATCCAGAAAACTACTATTCTTTTTGGGGGGCGTCGGCGAAATGAAGTAACATTAAGGGAAATCGGCATTTTTGAGAGATATGAAATGGATAAAAAAAAAAAAGAAAAAGCTTTTGAAAATACTGTTGTTGTTTTCTTTTCCCCTGCTGAGGGAGAGGGCTCCAACTCTCAGGGGAACAGCGAAGCGGCCACGAATAGAAAGAAAAAAAAAAAAAGAAAGAAATCAAATCAACACCAACAACTATTATTTACTTCTCTCTCTCTCTCTCTCTCTCTCTCTCCTTTCTCTCTCCCTCCTTCGCTCTGTGGCCGAAACTTCCTTTCTTCTCTTTTCCTTGCTCTTTACAAGTAAGTTGACATACATAAAGCACCGCGGGTACCTGTCAAGCTAAAGGGATCCACAGGAGATCTTTTGAAAAAGAAATCTTCTGAGAAAACTTTTTTAATATATATATATATATATATATATATATATATATATTTTTTTTTTTTTAAATTTTGTTTTTGTTTCCCTGCTTGACGGGGTTCTATGACAACGTGTAATTGTTTTTTTTTCTTTTCTTTTTTTTTTTTCCACCAGAAAATCGAACGGAGCGTGACTGAATGGCCTCTGTGAGCTGACCACCCGGCTCACAGGACTGGAAGGATGCGATACACCTGAATAGCAGAGACCAACGCAATGACGAGGGTACACGCCCTATGACAAACCACTCTTCTCCTAGAGCCAAACCGCCCCCTACCACAGCCACCGATTTTTTTTTTTTTTTTTGAAAGAAAGGTCTTTTTATATATACGACACGAGCAGACTCACGCCAACTCTCCCTCTATTCTAAGGTAGCCGTTATCGGCTCTACTTGTTTTGGATCATTTTACGGTAGGAAAAAGAAAAAAAAAAAAAAAAAAAAAAAAAACCGATAAGATCGAAAGAAAACAAAGAAAAAGGAGAACGAAAAAAAAAAAAAAAAAAAAAAAAAAAAAAAAAAAAAAAAAAAAAAAAAAAAAACAAAAACAAAAAGAAAAAGAAACCATGGCCAATCTAATCATGGTCAAAGTCCTTCCCGTAACATTCCTCCTCTTTTATTTATTTATTTTTTTAACCATTAAACCCACATGTCATATATATATGACATAAAAAAAAAAGAAAAAAATCTATAGGCCTTTTGGTCAAATTATGACCTTTCTTTCACTTTTCTGACGCCATTGCGCGATTTTTTCCACTTTGTTTGGCTAAATGCTGCCCTTTTTCATTATTTTAAGAATTTGAGAGGTCGAAAATCCGGGAAAAAATGATTTGAGAATGAAGAATACTCGACTGGAGCAGAGGGCTGGTCGTGAGTGATGAAGAATGCTAAGAAATGTCAGAAAATGGTAGTTCTGAGTCTAGTAGTACTTGGGGGGAGGAAAGTGTGGAAGAATTGGAGGAAATGGGGTGGAAAGAGGCAGTGTAATCGAACCAGCAGACGACCCAACAGGGAAGAGCCCTCTCCAGCTTTTTTATTCGTTTTTTACACCATACACCCTCCGATGCCTGACAGCATTCACAAACAACCACCTGGAGCGCCGCAAAAGAGTCACGGAAGCCGAAATCCACGCTAGAAATCCACGGAAGCCGAAATCCGAGCGTTTCTGGGCCTATGGGTGTTAATGGACCTCACCACCCGTCCCAACTTCCATGACTACTGGAAAACCGGTCCTGACTCCATTATGCATACTCAGGGGTTTGCACGCGTCATGTCCGGAAACCGGTTTGAGCTGTTCTTTGGAAACATATATCTGTGCAAGGACCCATCCCGGGACCCTGATCGAGATGAGATCAGCCCGGCATGACAAACTCTACAAGGCCCGCTGGCTGGTTGAAGCTGCGATGCAGCGTTGGGGAAAGGCCTCTCGGACTATCAAGGAACGGGGGCAGGTGATGAAAAGGGGAGAGTTCCGGGTGTTCCAACGAAACAGGCCCGGCATGCACTTTTTTTTTTTGTGGCAGGGCGGAAAGCTTGTGCTTCTCCCCTTTCAAGCCAAAGATGACCGCCACTCGTCAAAGATGGGCCGGCAAGGCAAAGAAAAAGTCCAGGGTCGCCTTTCCCATTCCAAAGGTCGTTGAAACCTACACCTCCCTTATGGGGGGTGGAGATGGGAACGACGCTGCCACCCAACGCAACACAAAGTAGTCCAAAGCCGCCGGTGGCAGATGAAAATATTAAGGTTCCTGCTTGACAAAAGCCTCTTCAGCTGCTGGGTACTTGCGAAGAGCATCAATTCCCCCATCAAGTTCAATGAACTGGAAGAATGCATCGCACACGGCCTCTGTAAATGCATGGGCAAAGAACCTGCACCATCGAGACCACAAGACTCGAAGGGTGTAAGGTTTGACCGCATCAAAGAGCATTTTCCTGCAAAAATTAGCATAATAGGTGCATAGTCCATCATTGCATGGGTCCCAGAGGGTCCTCTGGCTATGAATGTTCCACCTGTGGCAAGTGCCTCTATTCCACATCTTGCTTTTGGCTTTACCACCTGAACGGAGACATCACCGAGGATGATCTTCAGGAGCCCGAAACACCGACAAGTACCAGAAACTCACTGATGGACCCCCGGACCCCCTCCACTGGCCAGAGGGGTGTGAAACGCAAGCTAAATCTGGGCTAGAATAGTGTTACAAGGGGTTTTTAGTGCATTTTATTATTCACTTTTTTCTACTCCTCTTCCCCCCCTTACCAAAAAGGGTGTTGGGTCAAAAATCATAAGTTCACCTGAATGTCTCCAGAGGTCATTTCTCCATAAAAAGAACACTTTGTATGGTTAAATGCTGCCATTTTTTTGAATTCTTTGGAATCGCCTCAAAAATGGGCTTTTTTCGGTTTTTTGCCTGTGGGCTTAATGGTTAAAATAATTATTAATAATATTATATTTCTTTTAAGTTGTGTTTCCTTTTCTTCCCCCCCCCCCTCTTTTTTTTCAAAGGCACTGCAACACCTCCTTTAACTCTTATACACTGTAAAACGAATAGAAAAAACTCCCGGACACCAAAACAAAACCGGACATTTTTTTCCGGCTCCTGCTTTTTTTCTTCCTCCCATACCATAGCGAGGAACAAACTTTGCAGCAAGAAAGGCTACGAAAGCCGCAGGCCCACCAAATAAAAAAGAAAAAAAAAAAAAAAAAAAAAAAAAAAAAAAAAAAAAAACCAGACATTCCTTCTGTGGGAGTTTTTCGTTTTACAGTATTTTTTTTCTTCTTTTTTTTTTCTTTTTCTTTTCGGAAGAAAAGAATAAAAAATAGCCCTCTTCGGATTTCTAATTTTATTCGTTCTCCTAGAAGAAGAAGAAAAAAAAAAAAAAAAAAGAAGAAGAAAAAAAGAAAAGAAAAAAAGAAAAAGAAAAAGGGGTTCTTATATTTTATTTTGGCAGACGAAATACCTTCCCTCCGCGAGGCACAAGGGGTAAAGGTACCGATCATGCTTGACGTGATGATGAACTATAAAACTTGCCCCCACGTGACTGTGGCTGGTCTTTGTAAAAGCAGCCCTTACTTATAATACCTTTTAGTTTAAAAGTCTGAATTCTTATTTTATTTTTTTTGGCTCTACAGGAACCGGGCCACAGGGCTCCAAGAAAACTTACAAAGGGTCCCCTTTTTTGACGAGTGAGTAAAAAAAAAAAAAAAAAAAAAAAAAAACGAGTCAAAAAAAAAAAGGGGGGGGACCCCACAAAGTGAAATCATGCTCTGATTTTATTCAATACTGCATTTTATTTAATGATGAGCTGCTCTCGAAAAGAATTTATGCCCCTTTTTCTTTTTGTGCTGGATCGTCACTTTGCATCCAGCATCCTCCTTCTGTCGGTGTACAAAGTTGCGTCTTCGAAGTAGGCTTTCATTTGTTCCAGCGTGAACAGCTGTGGCCACTCTTGCAGACGTGTATATTGCGACTTCATCTCTCCATTGGGCCTACTGTAGCTTGTCCAGATGGAGGAACTAGCGAGTCCTTGATTGTACTGATGTTTATAATAGCTGATGCTGCTTTTCTATTGGGTTTGTCCTTCTTCTAGGCTATTTTGCTTGCCGTTGCTTGCGGTTTTCTTCCCATTTTGCTAGAAATGACTGTGGGCGTGAAATAAAGTACCTTGGCTTAAAAACATGAGGGAAAAAAAAAAAAAAAAAATCAGATACTTTATTTCACGCCCGAAACCTGATTTATATCTTTCCGGCCTAAATTCTTTGAGAGAGCTGCTCAGAATTAAAATAAAAAAAAAAAAAAAAAAAAAAAAAAAAAAAAAAACGTAGCCGCAACTAGTTTAACCTGATGCACTGATGCCCCCCCCGGCATAGCTACAGGGGAGGGGTCCAATTTTCTTTATTGCTTCTACGTGGGTAGAGTAGGTCTGGGAAAATGGTCAAAGTGAACAAAAGCTTTCCCCCTCCGAAAATTGGTGGTTCTCCCTCCCAGGGCTAGTTGGATAGTGAAAGGAAAAGGTGCTCATCAGATTAAGGCAAAAAAAAAAATGTAATTCTCTTTTTTTTTTATATGTTCTTTTACCCCTTTAGTTTATTATGGCTTGGGGGTGGGGTTTTTATTTTTTTATTTTTCATACCGCAGTAATTTTATCCCCTCCTTCTGCCATATGTTTTGTCCTTGCTTGCATCTTTATTTACCCCCCCCTTTTTTTTTAACCTGCTAAAATTTTCGTGCTCGTATTTTGAGCGCGGGAATATAAAAAAAAAAGGGGGGGGAAAAACTTAAAAAAAAAAAAAAAAAAAAAAAAAAAAAAAACTGCTAGTGCGTACATGTTAGGTTCTCTCCCCCCCTTTTTTTTCTCCTTTTCTGCTCCCCGTTTAGTTTTCTTCTTTAAATGTCTCTTTTTCTTTCCCCCCCCTTTTTTTTCTTTTCTTTATTCTCCTTTTTGTGAAGAGCGCTTACACAAAAAGCGAGTGAAGAGAAGAAAAAAAAAAGAAGAAAAAAAAAGAGAGAGCGAAAGGGAAAACGAATGAGGGGACTGGGGAAAAAAAAAAAAAAAAAAACGAACAAAAAAAAAACACTTTTTTTTTCTCTCCTTTTTTTTTTTTGAACCTCTTGTCTTCTGAAGTTTTTGTCAAAGCTAAAATGGCTGGTGCGACGTTGTACCGCTGCGAAAAGTAGGTAGTGGGGTTACTTTTTGTACTTAAGTACAAAAGTTACCCCCCCCCCCCCCCCCCAGCTTTTTAAGAGCGGTGCAGCCATTGCACCCCTAGGTTTTTCGGAAAAAGGTACAATGCCTAACCTTCGAAAAAAAAAGTGCAAAAATGACCCCAACTCGTTGAAAAGTACAGCCTTGCACCCTCAGGTTCGAAAAGGTACGACCTTGCCCCCCCCCCCCCCCCCCCCCCCCCCAACTTTCAAAAAAGTACAAAATTGACCCCTACTTTGTAAAGAATGTACTGCCTTGCACCTTTACCTTCAGTAAAGTACAAAAGGGAGCAAAATTCCCTCTTTTTTTTTTTAAAAAAAATTTAGTGGTAAAAAAAAAAAAAAAAAAAAAAAAGCTGGTGGTCAATTTTGTACCAAAGAAAGGTTGCCAAAGTTACCAAAGGTTTGGGGCTGATTTTGTACATAGCCCTTCTTCTTCTTCTTTTTTTTCTTTCTTTCTTCTTTTTTGAAAAGGTCGGTAGGGGGTAACCGCTTACTCTCCTGAGAAACATGGTTTTTTAAAAAGTTTTTTTTTTGTGTGGAATGCCTCCCCCAACTGTCGAACGCATAAAGTTATTTGTAAATTGGAAAAAAAAAAAGTGACAAAATTACCGAGTTTTTTATGAGCCATTGTGCACAACAAAAAAAAAAAAAAAAAAAAAAAAAAAGAAAACTAGTTTGGCGATTCATTCGTTTATGCGCGCGAGTGTTATTTTTACCCTTAATAAAAAAATAACCCATTACGCTGCCATCGACTAGTTTAGTTCGCCTAGTTCTTTTTGTAGGCATTTTTCACTTTACAACAATCGAAAGAAAAAAAAAAATCCCCCTCTGGCCTCATTCTGCGTACCGAGTGCAAGAGTTATGTCATGTAAAGAGTGCCCCCCCCCCCCCCCCCCCCCCCAGCCTTTATGCAGTTGTTTTGACGCGAATTACTAATATGTCCTCCTTCCCTCCCCTATTGCTATAGAGGGAATCGCTTAGTTGGACTGTACTATTCCACCTCCAAGCCACAACCTCCTTCCAAATAAACCCTCTCTCGCTTTGAGCGTCTCACTTCTTAGTTCTTTCCCCACCGTCCCCCCCCCCCCCCCCCCCCCCGTTGTTGTTCCCTAACGCGAATAAAAAAAGAAAAAAAAGGAGAAAAAGAAAAAAAAAAGAGAGGAAGTTGCATTAAAAAAAAAAAAGAATGTTGTCCCACGAAGCTGGGGAAGAAAAGAGTCCTCCTTTCCCCCCCCCCTTTTTTTTCTCCTTATCTTATTGTTGACAAAGTTTTTAATTTTACATGTTTGAAAATCTTGCTTTGATCATTGAGCAACACCATGTACTTTGAGTAAAAATATATTTTCTTTTTTTTTTTTTTGCTTCCAGTTTTTTTGTTTTTTTTTTTTTTTTTCTTCTTTCATCGCTAGCTGTATCTTTTTTTTTTTTTTTTTTTTTATTATTATTTCCCCCCCTCCCTTTTATTCTGTTTCTTCTCCTTTCTCCACCCCGCACATTCAGGTAACTCGTTAGTGAGTAAAAGACAAAATGCACGGCCTTAACCAATTCGAGAACCTGGGCGGACCCATCCAAAAGATCCTGATGGAAGTGGAATGCAGCGGTGGTGTCATCGAGGAAGGCACAGTGTTGCTGCTGAAACACGTCACTGTGAAGCAGCTTGCGAGGGTGTTTGATATGCTGGAGGAAGGGGAGGAGCCCGAGACCATCTTGGCGTGGCTGAAGATGAAAGCAAGGGGGAACAAGAAGAGGGCAGCCCCTGCCAAGCAAGACTCCACGAAGGCAGCACCCGCGGACCCTATCGCCGACTTCAAGCAGCTTGAGGCATGCAACACTGCCAAGCACCAAGAGTTCGCACAGATGGAAGAGGAGCACACCCGCCTGCGCCACGCCATGCAGCCTGAAAGGGAAAAGCAACGCGAAGCCCAGCAGCAAAAACTAGAACAGACTAGAAAAGACCTTCAAGACAACGGCGCACCATGGCAGCCTGTCGACTACATGCCTGCCGCTGCCACCGCTACCATCGCAGCTGCCTTCGACACGTACGCCACAAGGGTCTCCGACTACGACAACTGCGAGAAGGACCAAGACGGGGAATGGTGGAAGGCAGAGCCGTACCGCAAGGACTGGGAGAAGAAGAAGCAGAACGGGGCGCTGTGGACCGCCGTGCTGGAAGGAGCCGCGGAGAGAGCCACAGACACGGAGCTCTGCGGGCGTGAGGAGTTCTTCAAAGGATGGGAGTGGTGGAAGTGCGACAAGTACAGAAACGACTGGGTTGCAACACGGGACGCAGAGTGGTGGAAGGAAGAGCCATACATCAAAGATTGGCAACAGGACGGAAACCTAGGCACGCGTTGGCTGGCGGCAGACGAGACCAGCGGCCTAGAGGGCAAGGGCCAGACATACATCGCAAGCAGAGAGGAGCAGACACGCCGTGCTGCTTGGTACGAGGCGAACGGGCCGTGCGGACTTGTGAAGAGGTGGAACAGTGACACGCAGGGCGACATGGAGAAGTGCTGCGTTGCCGACAAGCTCGCCCGCGAGGAGTTCTACCGCAACGGAGACTGGTGGAAGCAGCAGGCAGCCAGACAAGACTTCAAGGAGAATGGTGCTGACGCGTCTGCCTTGACACAAGCCGCAGAACCGCAGGACACCGAGTGGTGGATGCAGGAGCCGTGCCGCGAGGACTACTTTGCAAGTGGAAGGAAATGGGCAGCTGTAACAGAGGAAGGAGCTGATGTCGAAGGTGGCAGCGAGGCACCGAAATTAGAACTAGCAAGAAGGCAAAAGTGGTACGGCAAGAACTGGTGGAAGCAGGACAAGTACAAGGAGGACTGGAAGAAGCAAGGCAAGGCATGGCAAGAGAGCACTCAGAAGGCAGCTGACTCCGGAAAGTGCAAAACCCCTGTCGCAGATGCAGAGAAGGCACACCGAGAGGAGTGGTATAAGAATGCTGACAGCGAGTGGTGGATGCAGCCACCTTGCGTCGAAGACTACTTCGAGAACAGGGAAGCAGGAAGGCACTGGACTGCGAAGACCTTGGCTGACTCTACTGCAGGGCGAGGTCTGGAAAAGCCAGCTGCATCACAAGAGAAGCAGAAGCGCGAAGCTTGGTACAAGGCAAATTGGTGGAAGCAGCGTAAGTACACAGACGACTTCTACAAGAACGGATCTGAGGGAGCGGCATGGACAGCAAAGAGCAACGATGCACACCAAGACAAGGAGTGGTGGAAGCAAGCCCCCTTCAGGGAGGACTGGGCCCGTGCCCACGCACCTACGGAGGAATGGTGGAAGCAACCGCAGTACATAGAAGACTTCCAGTTGAATGCAGAAGACGGGATGAAGTGGACTGCAGCGGGCGAAACAGCTGGGATAGAAGGCACAGGAGACGCCCCAACGGAAGAAAGCGAGAAGATGCTGCGCAGACAATGGTACAGAGACAACTGGTGGAAAGCACCATCCTGTGCATGGGACTGGGCTAAGAATGGAAAGAAGGGGTCAGCATGGTGCGCAGAGAGGGAGGGCTGCCAAGTTCCTTGCAGCGCAGAAGAAATGGCAGCACGCGAGGCTTGGTTCCGTCCTGCTGGTGACATGTGGCGTGCGGCAGGGGAAACAGAAGGGTTTGCGAAGCAAGCGTGCAACACACCATGCTCCAGGGCAGATGCAGTGAAGCGAGACCAGTGGTACCGCGAGAACTGGTGGAAAGCACCCGAGTACGTGGCTGACTGGACCGCGGGAGGAGAGCAGTGGTGCGCGGGGAACATGAAGGCCAAAGATGGGGAAGATCCATGTGGACAAGCCGAGCGGGAGAAGAGGGACACCTGGTACCGCCAGGCATCTGACAATGAATGGTGGAAGGAACCACAGTACCTCGAGGACTGGAAATGGGACGGCCAGGAAGGGACGGCATGGACGGCTGACTGCCGCCAGAACGCAAACAGAAGAGGGGGACAGGAGCACCCGTGTGGAGAGGCGGAAGCTGCTGCACGAGAACAGTGGTACATGGCCAACCAGGAAGCTCCTCGTCCAGCGAAGCCCAGCAAAGCAGAATTGACAAGGCGTGACAACTGGTACAGGACGCAGCTTAGCGATGATAGCAAAGCACAGCGCATGGAGTGGCTACGGGAGCGGAGGGAGAATGAGAAACACATCTTGCTGCAAGAGGTGCCAAAAGCTCTTGAGGCCATCAACGCAGGCAAGCCACCCACAGCACAGCAGGTGCAGGACATCGTGGACAGAATAGAGTGGTGTCGGCACAGGGAGAACAACGACCTCCGCACACCACTAGCTGAGGGCACTGAAGGCGAAGAACCTGCAATCGCTACCGACGAGCTCCTAGATGCTGTGGTGCACACGACCTTCTACGTTCCGCCAAATCGTGATGAGAAAGAGATTCTAGCAATAGAAGAACGTATAGAGCTGGAAAAGTGGGACATGATGCGTCTGGAGGAAGAGGGCAGCTATCGTGCGATGGAGGCGGAGGAAGAACTGAAACAACAACCGCTGCAATGGCAGCTTCTAGGACTCGGCAGTGACCAACACTGGCAGAAACCAACCGCAATCGCAGCGTACCAAGAGGACGCAAAGCAGTCCATTACAACGATGCAGGAAATTGAAGGGCTCTCTGACGACGAAGTTTCCGTACGAGAGCAATGGCTGCGCGACAACTGGTGGAAGGCACCCAAGTACTCGACACAGTGGCGCAGAGACGGAGAGGGAGGGGAGGGGTGGGGAAAAGCCGCCCAGCACGATGACGACGCCGATTACGACGACCTACCCGACGCTGCTGGTGGCGATATTGAACAAAGAGAGAGATGGTATAGGGCAGCGGAGCTTGATGCAGGTTTGTGGTTCAAGTCACCACCGTTGTGTTTGCAACCCATCGAGGCCCCGCAAGAAGAGCCAACACCCTCTGAGACCCCCTCAGAGCCACTGCTAACTGATCATGGCGAGACCTCCGACGATGACGATGCCACCGAAGCTTCTAGCGAAGGGTGCAGCCGGGAAGATGGATCATTTGACGACCCACCCACCTGTGGAGGGCATTTTTATGGCAATGGGTGGGACGTATATGGGTGGAACAATGAGGAGTGGGACAGCGATGAATATGAACACGACTCCTGCTGCGACATGGTCCACAACACGGGTGCTGCGTACGATCCTCTTGTCGAGTGGGAGGAAACGCCTGAAGTTGAAGAATAGAAACACCCCTAGCCATAGCCGTTAAAATAAAAGAGACACTTAGTTGTGTGTCATTGATTTTGATACGGATATTCGTTTATTTTAATTTCTTCTTTGTTTTTTTCTTGTTTTAACAATATTATTGTCGAGACTAAAAAAACTAGCGTAATGAGCTTATTTTATTAGGTAAAATTCCGCTCGTGCGCACAAACAGATGAAGCGCCAAACTAGTTTTTTCTACCTTTTTCTTTAAATACATGTCTTTTTTCCCCCCCCCCCTTTCCCCCCCTTTTTTTTCTTCTTTTTTTTTCTTTTCCTCTCTCTTACAAAACCCCTAGCTCCTTTGGCATAAAAGAAAGCTATTACTCAGAAATAAGCTCCCCCCTTTTTTGCTGTTCCCTCTTCCATAGCATGGTCCCCCTCCCCTTTTTTTTCAAATGCTGTATTTACCAAAACGACCACAGGGGGAGGGCATGTGTTCTGTGATGCAAGGCTGCTTTTAGCATTAGTGGTGCTAGTGTACAACTGTTGCCGCTGTGAGTATATGGTGATGTTTGCATCGAACAAGAAGCCTCTGATGAAATGCCCAAAGGAGCCCCAGGAATCCCCTACGTGATGCTGCCTACAAGATAGTCAGTTGGAGACACCCTGTTGTCAGGTAGACAGTGCTTGTGCAGGGCGCCACCAACACAGGCCTTTATCTTATATTTATAGCTGCTGATTCTTCTTGCTGCTAATACCTCGTACGGAGAGCGCTAGTTGATTGCACTTCGGTGAACTTGTAGGGCAAAAACTATATGGGTAGAAATAAATTCCATTTTCCTCTACACTTTTTCTTTAACGTATTAGCAGTACTTCTCTAGTGTTTCAAAGCTCTTTACCAACAGTGACACTTTGGGGGGAAACATGTTCCGCAACGTGGTGTTGCTCCTGGCGTTGGCCACGGGCAGTGGGGCGTCTGTCTGCGGCCCTTTCCTTGCTGGGGGTGCCTGCAAACCTACTGGGTACGTGAACCTTCTGAGCAACTGCACCGCCGCCGAGTGCCAGAGTGCGTGCGAAGCGAAGAACCAGAACGGGTGCTGCTGGCACAGCCCTGGGGATGGTGTGAACGCCTGCCAATTTGCGGCTGGGGCCATCGCCTACGACTACGGAGAGCCGACAGAGAGGAGTGCTTCGAACTGCACAGGAGGGGCCCCTCCCGTCCCGCAGCAGCAGCACGTTGCCTACGGGAACACCACTGATGCCATCCTCGTGCAGTGGGCTGTCCCGACAAGCACCGGGAAGCTTCCCTCTCCTGTTGTGAGGTACGGGTTAGCTGGTAGCTCCCCCTCTCGATGGGCAACTGTCGCCCCCCAGCACACCATCAAGGGCCCTGGCCCCTACGTGAACTACCGTGCCCTCCTCACTGGGCTCACCCCCGGATCGAAGTACCAGTACAGCACAGGATGGGAAGAGACGGAGGAGTCACAGGTGGTTTCGTTCTTCACGGTGACTCCCAGGGACGACCTCAGCTTCGTCCCCAGAATGGTCTTCTTTGGGGACATTGGTTGGACAGACAACCAGATCCTTCCCTTGCTGCAGGAGGAGTGCGAGGCAGGGGCTGTCGACACGGTAGTGATGTTCGGGGACTTCGTGTACTGGGACAACGGTGAGAATGAGAACGCTTTCATGCGTGACGTGTTCCGTGCCAGTGCCAATGGGTCCGTCCCTGTGATGGTGTGCCCTGGGAACGGTGACTACGATGGAGGTGACTACACGCGCTACAGGCAGCAGTGGGGGATGCCGAACTGGGAGCAGACACAGAGCATGTACTACAGCTTCAACTCTGGGAGGGCCCACATTGTGGCGATCAACACCGAGGTCCTTGAATGGGGTGTCCCCTATCCCCAGAAGAAGGCTGAGATGCTTGCTTGGCTCGAGGCCGACATGAAGCAAGCCAACGCTGAGAGGGAGCAGAGGCCCTGGATCATTGTTCACTACCACAGGCCTTCTTACAGCACTGGTGGCACGGATGCTATCCCTTACGAAGTGTTCGAACCCCTTATGTACAAGTATGGTGCTGACATTGTGTTTGCTGGCCACGTGCACAACCAGGAGCGCACCCTCCCTGTGTTCAACAAAACATTGATGGCGGGGCCTGATGCCTCTCGCCCTTATGCTGATGCCAAGGCACCTGTGTACATTGTGAGCGGGAATCCTGGCAACGCTGAGGAGACCAACCTCTTCGAGAGGGGTTTTGATGCCTGGACGGCATGGAGGTCTTACATGTTCGGCTACACACACGTCACTGTGCAGGACCAGAACACGCTCTCATTGGACTTCATGTCCACCAACCTTGGAGGGGCTATCTTGGATTCAGTTGATCTCACGAAGACGAAAGCTTGCAACTTCGGTGAGTACTGCACCCACACGGAGGCTGCTGTTGTGAAGCCCCAGAACGACGCTTCTTCTGTCGCTGCTGCGAAGCTTCAAAAGGCATGGCAGGCGAAGAACGACCCTGGGGCGTCGATCCCTGCCGCACAGTTGGCCGCTCTGCAGGACCTGTACACCTCGACGAACGGGCATGGCTGGAGGCACAACACGAACTGGATGAACGGGAAGGACCCCTGCGATGGGAGTGCACCTTGGTACGGTGTGACCTGTGTGAAGGTGACGGAGCGCACCCTGCAGAAGCTGTGGACGAAGGTAGGGGTGACAGCTATCCAGCTTCCTTCAAACAACTTGACTGGGCCCATCCCTCCCTCGCTGGGAACAGCACTGGCTGACACGATCCAGCTCCTTGACCTGTCGAGCAACCTCTTGGTGGGGGTCCTTCCTCAAAACCTTCTCCGTGGGCTTCCCTACCTTCACACCCTGTACCTTGAGCCGCAGACGGACGACGACGAGCACCGCCTTCGTGGGACACTTCCTGTTGACATGGGCCTGTCGACGGGGCTCCCGAACTTGAGGTACCTTGGGCTCAGCAGGAATGCGTTGACAGGGGACATCCCTGACTCGTGGGGTGAGCTGCAGTGCCACCACCCATCGGCCAGTGGCAACAACCAGCTGTATGACCCCACTCTTGGAGGGGAAGTGGCGTGTCTTCTGTGGGCAGTTCGAAACAACTTCACTGGCACCGTCCCCACGGAGTACTGTGATAGGACGTATGGTGAAATCTATGTAAGTGGGAATCCTCTGATGAAGTGCCCTGGGGGGTCCCCTCCTTGTGTTCATATTGCTTACTTTGAGTGGCCCGAAGGGTGCAGTGGCAAGTGTAAGAAATGTCCATAAATTCTCACATGGAATTGATCGTTTCACTGATTTCTGAAGAGCCGCGTTGATAAAAAAATAAAAGAAAAAGGTGGAAATAATAAAAAAGAGCTTATATATATGGCATCGTTTCAAAACCCCCCCCCCAAAAAAAATGAGGCCGATTGACACTTTCAATATTTCTCTAAGTACTTTTTCCCAAAGAAAAAAATTTCTACAACTTTCCCGGCCCAGGTTAGGAAAAAAAACACCCCATAAAATTGGAAAGTGAGTGTTACTAGTAGCCAAAAAATTCAGTCCTCGGGGCAAAAATGGGTTTTTTCACTTTGCATAAATTCAGTAAAAGAGGGGGGTTCCAAAAATAGGTTTTCCCACTTTAAACAACTTCAGAAAAAGAGGGGGGGGTTCCAAAAATGGACGCTTTTAAACTTGCAGTTGAGAAACTAGGGGTAAAAAAAAGGTATTCGGACCGAGAAAGGGTAAATGGGAACACATCGGCGATCAGGACACTCGCCAAGAGGTTCTTGAGAAGCTCAGTGGCAACGACTGTGCTGCACTAGTTTGTGACGTAGTGTGTAAAGGGGAACTTTTAGCGGCACTTCTGCCATCATTTTCTGGTTGGTTTAATAGACAACAAGACGCCACACGGCGCCAATTGGTCAGAGGCATGCGGCTTGACCACATCACACACGACGAAATAAGGGCAGCTGGCCTTACTGTTGGAAAAGACTTGTTCTACAGTAGCATGGGGGAATGTTGAATAGGAAATCTTATTCATAAGGGCGGATGACCGGAAAACATCTTGATATGACACCTCGAGTGACCTTACGGTAGTCATCCTGTGGCGTTTGCGTGTGAGACGCCGGAGGACCCGCGATGTTGGCTGGCTGACTGCTAGATGATCAGAATTGATCTCTGTGTCATCCTCCAAGGACGTCGCACTGGGCCGGCCTGGCTTGCACACTGAGGAGAGGGAAGGAATTTATGCACTGTGCCAAACCCACGGATATGTGCGAGTACTGTACAAAAGCACAACGGATGCGTCTTTCGCTATTGCAAACGATGACATCACGTGGGGTCAAATGGGACCTGCAGTTCAGTGTTTCGGACATGCAAGAGACCCTAAATTGCATTGATGCGATTCGATGGAAGTACCCAAAGAAAAAGGTACGTGAACTTGTTGCAAACTTGAAGCCTTGGGAGCAACATGTTGAAAGGTGTATGTCCCAAAGAAGGTTGTACAATGAGCACAGGACTTCTCCCCCACCGGATGCATTAGTTCTTGACATCGACTTCAAGTCCAAGGGGTCCCTACCAATGGGTCCTGTATCAACAAGCTACGATTTTTACCATTTGCAATCGTTTAGTGCTTTGGGAATCGGGGTGTACTGGATTGACGGGCATGGTGCTCGTAGGGCGCTGCATGTTGATTGTGTGCTTTCAAGTCTGAATACTGATGTGAAATGCGTTATCGAGTGCCTGAAAACTGTCCTGGCTAGTGGGTTTGCGATCCCCGAAAAAAATGGAGTGGATACTCTGGACTGACAGTGGGCGTCACTTTCGTGCAAAGGAATTTTGCTATTTTGTTCTTTTTGGTCTTCGTGACGTCATATGCTGATCCCCTGTGGTTTCTGGGGGAGAAACACGGCAAAAACGGCAGGGACAGCCACTTCGGAGTGCTTTCTCGTGTTTGGCTTCGGGTGTCTCGTTCCACAACAATTAAAACTGTCGAACAAATAGCGAACATCACCAATACGATACGGTACACCTCTGCATTTGTAGTTACTGATGTCTTTGGCCCAGGCGCATATGGGTTCAAGAGTACTCCTCCGGAGGGTGTATTTGCTACAACATGTGCATCCACGAGCTGGAAGGAACTAAAGTACGTCATCAAAGCACTCGATGCAGACAGGGCAGAGAAAAGGCCCCCAGTCTATGAATCTTGTGATGAGGATGAAGACGTTCCTGATAGCCTTCCCGGACTTGAAAAACGGGAAAGAATTGTTATCAAGTTACAAAAGAAACTCGACACTTCCCCCGTAGAAGAGCATGACAAGCCCCAAAACGCGGTAAGAAGGCCTAATATGAAACAGAAACGAGGTCACCCACCCAGCAGCAGCAGCACATCTAAACTGCAGAAGACTAAGAAATGAAGGTTTCCACCTTCAACATCATTTCAGCCACCTTCTAGCAGTGAGTTCCGCTATTTCTTGCTATTGAAAGCATAATCTCTGACTTTACCAAAACCACTAAAACCCGATTTTACCCTAAGACTGAATTTTTCATAGGTCAAAATAGCACTCTTGAGCGATTTCTGACCCGGGTTCTTTCCTAATATGGGCCGGGAAATATGGAGAATTTTTTTTAAAGGGGGCGGCATGCCCAAAGATGCAACGAAAGTGTCAATTGGCCTCATTTTGGGGGGGGTTTTTTTTTTGAAATCGACCTATATATACAAGTATACAAAAAAAAAAAAAAAAAAAAAAAAAAAACGTTTCATGTCAAAACAACGTATAGTGCTCAAAACCGGCTTCTTCCTCTCCTCCCTGTCTTTCTTCTCTCTTCTTTGCGTTAAAAGTCAAAAGCAGCAAAAAGCGCTTTAACCTTTATTTACTGTTTTGTTTTTGAGGAAAAGGGAAAGAGAAGTCGGGAAAAGAAAAGTGCTAACTCCCTCCCAGCCTTTTTTTTTTTTTTTTTTTTTTTTTTTTTTTTTTTTTTTTTGAACACTCAAAAGCCCGCCCCCAAAGTCTCCAAAAACGCTAGGTGTTTTTTTTCGCTTGCCATGTTCTCCTCCAGAATCCTTCACAAGGAACAGGGTCATCCACCTGCCTAGCTGCAGATGTGCTTGATATGTTGCGATTTATGGCATTGGGGGAGACCCTCCTAGTTGATAGGTCTTTGGGCATTTCCTCAAAACTAAGGGGGTTTGCTTTTGAGCATATCCCTGAACTTAGGGGTATAGTTACCCGAGAAAGCTATTTTTGTTCGAAGTGCAAGAAATGGAATTCGAAAAACTCATTTTTGCCTTTTTTTTTTCCCCCCCTTCTTTTTTTCTCCCCACCACCCCCTTCTTGTTTTTGTTTTGTTTTTTGTTTCCTTCCGGTTCGCTCTCGGGTAGAACCTTTCACCTTTTGGGCGTTCCCCTTTTTCTGCTTCCCCACTGGAAGAGAAAAAAAAAATAAATAAATAAATAACCCCTAAACGCCCGTGCGGACATTTTTGTCCTTATTTCAAAATTTGCTTTTTCGCTAAAGAGAAATACTCCCAAAGGCCCAAAACATATCATTTCCGTGAAAAGGTGGGCTCAGGACACCTCTAGGTGAAGCGGCCAATGAGGAGGGTGTTTTTAATCTTTTTTTTTTGCACACGCGGTACTTGAGCTCATAGTTTCTTCCACGAACGGTCGTTTCGATTCAAAAAAAACAGCGGAATCTGAATCTTTCCATCCTAGAGTACAAAATTTGGCTTGGGTTGGTCCTGTTAATGGGTTTAAGGTCCCTTATGCAAAACGTGTTTTTTACCCTTGCATGCTACCCCAGCTGGAAAAAAAACTCACAAGTTGCTTTTTTCATCCCACAGCCCCAAAAAGTCTCCAGACTGACCTCAATCCTAGAGTTCAGGGCACCAAATAGGGCTGAATGCTGCCCTTTTTAGCCCAGCCATAACTCCACGGACCCCCCACGACAAGAAGACCCCCCAAAATCGGACATAAAAAGTACCCCCTCAACCCCCCTCTTACACACATAGTTAAGTGTTCTCATCTGAATCTGGCACCTGGAATTGAAAATTTTAGTACCGTTTACCCTTTCCTTGCACCTTCCTATGGTTGCATGCTGCCCTTTTTTTGAGTATTTAAAGCAACAACGAAAATGGGAGGGTACCGTAGATAGGCTCCGGGCCTTTAGGGGATAAAGAAATTAAAAATACTATTCGCGTCTCGTTTCTCAATGTAGCTACACCTCTGAATCGTGTGGTGGGGAATTATCCCTTTTTAGGTCTGAGGAGAAAAGGGAATTTCAGAAAGCACTTCCTTTTGCCGACACGGTCAGATGTGTCCCTTTCCGCCCGGTGCGGCAAGACACATAGAAGAATGCGAAGGAAAAAGAAAATTGACCACAGCACAGCGTCAATCATATTCTTTTTTTCTTTCCTTCCGTCCTCTTTGACAGTGAGCACTCCTGCACACTGACCTTGTCCTTTTTTCTTTCTTTCTTTCGTCCTTTCGTTCTTTCGTTCCTTCATTCTTTCTTTTTTCTTCCTCAATAACTCAGCAGTGACACTTTGGGGGGAAACATGTTCCGCAACGTGGTGTTGCTCCTGGCGTTGGCCACGGGCAGTGGGGCGTCTGTCTGCGGCCCTTTCCTTGCTGGGGGTGCCTGCAAACCTACTGGGTACGTGAACCTTCTGAGCAACTGCACCGCCGCCGAGTGCCAGAGTGCGTGCGAAGCGAAGAACCAGAACGGGTGCTGCTGGCACAGCCCTGGGGATGGTGTGAACGCCTGCCAATTTGCGGCTGGGGCCATCGCCTACGACTACGGAGAGCCGACAGAGAGGAGTGCTTCGAACTGCACAGGAGGGGCCCCTCCCGTCCCGCAGCAGCAGCACGTTGCCTACGGGAACACCACTGATGCCATCCTCGTGCAGTGGGCTGTCCCGACAAGCACCGGGAAGCTTCCCTCTCCTGTTGTGAGGTACGGGTTAGCTGGTAGCTCCCCTTCTCAATGGGCAACTGTCGCCCCCCAGCACACCATCAAGGGCCCTGGCCCCTACGTGAACTACCGTGCCCTCCTCACTGGGCTCACCCCCGGATCGAAGTACCAGTACAGCACAGGATGGGAAGAGACGGAGGAGTCACAGGTGGTTTCGTTCTTCACGGTGACTCCCAGGGACGACCTCAGCTTCGTCCCCAGAATGGTCTTCTTTGGGGACATTGGTTGGACAGACAACCAGATCCTTCCCTTGCTGCAGGAGGAGTGTGAGGCAGGGGCTGTCGACACGGTAGTGATGTACGGAGACTTCGTGTACTGGGACAACGGTGAGAATGAGAACGCTTTCATGCGTGACGTGTTCCGTGCCAGTGCCAATGGGTCCGTCCCTGTGATGGTGTGCCCTGGGAACGGTGACTACGATGGAGGTGACTACACGCGCTACAGGCAGCAGTGGGGGATGCCGAACTGGGAGCAGACACAGAGCATGTACTACAGCTTCAACTCTGGGAGGGCCCACATTGTGGCGATCAACACTGAATTCCTTGAATATGGCGTCCCCTATCCCCAGAAGAAGGCTGAGATGCTTGCTTGGCTCGAGGCCGACATGAAGCAAGCCAACGCTGAGAGGGAGCAGAGGCCCTGGATCATTGTTCACTACCACAGGCCTTCTTACAGCACTGGTGGTGCTGACACCGCAGCTTATGATGTGTTCGAACCCCTTATGTACAAGTATGGTGCTGACATTGTGTTTGCTGGCCACGTGCACAACCAGGAGCGCACCCTTCCTGTGTTCAACAAAACATTGATGGCAGGGCCTGATGCCTCCCGCCCTTATGCTGATGCCAAGGCACCTGTGTACATTGTGAGCGGACACCCTGGCTGTGCTGAGGAAACAGACAACTTCGGAAGGGGTTTTGATGCCTGGACGGCATGGAGGTCTTACATGTTCGGCTACACACACGTCACTGTGCAGGACCAGAACACGCTCTCATTGGACTTCATGTCCACCAACCTTGGAGGGGCTATCTTGGATTCAGTTGATCTCACGAAGACGAAAGCTTGCAACTTCGGTGAGTACTGCACCCACACGGAGGCTGCTGTTGTGAAGCCCCAGAACGACGCTTCTTCTGTCGCTGCTGCGAAGCTTCAAAAGGCATGGCAGGCGAAGAACGACCCTGGGGCGTCGATCCCTGCCGCACAGTTGGCCGCTCTGCAGGACCTGTACACCTCGACGAACGGGCATGGCTGGAGGCACAACACGAACTGGATGAACGGGAAGGACCCCTGCGATGGGAGTGCACCTTGGTACGGTGTGACCTGTGTGAAGGTGACGGAGCGCACCCTGCAGAAGCTGTGGACGAAGGTAGGGGTGACAGCTATCCAGCTTCCTTCAAACAACTTGACTGGGCCCATCCCTCCCTCGCTGGGAACGGCACTGGCTGACACGATCCAGCTCCTTGACCTGTCGAGCAACCTCTTGGTGGGGGTCCTTCCTCAAAACCTTCTCCGTGGGCTTCCCTACCTTCACACCCTGTACCTTGAGCCGCAGACGGACGACGACGAGCACCGCCTTCGTGGGACACTTCCTGTTGACATGGGCCTGTCGACGGGGCTCCCGAACTTGAGGTACCTTGGGCTCAGCAGGAATGCGTTGACAGGGGACATCCCTGACTCGTGGGGTGAGCTGCAATGTCATGTTGTTGCAGCCAGTGGCAACAACCAGCTGTATGACCCCACTCTTGGAGGGGAAGTGGCGTGTCTTCTGTGGGCTTTCGGAAACAACTTCACTGGCACCGTCCCCACGGAGTACTGTGATAGGACGTATGGCGAGATATACATCCAGGATAACCCTCTGATGAAGTGCCCTGGGGGGTCCCCTCCTTGTGTCCACCTTGATTACAGGGTTTGGCCCGAAGGGTGCCAAAACACATGTAAGAAGTGCCCATGACCATAGGCAGTAAGCTGAGCGATCTGTCGCATACTGCAGATTTCTTCCAACGTCGCATTATTTATTCTTTTCCTTCCGCGTCCAAGGGGTTTGTGTGTTGCCCTCTCTATTTCATTTTGTTTGTGACAATTCTCCATTCAAAAAAAAAAAAAAAAAAGAAATTCTTTTGTTTCCATTACCTCTCCCTGCCTTCTTCCCCTTCATCCGCATCTTTAGTTTTGCTGTTTTCGTTTTTTTTTCTCATTTTTGTTTTTTGTTTTCTTTCTCGTTTTTCTTATTTTACGTATTTTAACCCTTAGAGGAGAACTGATTCTTTGGCTACTCCTGACCTAACATCTGCGCAGACTGGCTACGTTAAGTAGGTGTTGCACTCTGAGAGAGCACGAAAGGCCATTTTTTGGAGAAAGGGGTAGATAAGTAGGGACAAGGGGAACGTTCCAAAAACAGGAACCTCCTTTATCTCTTTATTTATTATTATCATTCTTTCTCCCTCTTCTCTTCTTGTTTTTTTTTTTTTTTTGGGAAGAAGAAAAAAGAAAAAAGAAAAAAAAAGAACAATGCCAAACTAGTAGGTGCAAATTATTAGTAGTGCTAGAACAATAACACAGGCCGACACGAAAGCACGAACGTCTCAACACACTTCCGTTGGCTCCACACAGCCCAGCTGGGTGGGGTCGGTCTGGCTAGACCAAGAGGAGGTGGAATTTTAAAAAAAAAAAAAAAAAGTACTCTCTCTCTCTCTCAATTTCTTTTTCAAACTCTCGTTTTTCAAATACTACACATTTCATCAAAGACCCCCAACCCCCTCCCATGTTTGGGTGTGTAAAAGGCACACCAGAAGGCTGGGATGCTGCAGGCATAGAAAGACAAGCAGCAATATTACTAAAGGGCATCTTACAAGAAGATTCTAACGATGAAACAGTGCTTGAGGGTCTTTGGTGTGGGCTGGACGGCGATGAAATCCAGATCTTAGGGTGTCAAAGAGTAAAAATAGAGCATGATGAGCACGCCCTCCATGGGCTTGTTGAAGGGGAGGACGGAGTGCTGTATTTTGGGGAGGAGGCAACTACAAATCTTGATCTAAAAGCTTGCGCGGGAATGCCGTTGGTCTGTGTTTCGACAGATCTTGCAACACCTTCACCCATCCACACTGCCCATGAGCTCTACAGACTCCTGACAAACTCAGGGGAACTCTACCTTTTCTTCACGCCCCCCTCAGGAACGGACACCGACCTCCGCCTCGTTCTCTGGCAGCGCAAGCATGCCCTTCTCCTACCACGCAAGTCTTCATGGACAGCTACCTTCAGCTCCACAGTGCTTCTCCTCGACCGCCCTGCCAACGGTGCCCTCAAGTACCAAGAAGGCAAAACAAAGAAATACCTTTACAAGTGCCCAACACCCCGGCATATCCACTGGGTAACCAGCGCTGTTCTGTGCACTGGCGTTGCGCTGATGGGCACATCTAAGAAGACGCAGGCAATTGTGAAGGGCTTGGGTAGGGCAGGGGGAAGGGTGTCGCCGTTGTGCAAGGAAACCGCGTCAAGAGTCACTGTCAAAAAGCTTCAAGAAACGGAGAAGGAACCCCCGGCAAACCTTCTCAGCTTGTTGTCGATGATGCAAACATGGGTTGCCGCGAACCCGCGGTGCACGGAATCCGTGGATCCGAAGGAAGCTGCTGCGCAGGACCTACCTGTGGAGGATATGAAGGCCGCTTTTGGACAACTTGCTGCGCAGCATGGGAACAGAGTGAGCTTCCCGGAGTATAAAGCTGTTTATGAAGGTTTGTATGATGCAGGTGAGGTACGCGAGCTCTTCGCCTCGCTCAGCAACGGGCAGGCGTCTATTGCGAAGCCTGCAGCGGTGCAACTGTTTGGAGAAGCTGCCGAGCAACACATCCCGGACACCATCAACTACATGAACTTCGCAACGCTCGTCAAGTCGCCTGCAGTGAACGCTGCTGCGTGTCACGACGTGCAACAGGACATGTCACACCCCCTTCACCACTACTACATCTGTACATCTCAAAATGCGTTCCTGACTCCCGATCAGTACCGCAGCATTCTCCTCGCAGGGTGTCGGTCCCTCGGAATTGGGATCTGGGCCGCCCCCGATGGAACTCTCCTCACGCAAGGCGATGCCTCATCTCCCAACGCGCTTCTTCGCGAGACTCTCGTCGCTATCAACGAAGCTGCCTTCACCACATCAGAGTACCCTGTCGTCCTCACCTTGGAGATCGGCACACGTACAGTCCCTGAAGATCTCCCCAAAGCAATGCTTAGCGTGTTTGAAAATAAGGTGCTTCGCTTGTCCGAGCTTGGCGGTGCGTCTCCACCTCTCACCCCTGAAGGACTTAAGCACAGAATCCTCCTCTGCACAAAGCCAACTAACTGTCAAGCCCTGACAGATATCACCGCTATCACTGACGCAGGTGATAAAAAGTCTCTCTCGCAGCATATACCCTGTGCCACCGTCGGAGAGACCAACCTTCACACCGTGACACCAAGCATGACGAAATCCCGGCTTACTCGCCTCCATCCTTCTGAGTTCCGCACGGGAGCTAACAACTACAACCCCACCGCACCGTGGGTGAAGGGTGTGCAGATGGCTGCGATGAACTTCCTTACAAACGACCTGAACCTCCGTATGTACCTTGCGAGGTTTGCGTGCAACTCCAATGCGGGGTACCTCCTGAAGCCCACAGCACATCGACAGCTGACTATTTCTATTGACGTTATGCGCGCATGGCGGCTACCCCTCCACGACTCAGGCAGCATTGCAAGCCCTTACGTCACTGTAGAGGTGCATGGAGCAGAGGAAGACATGGGTTGTGATGGAATACGGACGCAGCCGGTGCCGGTAAATAGGTTGAACCCTTCCTGGGCGGGGACAGAGGGGTCAGACGGCGTGTTCCGTGTGAGCAGGGCGGAGGTTGCGGTGTTGGTTGTCACCGTGCGGGACGAAGGAAATGACGGCGACATAGTAGCGGAGTCTGTCCTCCCAGCCGACAGCGTGAACAATGGCTTGCGATGCCTGCCGTTGTTCAGTTGCAAGAATGAACTTCTACAAGAGTCGGGGCTGCTCTGCAGGTTCAACATTGAAGGCCGTCCCGAGGAACAAGCAACCCCGCCCCGCCACACTGACGTTGAAGACGACGATGACTGCTCCCCGGTGGTTGGCACCTTCAATGCAGCAAGGGCACTGCCCGATGACCCTTTGGCAGGCAAGTCACCACCCGTGATGCTTCTAGACGGGAGGGATGCTGGGTATCCGGTAGTTGCGAATTTTAAGAGGTGCTGGATTGTAAGCCGGCAGGATACGACATGTGTGGTGCTCACCAACGGGGGGAGCCTTGTGAGGGATGTCCCGTTGCACAAAATGACCACTGTTGAGATGCCGCAAGACATGGTGGAGGTTCTGGCAATACAGCGCTTGAGGTGGATGTGGAGGTGGTTGGTGTTGTTCTACAGTGTGTACGACCCCCTGCAGGTCCCGCATGCGGTCGAGGTCTGCGGTCTGAACATCCGTCACCCCAAAGAGCTCGAGGACCACCTTGTGCGGTTCTACAACGTGCAGGATATGGACCACACAAAGTTCCTCAAGCCGGGGGTGCTTCCTTCGATCACTGCCGAAGATGAAACCCGCACTCTCTCCCTCACCTCCACACTGCAGTCCCTTCGGGAGGCCGCTGCTTCTGTTTGGGGTGTTGAACCAGGAGCTGCAAAGTCCCCAGGGAGCCCTGCCATGCTTAGCCCCCACCCCGACACGCATGTTGGCACTCATTTGCCCCCACCCATGCCTACCCGGAAAGTCCTTACCCCTGTCAATACTCAACCCACACTCCCAAATGCCAAGATTCCCCCTCACCTGCTTGGGTAGATGTTTTTTTGTCTTCTTTTTTTCTCTCTTTTTCTTCTTGTTCAGGTTCTGTATCCCGTTGTGTGTATTTTTCTTTGTGTTGTTTCTCTGCTTCAAAAAAAAAAAAAAAAAAAAAAAAAAAAAAAAAAAAAAGAGAAACCAAGCTTTCCAACTAAAATGAAGGGAGGGGGAAAAAAAGAAACAAAAATGAATAGGAGCCACCGCCCACGCACAGCGCCGTTGCCGAAGAATAGGAAGCCCCACAAGAAGGAAGCGGCCAAGGGTGAGGCAAAGCGGAAGAACAGCGTCGTCGACCTGCTACTTGGAGCGACGGTGGTTACTGGGAGTCCTGTGAAGAGCATCATGCAGATCAAGGCAGTGGTGGATGTGCAGGCTTCGCTAGCTGGTAGCTCTGCGATCAAGGAGTGGCAGGCAAGGCCACGGACAGCTGCGAATCTGAGGTCACCGCTAGGTGTCCTATCTCTGCAACAGTCTTCAGAGGCAAAACACCAAGTCACCCTCTGTCAATGGTTCAAGCAGTGCTCTGCTTACAAAACAGAGCTCCAGGCATGGAAACGTAGCATCGCCAGAGGGTTCGGGTCGGACACCGCCTTTCCCGCTTTTGGTGATCGTGCACCCGATCGCTACAAGCGTCCTCCCACCCACCATATCCCTGAAATGCTTCTCTCTTATTAAAACCGGGGATACAGTGCAACATTTGCCCCCTTTCCAGGGGTTGCTCTTTTGTTTCTTTTGTCGACCATAAGGTAATATGTTCCCCCCCCCCCCTCTTTTTTCTCCTTCTTCTTTTTTTAATGTCTAGTTTTTCTTTCGTTTTTCTTTCTTTTTTTTTTCCTCACCTTTTCCCGACAGGAATCTCCCCCCTCCCCCCTCCCCCCTTCTCCCATTTCCTTACACACGAATGCGAGTTGGCTCTAATTGTAAATAGACTACCATGAAGAATGCTATAGCTATTTTTTTGCTCTCTTGGGTTTCCGAGACAGCGGCGGTGACCGCGACGCAGACGTTCACGATATCACTGCCCACAGGGACTACTACCTATTCACTAAACACGGGGACTGAGTCATATACGATATCACTGCCCACAGGGAGTACAACTTATACGCTGGACACAGGGACTTCCTCATACACGATAACACTGCCCACTGGTACTGCATCGCAGTCAATGTCACAAACTGAATCGCAGTCCATATCACTGCCCACAGGGACGGTTACCTATACGCTGAATACAGGGACTGCGACACACACGATATCGCTGCCCACAGGAACGGTGTCACAAACTTTGTCACTGCCCACTAGCACCGCAACAACCACAGTATCGCTGCCCACTGGGACTTCAACAGAGACAATTTCGTTGCCCACTGGCACGGGATCAGTTACCTATACGCTAAACACAGGGACTGCGACACACACGATATCGCTGCCCACAGGAACGGTGTCACAGTCTGTGTCACTGCCTACCAGCACCGCAACAACCACAGTATCGCTGCCCACTGGGACTTCAACAGAGACTGTTTCGTTGCCCACCGGGACTGTATCACACACAATCTCTCTTCCGACGGGCACTGCAACACAGTCCATCACGCTCCCCACGGGAACAGCCACAGTGACAGTCTCTCTTCCTACGGGTTCTGAATCGGCGTCGTTCAGTAGCACTGTATCGGTGTCGCTCCCAACGGGAACAGCAACAGAGACCATATCGCTGCCGACAGGAACAGCAACAGAGACCATCTCTCTGCCAACAGGAACTGCCACGACGACATTCTCTCTTCCGACGGGCACATCTACAGTCACGGTGTCGCTGCCCACGGGAACAGCAACAGAGACCATATCATTGCCTACGGGAACAGCAACAGAGACCATATCGCTGCCGACAGGAACAGCAACAGAGACCATCTCTCTGCCAACAGGAACTGCCACGACGACGTTCTCTCTTCCGACGGGCACATCTACAGTCACGGTGTCACTGCCAACAGGAACAGCAACAGAGACCATATCGTTGCCTACGGGAACTGCAACAGAGACCATATCGCTGCCGACAGGAACAGCAACAGAGACCATCTCTCTGCCAACAGGAACTGCCACGACGACGTTCTCTCTTCCGACGGGCACATCTACAGTCACGGTGTCGCTGCCAACAGGAACAGCAACAGAGACCATATCGTTGCCTACGGGAACTGCAACAGAAACCATATCGCTGCCGACAGGAACAGCAACAGAGACCATCTCTCTGCCAACAGGAACTGCCACGACGACGTTCTCTCTTCCGACGGGCACTGCTACAGTCACGGTGTCGCTGCCAACAGGAACAGCAACAGAAACTATTTCGCTGCCCACGGGGACCGCCACGCAGTCGATCACGCTGCCGACAGGAACAGCAACAGAGACTATTTCACTGCCCACTGGAACGAGTTCTATGACATTTACACTGCCGACCGGTACTCAGTCTGAAACTGTTTCTCTTTCGCTCCCCACATTGTCCAGCACTGAGACAGTTTCCTTGTCACTGCCCACTGCAACATCTTCAGTGACCCTGACACTGCCTACGGGGACTGAGACGGTAACATTGTCGCTGCCCACTGGAACTGCCACAACAACCCTAACACTGCCAACGGGAACGAGTTCTATGACATTTACACTGCCGACCGGTACTCAGACTGAAACAGTGACACTGCCCACAGGGACCGCAACTACCACTTTGACACTCCCAACAGGGACTGCAACAGTAACGCTGACGTTGCCCACTGGGACTGCGACAGAGACGTTTTCGCTTCCAACAGGGACTGCTACAACGACACTATCGCTCCCAACGAGCACTGCGACTGTGACCGTATCACTGCCGACAGGCACAGCCACAGAAACGATTTCTCTGCCAACGGGCACTGCAACAGAAACCATTTCACTCCCAACGGGCACTGCAACGGAGACTCTGACACTCCCAACAGGGACCGAGACACTTACCTTGTCACTCCCTACGGCTACTAGCACGTTGACGGTGACCCTTCCCACAGGCACGGCAACCGAGACCATTTCGCTGCCAACAGGAACAAGCACCTTGACACTTTCATTGCCTACAGGAACTAGTACATTGACTTTGACACTCCCGACGGGGACCGCCACAACCACTCTCACGCTTCCAACAGGCACTGCCACAGTGTCAATGACACTGCCTACAGGCACGGCTACAGAAACAGTCTCGCTTCCTACAGGAACGGAAACTTTGACCTTGTCGCTGCCCACTGGGACTTCTACCCTTACCTTGACCCTGCCGACAGGAACTGCTACAACAACTGTCACGCTCCCGACAGGGACAGCGAGTGAAACCGTCTCTCTGACGCTGCCTACAGCCTCCGCGACTGAGACGGTTTCGCTGACACTTCCAACCGCAACGGCAACCGAGACCATCACGCTGCCCACAGGCACGGCAACTGAAACTCTGTCACTGCCCACTGGAACTGCTACAACCACCTTGACACTCCCGACGGGGACCGCCACAGTTACTCTAACACTTCCGACGGGCACTGCGACAGAAACATTGACGCTGCCTACAGGCACGGCGACAGAAACATTGACTCTGCCAACGGGAACTGACACGATTACGCTTTCGCTGCCTACTGGGACTGCATCGGAGACCCTCACACTGCCAACAGGCACGGAAACTGTGACGTTTACTATGCCAACAGGAACAGGAACCTTTTCAATTTCGCTGTCGCTGCCTACTGCCAGTCAGACGTTTACAGAGACCTTTTCACTGCCGACAGCGACGGAGTCCGTTACTGTTACGCTCCCCACAAGTACAGCCTCGGAGACCATTTCCTTGTCGCTGCCGACGGCGAGTTCCACGGCGACCTTCACGTACACTGTGCCCACTGGAACCGATACCTTCTCGATCTCCTTGTCGCTTCCCACAGCGTCAGAGACTCACACTTATTCAATGACAGTACCGACTGGGACCGATACTTTCTCCCTGTCCCTGTCCCTGCCCACTGCGTCGGAGACTCATACCTACTCGATGACACTCCCCACTGGATCGATGACTTACACACATACCCTTACCCTGCCCACAGCGACAGAGTCTACATCGCTGACAGAGTCCTTGACCATGACGTTGTCTCTGCCCACAGCATCGCAGACAGAGACGGTGACCATGACCCTCCCGACGAGCACTGAAACCTCCACGCTGTCTATCTCCGAGTCATTGCCTGCACACAACAACTACACCATGGTGTTCGAGCCTTACTCCACTTTTCTCGAGGGGCAGGAGGTCCGTGTGGCACTGCAGGCACGTCTGTACTCGCTGGAAAGGGAGCACTTCAACACCAGCCATATGGGCACGTTCAAGCTGTCTGTTTTCGAGTGGAGTTCGTCCCGACTGAGCGACTGCCCCTCGTACATATCAAGTGGCACGACACCTTTGTACGTGACTAAGGAGTTTGGTATGACGACAGCGGAGACAGAAGAGGGTAGGCTATTTACAAGCTGGGCGCATGCTACGTTTGTTGCTCCCAGGATGGGCGTGAATTTCGTGATCTGTTTCAGGCACACGGTGCCGAAGTACACATGGGATATTCCTGATGAATTAAGGAAGTGGCAGCTCTTCACTCAAGGCACAGAGTATATGTTCAGCGCCTCTGAGAGTCTTGTGTGGTACAGGGTGCCCGATGCCACTGTGGGCCAGTACGCCGTTGTGCAGCTGCTGAGTGATGAAGCGTGGAACTTCACGTATTCCTCATCGGCGTGCGGTGCCAGCAACCTGGGAGCATGCAGCGAGGGCGACAACTTGAAAATCGTGCCGCAGGGGCAGCCGTGTACGTATGAGTACCAAAACTACTACAACTACTACTTGGGGTCATACTTCGTTAACACAGACGGCACTTGGCAACCAACTGCACACTCGGGGTTGCTTGTGGGCTCCACTCCTGGTGGTGTGGGCATGTTTGGAACGCAGTACAGCAACCCACTCACAGACTCTTGGTCATCGTGGGGCACCTATTATCCTGCTAACGAAGAGGTTTTCACTGACACGGACCACACCCAGCTCCCGCACGATGTGAAGCACCATGCCTATGTGTACGTCAGACTGCCTCAGTACGAGGCGTCCTTTGATGTGTGTTTCTCAAGCAGGATACAGCGCGCGGCGGTCAGGTTGGAGAACTCCACACTCGACAACCTTCCAATGTGGCGCAAGCTTGCTAAGTGCGACAGCATTGCGAACTGCCAGGCTCATGACCCATCGTTGTCCTTCACGACAAAGAACGAGACAGTGTCGTGGGGTGCCTATGATCTGTCGCCCAGCACGTGGGGCACCATCATCTTTGAGGACTCTGAGGCGATGCTGAGCTCAATGCCAGCGGCAGGGACGGGGAGCAGTTCTCCGATCGCGGCGTCGTGGTTTCCTACAGCCAACCCGTACAGCGTCACGGTGAACTATTGGGCACCGCAGGGCGGGGACTACTTCAGGATTGTGAACAGCGCGAGCTTCACAGAGAAGGCGAACGCTAAGGCAGGACTCATCTCTGTTGGGTCGTTCCCTTCGGTGGGCTGTTGGTCACGGTACTTAGACACGCCGTCGACAACTGAGTCACAGGGCGGCTTCAGCGACGATGGTGTCGTGTACCCCATCGGCTCGACTGACCTTACAGGCGACCCGTACTCAGTGACTTCTGACGACGCGAGCAACCAGCCAACCACCTTCAGCACCTTGTGGTACCCGAGCAATGAAACTACGTGGCATGTGTGCTACCGCAGAACATGCACCACGAGCAGCTGCACCCATAATTCTGGTTTGCGTGTTCTACCATGGAAAAACCCGGGTACGACTTCCGAGACCACCGACTGGGCACGTCTCAATAGAAACTCAATGCTACTGAGGACTCAGCCCAAGTCCCAGACCCCCGACGTCACATGGTACGCAAACGACACAAGGGAGGGGACGTGGGGTCCTATTGTGATCGAGATCGCCAACGCGTCCACGGTGAAGCTCGACAGCCGACAATGGGACTTTGGCACTCTGCCACAGTACGTGAATGCCACGCAAGGGTCTGCTCTGCGTGTCGTCCCGTACACAGTCTCCTGCGACTACACCGGCACGTTGACCACACTCAGCGCGAACAGCACCGACGGCGGTCTGACCGAGTGCAACAGCGAAGCGGCCACTTTCAGCAACCGAAGCGACTGCTTCGGGACGGCCTCCAACATTGACGCTACGGAAGACGTCACGTTTTACATAACAGTGCCGCCAACAGGTACAAAGTACAGGGTTTGCTACAGACTGCAAGGGTGGAACTGGCACGAGGTTAAGCCCAGCGCTGCTTCGTCTCACCGACTCCGCGATGGGTGGGCTCCACCTTCGGATGGATACTACGCACCTTCGGCATCCCCCACATTGTCACTGCAGGTAGAAGAGCAGCGTTCTGGAATGGAAGCTTTGTTTTTAGTGCGCGACATGTCGGGCAACTTGACGGCAGCACCTCGAAGCGTGTGTGACAACGCTACGTGCATCCGTTCAGGCGACGTTCTTAGGTTAGTGCCCAGCTACCAGGAGTGCGACATTACACCATTCACTTGGGACGCCACGTTGGCCGACACACACTTGTCGCTGTACTGCGAGGTGAAGGGACATGGCACCATCAACACCACAGGTCTTTTCCAGGAAGCCGGACGGACCGATGTCTGCGCGACTTCTATCCCGTCGATGAGGTTCTGCTCGTCTACACCATGCAACACGACGCGCACTCCTGCAGAGGTGCACATGTTAACTGAGTTAGAGAAGTCCATGCCTCCTGTGTACGATGACATCGTGCCGCATGACCATAGGTACTACAGTCACGACAGCTTGGCTGGGGTCATCACTTTGCCTGCTATCAGCTCTGCAATGATGGACTTTAAGATTTGTTACAAGCAGCTGTACACAGCCAACTGGATTATCTTCAATGCGTCGTGGGCCCTGCAGAATGAACTGGCGATGAACCTAGCCTACCCAGCTATCCACAGCGATCTAGTGGGTGGTTCTCTTCAACGATTCTCGCTGCAACTGCCGTACGACATAGCGTCGGACATTAACAAGTCTGTTGCTCCTGATAGGATCCGATCCTTCGATGCAAAGCTTGTCCTGGCAACTACGGGAGATAACTCAAACTGCCTTTCGGAGCCGGGAGGGACAGAAGCAGCTCCTTACGGCTCAAGGACCACGAAGTACGTTGTGGGTAACTCGCTTCAGCAGCTTGACTTCTACTTAACGGTGCCTCAGCAACAGGGCGTGTACCAGCTGTGCGTGATGTACCAAGATGCCTTCATGGAAGACAGGCCACTCTCATGGTGGAGGCCTGGCGGCGACTGGTCTTTTGGTGTGGTAGAGAACAGTGTCAGGTGGTACGTGACAAGCGGTAACCGCCCCACAAACGGCGGCCTCATCACGGTTAATTTTGTGAAGTGCCATCATCCTGCCCTTGTAACGCCTCTTACAGGAGGTAGTACTGCGGACAACACAGCCGGATGCGACATCGCCGCAAGCAGCGCAAGTTTTGACACGAGCCCTGGTGGGGACTCAGCCAAAATAGTGAAAATTGATGACTCGTGCAGCTCAGGAGACGCAGTAACAGGGGCATCTCATTGGGGAGCATCGACGCACATCGGTATCGAAGGGGGGGGCGCTTTAGGGGTCACGAACCTTGGCCCTGCCGATGGCCCCGCTGATGTTGCGGAGATGCCGGTAGCGATACCGCGTGTGGCGAGCGATGCTGCAACGAACTACAAAGTGTGCGTCTCGCTAGTGGTCACGACAGGTGCTAATAAAGTCTGGGTTGAGGTACCTGAAGCCACAGGCATGACGACCCAGCTGCGCATCCGTAACCAGTACGACTCCGCAAATGCCTTCAGAACGCAGCACGGATTCATTGAGTCATGGACTCTGACCACCTCACTGACACCCCTCAACTCGCTGTACAGCGGCGTTGCTACGGACAGTGTGACGATCAGCGGTGCGTCCACGCAGTACGTGCAGAACCCCTCGTCAGCCCCCGTACAGAGTGACGGCTTCACCTTTACGTTGTACGGCACAGCGACTAGTGTAGTCAGCAGTGAGAACATCTTCAAGATAGTTACGGTTGCCAGACCGTCGTCACGAACGCCCGACGGGAGCCCCACGTGGGGCGAAGTCAGCTCGTGGCCTAGAGTAACTGGTGCTGACTGCAACGGTGCGGCTACCTTGACAGGTTCTAACATCGGCTCTTGTACAGACCCAGTGCTCAACCAGGGAGGCCTGTGCCCGTCCCTCTCGAAGTCGGGGTTGACCATGACACCCACTTTCCAGATGCCCCTCGATCCAGGCAGGCACTATGTGTGCTACAAAGTAGTTCATACCTCGTTGTCTGAGCCTAACCCATGGTTGTGGGTGCCTTCCGGCAGCGGTGACTACGGGCTGCACACACACCCCTCGTTCCTGGAGATGGAGCCCAGTCTTTCGTATAGCAACGCCACTGTGTACGATCTGCGGAAGGAGGCTGACTCCTCGGGTAAAACTGTGCCCCTGTCCTCGTGGTGCCGACGCCCTGGCGCCACCGACGGCGAGGGTGTGCCTTGCGACGTGCAGAACTCCGGCTATACATACGACTTGCTGACCGTAGTGAACGACACACAGGTGTGTCAGGCGCCTGTGTCCGCACCGCTGGGGAGCGCAACGGGGACCCCTGAATGGTTCACGCTGATCAGGACGGGCAACGCATCTGCCATGATATGGAACACGTGGGCTTCGAACTCTGCAGCACAGTTCATCCTGCCCCCTGCGCAGCCGGTTGCATCGGGGCAGTACAAGTTGTGTGTTTACAAAGCGGGCGATGGGGACACGTATACTACTAACCACGTGCTGCGCAGGGGTGTCGTGCTGCAGCTGTACAACAGAGGGCTGAAACTGAACGGGGGCGGCTCTGGGTTATGGAAGGATGCGGTCATTGGCGAGCCAACGCAATTTGTGGTATCGACCGACGTTAGTTACAACTCATCGCTACAGTTCATAGAGTACGATGAAGCTACGACAGAGACAGTGTACGGCCCTCTTGTCGTGCCTGCTGAGAACGTGACAGACCCCGTCACGGGCAAGGTGTCCAGAACACCCCTTATCAGGTCTGGGACGATCGTACACTACGACCTCAGGGCTGCATCAGACACAGGGATTGAGATGCCCTTCGGTTCGTACGCAGTCGACGTGTTGAGGTGTCCTGCAGCAACCGTCTTCGCAGAGCTTGCATGCACGAACAATAAGGGCCCCTTCGAGGTTGCTGTGTTCGACATTCTCGGTGTGGATGCAGCGTGCAGCTCGACTGAAGGCCCACTTTACGGCTGGCCTGACAACGGTCTCAAGCAGTTCCTCAGCGAGGGTTTCTTGCGGTTCAGCGTCCAATACCGCAGCGCCTGCCCCGACAGCGAGTTCGGCTGTGGGATCTTGTTCAGCGGGAACAGCGGGACCAACGTCGTTGCGTCCAAGCCACAGTGGATCAACGTGGCGGTGCACCAGCCAGACGGTCTCTTCTTCAACGGCATTGAGATGACCAATGCAACAGGCACTGTGCAGAGCACTGCGGGCTGTTCCAGTACAAATCCTTCATGCTTCCTTCTCTCCTGCACCCACCGTCTGCCTTGCACGATCAACATCCAAACGCGATGGGGGGGCCCACCTGAGTTCGCCCCCAACAACACTGTGACTATCCAGTACAGCCACACCGACTACACGGATATCTCTGTGCCCCCTTCGGAGGTCACCTCTGGGATCATCCCATCCGGATTTTCTCTCTCGCAACACAGTGGACAATCCTGGAATTTGGGCGGAACCTACACGTATACCTTCACCCCCATGTTGCTGAACGGTATCAACACACACGAAGCGTTCTTTGAAGCCTCTTATGGTGGCCCTTTCACCAACAGGTTTGCTGTACGTGTGGAACGACCTGCTCCGACCGCTGCGATTCCCATGAGTGTGATGAGCATGGACGTGGAGGGGCTTACTGCAGAAAGAGAGCCCGTACCGGCTTTCTTCGGCACTGTTAGCGGGACGACGCTCACGGCGGACCCAGGGTGCTACCTGGAGTCCTTGGTGCCGTACCGTTTTGTGTTTTCGGTGATGTCTGGGACAATGGAGCTGAACAACACCGTGGGGCTTGGCACTTGGATGCTGACCGCAGTGACGACGGGCACGACGAACAGCGTTCTCGCAGTGCTGCGCGATGTCAGCGGCGTGTTGATGGTTGACAACTTGATGACGAAACCAACAGCAATGACTGCGACCGTGACCAACGTCGCCCCGATGGGTGTCGGAGCAAACTGGGCGGTGGACTTCAGAATGCTAAACAATGACGGTTGCTCCAGGTTCTCAGGGGGGTGCTCTATCAGCTTCATGCTGACAGATGGTCTGTCGACTATCACCATGATGGTGCAGACCCCAGTGCGAGTTGTAGCTAGCACTATTCGTGTAGTGCCTTCCGTTCTCTCTGCTACTATCCCTGCAGGGATACAAGTGACAGCGCTCCCTGGAACGCCATGCGGCACAAGCTGCTGGTACGCCGATGAATACCACAACGGCGACATCTTCGCCCTGATCAGCGGCCCAAACAGCAACGGCGTAACGAACATGCTGGGGGTTGGAGTCCTTCATTCTGACACGTCCCTGCCTTGTGCGTACACAGTGGGGAAGACGTGCGTAGCGTACAAATACGCTGCAGCGCAGGTCACGGATCCTTCATCAGGCGGAACCGGATGGGGCGCTTCGTGGGTAATTAGGACCACCAAACCCTGCACTTCTTGTGAGTTTACCTTCCACTCCACGCTCGGTGCAGGGCCGGAGTCCTTTGAATCGGATACAGCAAACGATGGTACCACAATACTGAGCTTCACGTCGGAAAGTCTGCGTGTAAAGTGCAGCGCATCGAGCACAACTGTTAACTACGAGTCAGGCAGCACGCAGTCGGAGATGTTCTCTGTCACCGTGAGCGCTGTCGAGGCAACTAGCGCAGAAGCGTCTGCTGTGTACCCTAGGTGGTGGGTTTTCACCTCTACGCAGCTGGTCAGCATTGTGTCTCCTGCAAGCTCATCGAAGCAGTACATGTTGCAGACACCCACTGCAACGGGGACCATCACTGCTAAGATGGATGCCTCTGCTGTTGCGCAATTCACCGATCTTCACTTCTATGCTGCCGACGTTGCCAACGTGCCTGATGCATCTACACCTGAAGTCCGTAAAATCATCTTCACAGCCATCGACAGCACGTACAGCGCAGTACACGTCACGGGCTCTGCTTCGTACAACTGCTCGGTTGACGTCTCTCTCACGCAAGGTATTGCAGGGAGCACCGGTACAGAGTTCCGAGTGAATTCTGTCTCTAACTCGCAGACGTTGTGCACCAACGGGGAGCTGTACTGCTCGAACTGGCAGACGACCGTCTCAAACCTTGCTGCGGGTATCACTGTCGACGTGAACGTGCTGAAGACGATCAACGGAGTCCTCTCGCCAGAGACGTCGCTCAGGAACATCACGGCTATCCCCAGGGGTGGCCCCTCCACGCACCCGGCTGGCTTTGTGCCAACATCCACGTACGACTCAGGCTCGCAGACGTGGACTTCGCAGACGGTGACATTAGACTCCTTTTACAACCCCGCGTCTTTGATGGTGTTGGGCACGCAAACCTACACCTTTGGTGCTGCAGAGGTTGTCTTTACACGAGCAACGAACCAGCGCAACGGGCAGGACAGCACTGTAGACGTGACAGGACTTGGAAAACTCAGCTTGAAGTACGCCAGCAGCGATCCTGCTTCACAGCAGCCTGCCCGTAGGATAGAGTTCGATATCTGCAGCTACAAAAACGACGGAGGTGGCGATGTGGTGGACCTCTCGTTGTGCGTGAGGGTAGGCTTGTGGGTTCTTCCCACGACGCAACCGACACCCGTTGTGACCTTCACAAGTGAGGAGCTTGGTGGGTGGAGGAACATTGGGTCTGGTGCGACATGCGGTGAAAGCCCCACCCCAACCAGCGCAAGCTTATTAGTCTCCTATGTGCAGCCGAGTATCCCGACATCCCAGTTCATCGTCTACGATGCGTCTTATGAGTACCAAATGTCCGTCGCAGGGCAAACGCTGACACTGGAAGGCGACATCAGTACCAACACAACGGTGAAAAAGATAGTGAGCATCCCTGGTGCCACAGCACAAGAGCGACTCATCAACACTCTTGGACAGGCGGCACTGACAATGGACTTTGTGATCTATGGGAGGTACGTCGCGGGAACGTCGACAGTGCCGCTTTCCATCTCGGGGTCTGCGATGGACGTGGCGACGCAGACAAAGCTTGGGAGTGTGAGTTCAACGCAGACCTACTACTGGGTGGAACCAGCGGAGACCTTCACGTCATGGGAAATGCAGACTGCCGTCACCACGGACGACGAGTGCCCCCGCAAGAGATTCCTCAGCACGTCACTGGGCGGCTACCAGACGTACCAAGACACTCCCGGTCTGGGATGGGACTACAGTGCCGCTGGCCAGGTCAGTGTTGACATGCCATTCCCCATCCAAACCATCGTCAAATCCCCCGCAGGCCGCGCTTGGACCTTTAAGCAAGGAACCTATGTCAAGGTGTCGAAGAAGGGGTGGAGCGGATGTAATGACGGTGGCACTATGAATGTCTACTACATGAAGCCTACGACAGACGTAAGTGAGTTGACACTTAGAACAGGCGACCTTGCGTCAAGCTGGACACAGGCATTGGGCACTGACAATGTCCTAGTGCCAACCATCAACGGAGCAGCTACCGTGTGGCCTGTGTTCAGCGCCAGATGTCAGGCTTGCACCATCCAGCTCGACTTGTGCTATACAACGGCAACTTCAGGAGCCGATTGCCTTGAACTTGGTGCTGCTGCGATCACGCAGAGTGACACGACTCCTGTCTTTGCCGACAGGACCAAGGTGACAAAGCCCTTCTCGGTGGTTTCAAACGAGGCCAGTGCCATCACCATCGTGACTCAGCAGCTCCCAACAGCGCCAACTCAAGTTGCTGCCCACCCTGTAAACAGCACTGTGATACAGGTTGGTGACCCAATAACACTCCAGTTTGGTCAGATCAGACTGCTGGGTGGCAAGTGGGCTATGCAGAGCACTAGCAGCATTGTACCACATATGGTATCGCTTGGGAGCCTGTGGCAGCCATCTTCCAGTGAGCTGCTGGACAGCAAGATGATGCGATATGGCAACGGCGGTTTTATGGTGGCAGGGGCTGGATCCGTGTGTTCGGTGCTACCCACAGAGCTAGGTCTGGCCTACCAGGTAAATGCTGCTACGGTGCCGCCGACCAGCTGGCCTTCGGCGAGTGTGTACTTCACGCGTCCGTGCAGCGGCTGTCAGGTGCAAGTGTCATACCAAATGACTGCTAGTTCAATTGCGCAGACGTTCATGCTCAAGCAGTATGCAACAGGGGCGAGTCTGCCCATAGTCGGTCCGCCCTTGGTGTTCAGGGTTGTCACGTGTGGTGTGAAGTGGATGTTTGGGGGAGTTCCACCTGTTGCTGTGAGAAGGCGCAAGGAGTTTGCGCTCACTGTTATTCGTGTGGACAACAACAACTTCCCTTCTTTGGAAGGGGGAACTTCTGTGTCGGCGACTCTACAGACGTCGAGCTCAGGAAACGGCAAAGGCGGGCCACTGATAGGGATGTCGCCGCCGTCAGGGTCTAACGTCGACGGTCTCAGCACCACGCCGCATGAGGGTAGCGCGACAGTGAGGTTGGCAATGAACAGAGCTTGCTACAAGTGCAGAGTGGCCTACGCACTGATGACACACGACTTCACTGTGCTGTCCGACGCGACAAGGTTCATCGTGACACCCCTCTCGTCGGTGACGACAGTACTTTTCGACAACAGCTCCGACGTAGGGACGTGGCAGTTCAAAGTTTACGCAGCTGACGACCTTGGCGACAGGGCATACTCTTTCGCTGGTCCCTCTATTCCGCCATTTAGGCCACGTTACGCAAAAAGCATCGTTTCCCCGATAACCATCGGTCTCGCGACACGTGCCACTGCGGCGTACGTCCCTCTCTCGACCACTACCTTGCCCATTGCGTCGCTCACGGAGGGTATTCCCGATGCCAGGCTCACTAACGGGAGCAAGATTCTCGACGGCATCCCGCAGGGAATGCTTTACAACGAAGAAACCCAAACAGGCACTATTGCAATCCAGCTCTCAGCCGCCTCAGGTGTCCGGTACCCTGTTGCAATCAGTTCTTCCGCGGGACTGCCTACGCAAGGCTACGGCACTTTCGACCCCCCGCAAGTAGGATTGTCAGTCGCTCCGACACACGTGGCAGTTGAAGACACTACGTCGAACAACTGCGGTGGGACGCTGACACAGGGAGACAAGTGCCAGTTCCGTGTCTTCTCTGTCGGGAAGGAGCCATTGGTGACCAGTGACGCGTACCACCTGTCGTCCTTTGACGTCGGCAGTGCAGCCATCACCTACAACTGCGCGCCAGCTACCTGCGCAATAACAGTTCCCGCTACTGTACCCATTACAGAAGGTGTGGGCACTGTAGACGTGGACATGGTGTCGGGCGGGTTCAACGTGATGTGCAACTGCCTCATTACGACGAAATTGCCGTTCTTGCCTAATGCCCCGCCTCAGGAGTTTACTCTTAGCTACCTTGGTCTGGCTCTGACTTCTTGGGACTGGATCACGGGAGGCTCTCTTGCCGTCCCACAAGCAGGGTTGGCCTTATCTGAGTCCGTCGTCGACCAGGTGGTGGACATCAAACTGGCAGCGCTTAATGCCAATGGTGTGTACACTGGACTGGGCGGGCTGACGTGGACCACGTCGTTAGTGAATGTGGACCCAACAGCGATGAGCCCTGCGGGGTGCTTCGTCTGCTCGCAGTCGTTGGGCGACGGAACGTGCACTGTGAGTGTGAGCAACACAGACCAAATATTCTTGTCGGGCTACTTCCCTTCAGAGGGGACTTGCGTGTTGTTCGCGAAGTCTGTTTTGGGTCTGCCGACCTCAGCAGGCGGAAACGCCAGCGCCACCCGCGACCTCTCAGTCACCGTGACGGCAGTTGCATCGTTCGCGCTGAGCATGTCACCATCTACTCAGGACACACCTGCGAACTTCTCGGGTCTCTCTGTTGTGACATCCGAAGGCAACCCTGCTGCTATAGTGGGCATCGGGGCCGGACTACAATTTGCCACCTACACTACAGTAGGGGATGCCTGTGCAGGCGATTATACAACAAACGTCACAGTCATAGGAACACGAGGTGGCGAGACCGCGAAATTCGTGGTGGTCGCATCAGGTGGGATCGCGGCATTCAACATCAAAATGCCTACCACTCGAGACGCAGGGTGCACAGCACTGCCATGCACGCACACGCCATGGATGTTCAGCGCAGAAGCGTCGTACATCCAAACCAACGGTACCGTCATCAGCCTGGGAGTGCTGTCGGATATTGGCCCCTTGTACTTTATGAGCACTGCGGTGGCGTTGCAGGTGGCCATCGTGACGTCAGCAGGGGAAGCGTCTGTTGATGTGTCGATGGGCAGTACATGGGTGACAGGCCTGTCAATGGAGCTGTCCGTGAAGGGGGTTGATGGTGCAGGGGCTGTGGTCAGCCATGTGGAAGATGTCGGCTCATCTAGTAGCATCGTGTTCAGACCTGTCGAAGCGCCATGTATGGCAGTTGACACTACGGTGGGGTTCATGGGGAAGACGTGCTCCACAGCAGGGTCGTGCGATGCTGCTTTGACCTTTGCAGACCTGCCGACCTGTGGCGGTCCCTCGTGGACGCTGTCTGATACAATGACAGACTCCTTCGACCTAGCAAGCGGCACGCGTAATTTCCCCATGGTTGCCACCCCGACTACGCAGGGGCTTCATATCTTCCTGTTCACGACAACATCCTTTGCAGGAAACGCCGATTACGTCTTCACGGCGGGCATCGAGCTCCAGACTCCGACGGCCCTGACCATCCTCGGCACAGGCTGCGGGCTGCCTGCGGGGGTGATCCATGTGTATGTTTCTCTTCCTTTTTCCAAAGAAGTGGGGACGACGAAAAAAAAAAAAAAAAAAAAAAAAAACAGGTGCCCCGTTCCTGCAGCGATGGCCGTGCTTCCACTAGAAGGGATGCTGCAATTCACGGTTGGAAACGTAGACAGCTCGAACAGGGTGTGTTTTTTTTTTTTTTTTTTTTGTTCTCTTTTTGCTTTTCTTTTTTTTTTTTGGAGGGGTGCAAATAGTACCTCATTAACTCAACATGCCCCCCCCCCCTTTTTTTCCAATAAAAAACCTGTTCAACGTAACAAACAACCATACAGCTGATAACAAGCGACAGTACATCAGAGGTAGTGGTCACAGCCGTGTGCAGCGCAGCTGGCGAGAGTTCGTACCTGGGACCGCTTAAGCCAGACGGGGTATTTTTATTTTATTTTTTTCAGGGAAAAAAAAAAAAAAAAAAAAAAAAAAAAAAAAAAAAAAAAACCAGTCTGTCAACCTACTCGTGACATCCCAGTTCCCTATGGTCAACGGTGTGGCGACCATCTCGAATCTGTATTTCAACGGGCCGTGCTCGCAGATGGTGGTGACGCTGAAGTGCTTGGGGCTGTGCGACGGCAAGGTGATGGACACGGAACCCTTCATCATTAAGGCTCCTCCAGGGTCGACCTTGGCGCCCCCTCCACCCCCCGCCGCGCCCATCCAGACCACCATGTCGCTCACCACACTCGGCGCAATGGATGCCGCTGGCATCGCAAACATATTGTCGGACTACCTCGCCACTGCTTCGAAGGCGGACTTTGAAAAATCGATGGACTCTGCGTTAGGCGGGCTGCAGTACGTACAAGGGACAACACTGAAGTTCATGTGCGCGCTGCCAGTCACTAGGTCGAGCTTGGGCATCACGCAGGCCGACCGTGATGGGACAGCAGCAGACGGTGGGTCGTGTCAAGGGTTCGGGTCTTCTGCTATGATGGGCAACAGCAGTGCAGCTGCAGAACGTGTTGCAGAGGCCTTAGCAGGCATCGACGTCAGTGTCATGGCTGAGTTCGATGTGGCTGTCGATTCTGGAGCGATGCTTGAGACCACTGCGTTGGAGCAGTCCATCACACAGCAGATTACAGCCGACTTGACATCGCCGACATCCATTTTGAAGAAGGATCCTATCTTTAAAACCGCAGATCCCACTTCTCTGACGACTGTTGTCGCTTTGACTCCGACACCCACTAGGGCGCCGCTTGTGCAGGGGACCACATATGCCCCGCCGACGACCGCACCGGTTACGTTGGCTCCCCCCACCGCGGAGCCCACGTCGGCACCAAATACATCTGCTCCTGCAACCGACCAGCCGACTACCGAACCCTTGCCCCCACCTCCTGAGGAACCCATTGTTGTGATCACGACGCCTTTGGATTCTTCGGGCATGAGGGCCGGTGGGTTTGCTATGTGGGTCGGGTTGGGTGTTGTTGTTGTTTTGTTCACGGTGCTGTAAGGGTAAGAGGGGGGGTTTTTTTTTTATTATTATTATTATTATTTTTTTTTTTTTTTTTTTGTAATTATCAAGAACGAAAACTTTAGCAATATAGTTTTTTTTTTTTTTTTTTTTTTTTTTTTTTTTATTCCCCCCCATTTTTTCTTGGGAAAAAAAAAAAAAAAAAGAAAAAAAAAAAAAGCCGACCTTATTCATTTTACTTTACATTTCTCACCAGGTCACTAGGCACAACCAGTCCGAGATTCTCTTTTTTCTCTCTCTCTCTTTCTCTTGCTCTCTTTCTCTCTCTCCTTCAATTTGAAAACGAAATAAAAAAACGGGGAAAGGAAACCAATGCCCAAGTAGCAAAAACTCCTTTTTTTTTGCTTTTGGTTTTCTCTCCCCCCCCCCTTTTTTTCCGTGCGGTTGTTTCAAAAGAAAATTTACTCGTCGGGGCTATTTGCCCCGGTGGTCCCCACCCACCCGTTCGCTTCTTCTGAAGGCAGAACTCCTTTTTTGTTTAAACCCCCCCCAAAAAAAGAAATAAGGTTAGTTCTCACTTCTAGTTCGCACAACTAACGATGCCTGGCCTGTCACAGTAAAAGAGTATTGGGCCAGTTTTTTAAAAAAAAAATTAATTTTCTTGGGACAAATTGGAAAAAATAGAACGGGAATAGTTGATCTTTTGAATATTGGAAAGAAATATTTTTGGGAAATGATGTCCTTTCCCTGTGATTTTTCTGTCCCCCCCCCCCCCAGGAAAAAAGAAAGGAACGAAAGGGCCAAAAAAATGGATTACAATTCTTTCTTTTTTGACCACTTTTTTTGCTCTTTTTTCTCTGGGAAAAAAAAAAAAAAAAAGAAAGAAAGAGGTTTTCAACTTTTTCTTCAAATTTATTCCCCCCTCTTCCCCCTTACTTCTTCTCCCTCGGAGAAGTCGCTTTTTATTTTTCTTATTTTTTTTCTTCTTCCACAAAAGTGATTTATTGGGCAACTTACGTTGCACGAGTCACTCTATTTCCTTTTGCTCCCTTCTTGTATTCTTTCCCTTTCCCACCCCCTCTCACCTTCTACTGACAAACACAAGAACTTCCTCTCTCTTCCTCTTTCTCTTTTTCTCTTCCTTCTTCTCCTCATACACCGACAACCCCCCCAAAAAAAAAGGAAACGGAGGAACAGAAAAAAAAAAAAAAGAAAAGGCCATCCCTCCCTGAGAGATTGTTTTTCTCCCCCCCCCCTTTTTTTTGTTCCCCCCTCCTTTTAAATATTAAAAAAAAAAAACACAACACACATTGTGAATTTTTCTTTTGCCAAATACCTCCTTGAAGTATACATTAAAAAAAAAAAAAGAAAAAAAATGTATTTTTCCATTGGGGAAAAGGTAATGGTGGACAGTGAAGTGAGCAGGGAAGGGTTGTGGGTTGCAACAAGCGAGGAGGGCGTTGTCATGGATGCAACACTCGGGCAGATGATTACAGTGAAAATAGGAAACGACAACTACACAACGAACAGTACCAATGTGAGAAAATTAAGCGAAACAATATGCATAGGAGACAAGGTGCACGTCAGCGTCGAAAATAAAACGAGCACGGGATGGGAAGAAACCATCGAGAAAGCACAGCTGATTTCGGTAGACGGCGACAAAGCCACCGTCGAATTCACCAAGGGTGACTTATACGAGACCCCTCTCTGCATGGTGACAAAACCGTTCCAACCGGCATCCCTCACGCAAAACCACTCCGGAAAATGGGTTTCCCCAACCGGGCAATGTGTCACCGTGACCCACACCAACGCACAATACACGATATTTGACGAAACAAAAAAAACAACTACTCAAATAAACCTCACCGGGAAGGAACACCAGGAACAAAATTTCAAAGTTACCGCACAAAAGATCCCCAACGGGGTCATCGAGATCACGTATAAAACGAAAAAAACGGTGAAACAGGAAACCCGAGCTTGCAGGGGTGGGGTGCTGCTTGAGGTTCGGGTTAAAGAGTACGACATTGCAACTGAGAAGGTTTTGAACATGAAGAGCACTGTTTACACGCGCAAGGACGGCGGGGAGGCAACGGAAGCTGTGCACGAGGAGGAACAACCACCCCGGAAGAGAAAAAAAAGAACAGACTTACCAATATCTCGCCTGGCGTTGGTCGACGCTGTCACGGCACAATCTCACACTACCCCAGCCACATGGCAGAGTTTCTGTTCCGCCATCGGGTCCATCGTCAACGCGTCCTACCGTGCTGTGACGAGTGACGCAATGCTGGCCGCTCCTCTCGAGGCGCAAATCCCCGCATTATGCAAGCTCTCCGCCGCCGCACAATACACCCCATTGACGGAGGAACAATGGGACAAGGGTGTCTGCTCCCGTTCCTCAAAAACCCGCAAGCGGTTGCTTCCTAAAATCGACCTCCCTCCGTCCGCGGCCCTCCGCGACCACTTCAAGGAGAACCGGTACCAGTGGAACGTGCCCGATGTCGAAACCCGGCCGAGGTTTCACGAAAAAACCATTGTCATGGTAAGAGGCAGGTCGACAGCTAAAAAAGAATGGTGCCCTATAACATTCGGGTCGCACCTTGTAAAGGGTTCGATATGGCAGCCTGGCAACGAGGCTACTTATCAAGATGTGTTGGTGGCGTGGCCTGAGAAGGAGGGTTTGCGGACGGAATGCTACCGAGATGTGGAGGAGAGCAACCTGGCGCTGGTGCTGCCCAACAACGGGATTTCGATGGCAACAGTGGACGTTATGTCGTTCCTGTCAGGGTTGGTGCCGATTCTGTGTTTCATGGCCATCGGCGTGCACAGTGCAATGTTCGAGGACCACGCGGAAGGCTCTTATTGGTTTGTGTTCAGTTTTATCGGAGCGTGCCTTGCAAAGCTGTTATCCCTCTTTCTGGCGTTGTCCATCATCAGCGTCACATTGCACGGTCTGCACTCGGACTGGAAGTCTGCCCACCGTAGTTGTACCGGCGACATTGCCATTCACCAGCTTGCGAACCATGCCGTGGAACAGGAAATCAAGGAAATCTTGTTGGCCTACCACACTCTCCTCTCCTCCACCATACGCCATCTCCCTGTGGAGACGGCAGTGCTACATGCTGAAGATTTTCTCTCTTCGCTTGGTGTTGAGTCCTCTTTAGACGCAGCAGACGCTTTCGCCAAGCTTGAACCCCTCGGCCTTGCCTCATCAGAATATCCTGGGAGCTACCGTTTAACCTCTACACCCGCTGAGTTTCTTGGACGGAAACACATCGTGTGGAGGGATATGCTCGAGGGCCGTTTTACCGACATCATCGACAACAGGGTGAAGTGAATAGAAAATACAATACCGGTAAAAAAGAAAGTGTGAAAATATCCATCCCCTCCTCTCGTTGTAGCTTTTTCTTGCTCCCCCTCCACAACTTTCACTTTTTACAGATGCCGGCCACACGAGGCTGGCTTACTTGATGTTAAATGAAATCAAATGCCCTACGCTGCCGACAAAAGTAGAACTGTTGGCGGATCTGGCGAGGCTGCGGTTGCTGCTGGAAGTTAATGATGCACCCCCTGGCGTGAGGGACTTCGCGCAATTGAACGATTGGATCTGCAAGTTCACAACGGGGCTCTCCACATGGGCAGAGGTACACAAGAAGGAGATCTTCATAAAGCGCTCCCTGATCCCAGGCCAGCAGCAGCGCCTGCACAGCACGTCGATAAACATCGAACGTATCAACAGCAAAACAGCATGCATTGTAGCCGCTTTGGCAGTTGTTGCCTGTAGCAAGCCGAAGAACCCACAGACCCATGGATCACTGTACTGCGCTGCCGAGAGCGTCTCTGCGAGCAGAGCGAGTTATTTCACATCGTTAAGCATGAACCAGTTCACAACAAGCCGAAAGGTTTCTATGTGTTCGACCGCACTCAGAGTAGTCGACCCAGTGGTGACTGATGATGTTGTACAAGCTGCTACCATGTTGAAGAGGGAAAAGTTCATTGTAAAGACGCTGGAGCAAGAAGCGTACGACGAGAACCTCCTTGTGCAGATGAAGCGCAAGAAGAAGATCGCCACGGTTCTCATCTTAGCCGCATTGTACAATGTAGCCATCGTCCCGCTGCGATGCGGAGGGTTCCTTCCTTGGTCGTGGTGGTTCATCATATTCGACACATTCTCAGATATGATACTTCTAATGTACTTAATACAGTCAGCCATCACCCCTAACCAATTCGGCATTTCAAATAAACAATTTTCTGTCTCCCGGTTGGATTGTGTACAATGTTTCAGCTTCGTGGCTGTCGCCCCGTTGCAGTTTGTGGGGCTCTTCATCGAGTCCGGTACGTATACAGGATGGTGGAGGTTCAACAAAATGTTGCTGGCGGCGTTGATGCACAGCCAGTCGCAAATCGTTTTCAGCGACTGGTCAATCTACGCCTCTAGATATCTCGGTTCTGTTTTTCTCGTTGTAACATTTCTGCATCTTTTCGCGACTGGCTTCCACATTATGTCAATAAATCTTGTTGACACGAAGGACGTCTACGCCCTCATCGGACAGGACTTCACCAACGGAACGATGCGAGGGCTTCATCGATACTTGTATTGTTTCTGGTACACCATGACGATGGCGTGCGGGTACAATTCTTTGTGGCCGCGGGTCGATGAGCATGTTTTATATGCTGTTGTGGTTTCGATCCCAGGGCTAGCCGTATACGCAACATGCATAGCAGCAGTAACTAGCCGGCTTGAATCCGCAACAACACAGGAGACTGTCTTCCGTGATAAAATGGACAAAGTAACAGGGTTTTTGAGTTACATGCAGCTGCCTGCGTCCTTTCAATCTGAAGTAAAGACGTATTTCAAGCATCTTCACGCTGTATCGAGGTCGGAGCAGCTCAATGATGATCTCTTTGACGATCTGCCGAAAGAACTGTTCGATGACCTGACATTCGCGGTGAATTATAATCTGATTCGAAACATCCCGCTTTTCAAGTATGTTGACAATGAGGATTTCGTGATGGAACTGGTGTCCTCGCTGGAGCTTGAGGTGGTGTTCCCTGGTGCCGTTGTTGTCTTGCAAGGAACAGAGGGTAATGATTTGTACTTTGTTGTTAAAGGTGAGCTCAATGTCGAGATTCTCGATCCGTCAGGAATGCTGGCAACGGTTTGCGTTTTGAACGACGGGGCATTTTTCGGAGAGGTCTCGTTGATCTTTGGGGGCGTTCGAAATGCCTCTGTCAGGGCTGTCACATATTCCACGTTGTACATGCTGAAGGGAACCGTTTTCAAGCAGGTTTTGGACAATCCGTTGTACGAAAAATGTTTGAACACCATTCTTCACACAGCGCAGGAACGCTTGGGGCTCTCAGCCCGGAACTCCGTCACCGAGAACGGCGAAACCGACAACACTATCAGCGAGCTGCCCTCCTTTGAGAGCTCGTCGATGACTTCAATGACAAGCAATACAACGGGTTCTGTGTTCAATGTGGGGAGGTTTCACAATTTTAAGTCCAGCACAAACCCGCTGGCCAGGAAGAAAAGCACGGATTTCGACACACAGTCGGTGACCGATCAGGTGATCAACGGCCGTGACTCGGGTCAAATGGACAATACCATCGCAATGAAAACACTGGTATTAATTTTTTTTTGGGGGGGAGGGCAAAAAAAAAAAAAAAAAAAAAAAAAGCGAAACCGTAAGTACACCATGGACCAGTCGATTGTGCAGCACAACGCCAAGATGGATCGTGCCTATGGGAACTACAGGCCATGTGCGACATCCAGTTCGGCAAGTTGGCGGCAGCCTATAGTCAAGTCCAGTGATCCTTCAAATTCCCGGCCCAGTGCCGGGTCGGTATGAGAAAGTTGTTTTTCCCCCTTAACCCCCCACAGTCCGTTATCTTCTCAGATCTCAACAAGAATTGACACCGGATCATGAGAGGGAGAAAATTTGATTGTGCGAGCCGTTTTCACCTACTCTTTTTTTTTTATAGGAAGTATTGGACGATTCAGTTAACAGAATAGTTTTTTTTTTTTTTTTTTTTTTTTTTTTTTGGAAGGAGCAGATCCCAAAACGAATGACCTCTGGAGGACAGCTAAAGATCGCCATCTAGCTTTCTGTATCAAGAGGGTAATTGCGGGAGGGATCCCCTACCTAAGTCCGTATGCCAAAGCAGGACCAAAGTGTGTACCCCCCACGAATGAGGACGGCGAGTCCGAGGGACGGAGCGAAGAAGAGGAAGATCAAGACGAGCCAGCGGCGCATGAAGGACAAGACGAGTCGGGATTTGAATGTGACCTCTGCCCGACCAAGCATGCGGACACAGTAACACTGCTACGCCACCAGCTGTACGAGTGCCCGCCAGCACGAGAGGAGCTGATACGGGAGGAGATGGAACCACTGCGCGACAGGACGGGATGGCCGCTCTGCCTCGAGCTGCATGCCATCCTACCAAGGGGGAACGGGTTCGAACACCTAGAGAAGCTGCAGCGATACCTGGCAATGGTGGTAGAAAAGCGGGACGAAGGGCTGATGCAGGCAGAAGGCGGCAACAAGAAGCTACCATGGGAGCGGGAAGTGACAGGCAAAGTGACCCTGGTACCGACGACAGCACAGCTGGGGACAGTGGTGGGACTGCTGGAGCAATTCGGGGAACCACTACTGGAATGGATGGGAAAGCTGCGATGGTTATAGCCCGTTTTGTCCCCCAAGCCACGGACTTTTACGACCTTAGCACCCCTTTTCGTTTTAGTTTTAACCCTGTATTCCAGACCAATTCCGGCCTTACTTTATGGGTGTCGATTATGGACCTGAATTCCATGGTGAAACAGCGTGCCTTCTCGTTGTCCTTCTCGTTTCCGGGCTTTCCGGAGGTGGCTTGCGGCTTTTGTCTGTCAGTTTTGTCAGCCTAGTCAGTGGAAAAGGACAGTGCTCCACCAAAGTCTGCCAGGTTTGTCTTTCGGGCTGGATTGGCGCACAGCAGCCCTTCTGCATAGGTGCATATTTGTTGTGCTGGGATAAGCTCGCCAAGCCCGTTTTACCTATCGACTCAAGCAAAAACCTTTCAGCCCCCGAAGGATGCTAAATCCCGTATTGGGCGATACGCTGCTATCACGGCGTCGCGGCGGCCAGGGTGTGGTAGGGTGAATAGCAACGTCCAGTATTTCCGTCTGGAAGAAACTGGGGGCTCTGTTGAACCTGTTGCTGCCGTCTTCTGACCGAGGCAGAGGCCGCCAAGCTGCTTTCGGGGGTTTGTACTGGCCTTCTCGGCCCGGTGTAAGGAGTTTATCTCCACCTCTCGGGGGTGAGCTGGCCGGGGGTGTCAGCACCAAAGTTGGGCCCCTCACAAGCCAGCTGCTCAACGTGCCTTGGGTAGTCGAACTGGTTAATTTAACGAAAGAAGTAGAAGTTAAAGATCCCGTGGGTGCTGTTTGTTGGTGCATTGAAAGGGGAAGAAAAATTCAAACTGCCACGCAGGGTAAACATTTTGGCTCTGCACAAGGAATAAAGCCCTTCCAGGCAAACGTGGTGGGAGCTGTTACCCCAGAAAAACTCCCGGACGGAAAAATGTCCGGGTTTTTTTGGTGTCCGGGAGTTTTTCTGTCCGAGAGTTTTTCCGTCCGACATTATTCGTTTTACAGTACTTGAAAAAAAAAAAAAAAAAAAAAAAGAGATACCGGATTTGTATTTATATTGTTCAGTTTTAATAATGGTCTGGGGATTTAGTGTACTGTATAAATTATGTACCTTTTTCGGATTTTGGACCCAACTTGTGTCTTTTTACAGAACAATACAAAAAACTATTTTTATTATTGTTGGCCTGACCCCCCCCCAGGACAGGCCCCACTAAAATCAAAGCCACGTCTGTGGTGTACCAGAGTGGTGTAAGATCTACTTTTTGGTTTCCATTTTCAAAACAAGGTACGCGGACGCCCTGAAGGCCCAGATAAAGAAAGAGCGGAAAAGACACAGAAGAGAAGCCCTTCTTGCTGCTGTTGGTCCGGCTTCTGTTCCCGTTAGTCCTGTTGCCGCGCCTGGTGCTTCTGTTCCCGTTAGTCCTGTTGCCGCGCCTGGTGCTTCTGTTGTTGCCGGTCCTGTGGTTTCTGTTGTCGGTCCCGTTGCTTCTGTTGCCAACCCCGTGGCCTCCCCTGCTGCCCCGACACCTTCACAGATTGCAAAATCAGCAATGCTAGAGGTTGACAAAAGGACAAAGATTATGCGTCCTTTTGTTCTTGCCTGGGGTGTCGAGGCTTACCGCAAGCTAACAATCCGGGCAGGGTTCGCTTACCTTTTTAACGATCTCCCACCCGGGTCTGCATCCGTGACCCTGCCCACTGAGGACGTTCCTGCGCCCTCGCCTGGCCCTCCGCCCCCGCCTTCCGAGGTCGAGCTGGTTCGAGAAGCTGGGTGCAGATGCAGGAGTTGACCCGATGGAGATTGATCCATTGGAGCCATTGGGACTGTCAGTCGACACGGAACCAGCACCCGAAGACCCGGACATTGAGATCACTGAGATGTTCAGCAGGCTGGGCACCTCGACATAGAGGCCATTTCTGATGCGCCTTCTTCTGACGAAGAAGCAGAAGAAGAAGAAATGCCTGACCAAGAAGCCTCAGCCCCAAGCCAAGCAGCGGCACCAAGCCAAGTGACCCCAAGCCAGCGAACGAACAACGTGACGAGGGTGCCCTGCCCCAACTGCAGCGCAACCCTCAAGCAGGTTAGAAAAGAGACTAGTGTGGTAGTGCACGGAATGCTCTGGTGAGCATGACATGAGCACCCGCGGGAGGGTCTGCCCGTCCTGCGACTATGTGGTGTGCTTTACGTGCAGGACTGGGCAATAGTGAACTAGAATTGCGGTAATACCACCCCCCCTCCCCGGCTGGGGGGTATTTTGTTTTTGTCTTGGGATTTTTTATTTTTAGGGATATTTTCTGGGATTTGTTTTATTTTTGTGATTTTTATGTTCTGTTTTAATGGTGTTCTGTAAATATTATGTACCTTTTTCGAATTTTTTGCCCAATTTGGGATTTTTCACATAACAATTAAAGTACAAATCCGGTATAAAAAAAATAAAAATTAAAATAAAAAAAAGAAGAAATTTCCTCTGTTTCCACAGTGAAATCTCTGACACCAAAAAAGAGTATGGCATGGTAGCACATACAAACTTCTTCTCACCCCCCCCCCCCCCCCCCCCCCCCCCCTCTTTTCTTTTTTCCGGAATCAAACTTCTTACCTGTCCTCTCTCTCCCAAGATTTCATAAACCTCACAACATCGGAGCCCAAGTCTTCAGAACCCCTATGTTCTACAAATGCTTAAATTCGGTCCCCTCAGTTTCTCAATTCCAGAGGGCCTGACCCAGGGTCGCGTTCCAAGCGCTGTCGCCTCTTCAGTCAGCAGCTTCGCTTATGTGATCCTGTCTGCTGTTGTTATGGCGGCTCAAACTGGCTATATTCTTATTTAGACTCTTAGAAATACCACTGCGAGACCCCAACTGGGCTGAGTCACGCCTCCGTTGTGAAGGGCTT